>CM061536.1:57929227-57999581 GCA_030545055.2 Neoaliturus tenellus | reverse complement strand
TCCTTGACCTTGGATTGTTCACATATCTGTATTTCCTTGAGAATTCTTACTCGGACGATATGTCTACTAAATATTAATATTTCAAGTATCGCATGCTACATTAGTTAAAAAGTAACACTTCAGATAATTGATTTAACTTGGTTGGAGCTGATTAGTTAAACAGTTTGAATACTAGACATCAACCTAGTTTTGGGATTTTAAAGGATCAAATAACACAACCTAGTCAATGTTAAATTGGAATAAGGCTTTCCAAAACTCTGTACACTAGTCGTAGGTTTCAAGAAGTTAAGTTAGTTCGATTTTTTCCAATTTGATTTGAACAAAAGGGAGCTGTAAAACAACCCTAATAGTAATCAATTATTGTAATTACAATGACGTAATTCTGAAATGAAATGAAATACGTTTATTCCTAAATTATGTGTACAGGAAAAATTACTTAGGTTATTTTTATGTGCTATTAGTTACCCACATGGGCTATTCCTAAGAGTTTATTTTAAGACGTACTTTATTACATGGGACACCAACATACGGGTATATGGTTAGTGTGTGATGAAACATGTATGGTTGGTTTTTCAATGTCCCATAACTTTCAATGTCCCAATGTTTTTCAATTTCCCAATACTCAACTTCCATACAAAATTACTAAGATAGCAGAAAGCGTCACACATTCACATAGGGTTGAGATCAAAGTCAAATAATCTTTATATTCTCAAAATTATACAATTGTTCATACATAATTCATTAAAGAGAAAGTCCCCACATGGGCATAGCCTGTGCGTGGGGACCGATTCCTTAAAATAGACTGTCTTAGAATAAGAAAATAAGAAAGAGCAAATAACATTAAAGCAAAATGAGACTGTATAGTAAAAAATATAAATTATAAAACCATAACAACAAGAACATGGGTTAAATTTATGATCAATCTAAAAGGACAAAGCAATGCGGAGAGAAGAGTGGGTTATTAACACTGCTAAACGATTATGAAAGAAAAATAAATAAATAAATAAAAATATTTCTCAAGCTGACGACCTTTGGACCTCCGTCTCCACTCATGCACTCACACTTACACATACGTACACACACCAATCACCTCATTCACTAGCACATTTTCACGCACATACATTCGCTTCAGACACTCATGCACTTTGTCTTCTCATCTTCACACATGCATTCTGCGTAGACCTAACGCATGCGAAAACAATTCAAATTCGATTCCACGCCCTCTCACATATACTCTTCACAACGGGATACTCGTGCATATCCATGCACAACTACATATGCATTCTCTCTGCTATTACTGTACATGCACTCGAAGAGGACACACACACGCATCCACACACACACGTGCACACCCACACTCACACTCACACATTACTACTCTCTGACATTATCCTACCTTATTCCCTAGACCAGGTGACAGAGTAATCTGCACATCATAGTATCAATGATTAAAAACGTGGCTATCAAGCTACATAAATTGAATAAAGAAAATTCGAGCCTCCCCCTCCCCCCCCCCCCACTCTTAAAAGCCAAGCGACGATTTTTTTTCTTAAACCCTAATATGCTGCAATGTATGTCGTTTCTGAGTTCAAGAGGCATATTTTGGTGAACGATATGGGCCAGATACAGAGGATTTCTAGAACTGAAAGATTTTTCGATACGAGGTGTAAAAATTCCAACATTATTTTTGTATCTTGTAGGATAAACATAATCAATTCTGTTTAAGAAGTTAAAATAAGTTAGATACGCGTACTACATTTCGAATACTTAATGACTTTGACTACATTGATTTTGTCAGGATCTGGACAATTGGCAGCGGCCGTAGCTCAGTGGTAGAGCTGTGGGTTATCACCCAACGGGCCCGGGTTCAATTCCCGGCTCGAGGACAAAAAGATCGTTAGGCCGCTCCCGTGGTTCGGAAGTCACGTTAAGCCGTTAGTCCACCTGCATAGAAAACAAAAAAAAGTGCAGGCATTTCAGGCGAGGAGAACAAAACCACAGTAGTCAGAAGAAATATATATTATAATATAATACGAGTAGTGTCTGTGACGAGGTATTTTCCACGATCTGAAAAATAGTGGGTAGATTTTGCTCAAACTTTGCATTTAACTTTACATTAAGTATTTTTGCCCAAAAATAAATTTAGAAACAGCCTCAAAAAACGAAAAAATCTATTTTTGTCTAATATTAAGTTAAAGAATTGTAATTGTTAACATTAGTCGTATGGATTGCCTTTTTGGTAACAAAAAAACGACGGAAGGTAAAAAAATAAGAGAACACTTCTTTAAAATAGAAGAAGAAACTCTCTAGTAATATCTCTAGATACTCCGTGGTTGACTTCTTTAAAATACATTCTTTATGAAAAAACTGTTAACTGTGAAGAGGTTGTTGGTGTATACTTAATAGCCAGATTACCATAATACTATAACCAAATTGAATTAAAACCAACGAGCAAGAATTCAGATTTTACTTCCTTCAGTACTCAGACAACCCCGTACTGAATTTATATAAAACGCAGTTTAATATGCACATCGAATAAAATCCAACATTGTAAGGGTATGCAATGCATGAATTAGGTCTTACGGAAAGTAAAAATGTAAACTTAACAAACTTAACGTAATACGACAGAATTCTATAGATTATGTGCTGCGCTACTTGTAGCGCGCTACTGTAGCGTCGCTACTTTTTTAGTAGCGTCAGTGTAGCTCCGCTACTTTTTAAAATAAGTAGCTTGTAGCTGTAGCGAGCTACATTTTTAGAGTAGTTGTAGCGGATTATTTAGCTACTTTACTCGCTACTTTGGTTTAAATAAAACATAATAATTGTGTTTACGTGTTTACATTTCATCATTCATGGCTTCCAAATAAACACGAGAGAAGGTTAGTCAACTGTTAGCTGTTGTTTTTCGCTCGCTGGAATTGAAGATTACTTTCAATCCATTGCCACCACCAGACGCTCCAATTGAGTACCATAACCACAAAATGACCAATCACAAGTCTTGAAGTCTTGTTCTCTTTTGTGTTTGCTGACCACTAGATGCGCTAGTAGTATTCTTCTAATATCAATATGCACCTATATTATAGAATAGAAACTAAACTGCTGTAATATGCTTGCGCACCGCCAGGATCGCTCAGGTCAGGAATTAAGGAAAGGAATGTTTACAATAATGAGAAACGACGCGACCAACGAATTCAAATAAATAGCCAGTTGTTACTAACTGACCTAACGACTCAACAACATAACCTCAACCACCTTGATTGATGTTAGATGTTAATGTGAACGTTTACCGTACTTCCCGAACTCTGTAAATTTGTACTTAATACTTTACAGAGTGCTTCATACTTATATTCTGTTTCTGTAGTATCTAATCTAACAATCGACATGATGGCAATTAGTAGGCCTAAAAGAGCGAGATTAGAGACAAAACTGAAGAAGCTCTAAGTCCTTCTTGTGTGCATGCGCCATAACCCTACCGTGGCCGGGCTGTTATAAACTTGTGCAGATAACTTAATAAACATTGTTGTTTACGTCTTTGATGTAAGTCTTTTTATTCGGAAATTTATATTTTCATACAACTATTCTCTTTACATTATCTAGAGTTACAAATTATTATATTAAAATGGAAATATGTCTAAACACAATACCAATAAAAGGTATAGGCCTATATTTAAAAAAAATACTTGATTTTACTTTTAAGTGGGAAAATTGGGTGGTCATACATCACAAGAGAATAACAGGACCAGATTGCGAAAGTAGCTTAAATTGTAGCGAGCTACTTTTTAATTGTAGCTGTAGCTGTAGCTAGCTACTTTTTTGAAAATGTAGCTGTAGCTGTAGCTAAGCTACTTTTTTGAAAAAGTAGCTGTAGCTGTAGCTAGCTACTTTTAAAAAAGTAGCTTCCCCAACACTGGAAATTCAATACATAGTAAACGATAACATTAATACTACAATTGAAGATTAAAATCTGTTTAGCACAGTGTGTTTAGGCAGTTGCCAACACAACAATGCGTGGAGCCGTACAAAGGCGATGGATGATTTATTTAAGAAGTTGCTGGTTGTATCGGTAGATCTCGTGCCGCTCAGCCTAACAGCCTTGCTGCTGCCACACTCCTCCCATCACTGGTGTGGTTGTTTTGTAAAATAAAACTCTCTTATTTTCAATATTAAATATAACGTAAGAGTTTCGACTCAAAATTACTCTTCTCAAGAATAAGGCACAGGAAATAATGTCAGCAAGTTTAAAACAAAGTTTGGCGATTTTTTCTGCCAATTTCAAAAGGTTACTTATGTCGGAGTTACATATTTGAATATTTTTAACAGCCTTGGCACATATTAATATAATAAATAGACACTTACGTGTCTATGGTGTCAAATTTAAGTTTCAGAACCGGTTTCGTAGTAATTACAGTATATCTTCAGCTGCCTTCTTGTTAAAACATAAGCCCATCTTGTGTTGTCAAAAGTGATTTAAAAAGTTTTCTTCTTTGATTAAAAGATAGCCCATGTTGTCATTATTTTTTTTAATTTCACAGAACATAGAAAATAAATAATTACAAACCGGCACTATAAAGATGGAGAACTATACATGGTGCCCTCCAGCCCTTTCCTGCTCGCACAGGACAGGTTCTATCTCTGTCTACACCACAAGGCTAAACACGTAAGTGTCTATTTATTATATCATATTTGAATTTTGTCCACATTAATTTAATGCAAAATTTACTTGACTGGAATTACCGCTGTCATCCTTTGAGGTCGGGTTGTTGGAGTTAATCTTTTTAATCAAGACCTTTAATTTGATATTTATATACCTTTACCTTAAGTATAGGTATTTTATAATTACATTAAGTATATTCGTTTACAATAAAAATATCTTCTAACGGCAGTTGCATGTAGGCCTAAAGATAATGTTTCATTTATTTTACTTATGTGTTAATTTTAATCTTCTCAAGAGCCATTTGATTAGATTGAACAAGAGAAAGTACTTTGGAACAAAAGACTGGATTTTTATAAATCTTTTACTTAATTATTTAATTACGTGAAAATTTGTTGTACACACTAAGATAATGAAGGTTAATCAAGATTTTAAAAGAAATATTTTATTCTAAATCTCTTTTACTCACAGAACTTTATTGCAATCGAGTGTAAAAATTGGGTTTTTGCAATTTTGTCGTTGTTTTATTTAGAGTATTTGTCATGCTCTAACGAGGGAAGAGTATTTTTAAAGTAATTTCATCAACGCCCTAAATTTCATGTACGCATACAGACATAGCGGTAGATTATACACACGGGAAACAAATTTTGTAATTTGTACTACCAAAATCACTTAAGTTATAAAACATTAAATAATTTTAAAAAATGTTGAAAATAAATTTATAAAAATACCTTAAGTCTAGCCCCTAAAACATCGCCACCTCACACGTAGCTGCCTTGACATAAAAGTTGACGCTAGACCGCGCGTCGCCTGATGTTGGTCGTTCCGTCTCCTGCTGGGGTCGTATTTCTGGCGTTTTACATTTATGTGTCTTGTTTTGAGGAGAATTACATTTATCAAGACAAATGCAATAATACTATCACCTTACTCGCATGTTTTGCCAAAACCACACGACAATACAACGTCGATTGTAATTTATTTTGTAAAATAATTTATTTATTTTAATTTAATTTGTTAGGGTCATACAAGTTCAATTCAGGGAGTTTCACATAAAATTTTTTTATGAGTTCTTTAAATTTATTATAGTAGTGTAAGGCCCAGCCTAAAATCATTTTGATGGTAGGGATTAATTGTATACTAAAACTATTAATGTGTCACAGAATTTAACTTTAGCATTCCTATTTATAAGGTTAGTCTAAATGGCAAAACCACTTCAGTCGAGAATAAACAGCCCCTCTAAGAACGTCATACAATGCTTCACCTGCCCCATTTCGTGGGTTTATTTCAAGTCCGATAAAGACCTGGGCTATTTTATTCACCTTTGGATTTTTCATATTTTGACAAAAGCGTATTAAGCTGTAATGGTTTAAAGTTTATCAACTTTAGACTATCATAGTTTAATATTGATTCAAAGTACAAAATATCTAAAATAAAATTAAGTAGCCCAAGTCTTTATCTTTCATTTAACCCCTCCCCTCCACTTTATCGGATTTTACAAATAAAGGCAAATTGGGAGCAGGTGACGCACTGAACGATGAATTTTTCACCCGCGGGACCTCAGAATGGTCGTGCAACAATGCGAAACGTATCCGGTAGTTACCGCAACGGCCACTTGAGTTCGTATGCTCTAACCCTTTAGCAAGTCTAACCCTTAAAAGTCTTCCAAAATTTAAATACCACTAATCAACTTGCACAGTACTTCCACAGACTTGTACAGAATGTTTTGCTATTTTAGTTATATCCATTATATAGTATTTTTAGTACCTAATAATGTTTCGG
This sequence comes from Neoaliturus tenellus, assembly GCA_030545055.2. Classification (NCBI taxonomy): domain Eukaryota; kingdom Metazoa; phylum Arthropoda; class Insecta; order Hemiptera; family Cicadellidae; genus Neoaliturus; species Neoaliturus tenellus. Next base: position 57,993,151 of record CM061536.1, on the reverse strand, counting down.
ACACCCAATACAAATTTAATATACACTGTGGGATTGGAATTAAATTCATAATTAGTGTTATCATAAATTTAGTATGCATAAGAGGCAAAAAAGACAATGTTAAATAAAAAGTTATTTTCTTAGTAAATGATAATTCTTTGTATTTAAAACATTTATATTTCAAAACATGATAACCATCCGATTCAAGTGCCAAACATAATAATCACGAGTAGTTGCCCGTCGATACTCGACGGAGACAGCCCCGTAGACAAAATACCTCGTGTGTATACAATCTGCTGATTGAAAGCCTGTAAAATAAATTAATTGCAAAGGTTTCAAAATGTTAATATTTGTAATTTAAGAAAATAAGATAACGTTAAAGTAAATCAAACTAAAATAAAAATTTAAATACAAGTTAGCAATACATTTACAAGTACAATACATTTTCGATACATTACGAGAGAGAGAGTTTTCGATAAGAGAGAGAGAGTTCGGTAGGAGGTTTACGGTACATTTAAATACAAGTTTAAGATACATTTAGTAAATAAAAGTTTAACTTTATTTGGTACAAATTGCAAGTAAATGGGTCCATTGGAAGTCTCAAACAAATTATCCAAAACTTAAAAAAAAAACTTAAATTTATTTTACATGTTAAATCTTCATAGTAAAAGTATATTTTTTCCGGCCAATTTAACTTAAATATTTTTTAACAAAATTAAAACTTGCTAATATAGGGCCGAAAAGGTTTGTTTTGGTAAAACCCCCATGTAAATCGGCCCAGTAGAAGTCTCAGACGAACTGTCCTAAGGTTTTGTTTTACATTATTGTTTTAAATATATAGATGACAGCAATTTTAATTGTTTTTATTCCATAATTGCTTTAATTTTTATTGCTAACAATATTGCAATATATTTGTTGAAAATGTTATCTCTCCAATGATCATCCAATGATCCAATGATGGGTTGTTGTTATCCGACTAAGAGCGCGTTTGTTTGAACAATAAATGCAATTTATTGTTCAAGCAATAAAACATTATTATTATTTGCCGGCCAGTGGGCAAGGCATCGGCCAAGAGATGGCCAATGTAGTGGAATTATCTTGGCCAATGGATGGCCAAGAGATGGCCAATGGAGCGAGATATCAGCCTATGTAGAGGTCCCTATCGCTTCACACTGTGCACCCTGTGTGTCGAGTGTTGTACAAATTAATTTTACCATGGTTATAATCTGGATATATAGGTTTGAACTGCTTTCCCAAAAATATATCAAACCATTCTCCACTTTTCACCATTTTACTCAATTACTAGTGTTTATTTTTTTTACTTCATTGGAAATAGGTTTTTTATATATAAGAGGTAAGCTTGATTTTTAGGTTCATTAAAATAAATAAATAAATAAATAAAAATAAAAGCAAAGAGAGAGACCACACACTTTTCATATTTCAGAGTGTATGGTTTAGTGTAGTTTTTATTCTGTTATTAGTTTTATGTTATTTTTTGATCATATAGACGAATATAAAATGTAAAATACCTGCTGTCTGAATAATGATCCCCAGTATTTGTATCGACTAGGCTTTTCGACCATCTGAGTCATCATCAGGTCCGCATGAGGTACTTTTGTGTGAACTTGATGATGACGGTTTGTTGAGACACGGTCTATTATAGAATACCAGGGATCGCACAGCAGTCGCAAGTCTGTCACCTTTTATATTCTTTACTAAGGTTTTCAGTTAAATTATTATTTTCAATCCGTATTGGTACATGAGTGTAGGAATCTGAATAACAAAGCATTTATTAAATATTGTCCAGGAAAAAAATAAATGAAACGATCTAACAAATTTTAAAGTAATCAGTAACACAATTAAAAAACCGTTAGCAAATTCCTTAAGCCTTAAAAAGTAACACTGGCATCGGGAAATCACCGATTGTTTCTATCATTCACCGTATCATCCAACCAGAGAAGCATAGAGCACAGACTTGCTCAAGGCGAATAATAAACAATGAATCAACCTTAATTAGAACTGCAAGTCAGTGGCGAAGTGGGAGAGTGATGAAGGGGGGGGGGGAGGTGGGAAAAGGGGGAGTGCAAGGAGAAGTTACAAAGCCAGAGTGATTATTTTCATCAACCCCCCCCCCCCATACGTGCTCTCTCCTTCTCTCTCATACACACACATGCACCAAAACCAAACTTGCTCAATATATAACTTTAATTGTTGTGTTAGAGAATATAGTATAAAAAATTGCTTCTGCGCCATTAGTGACAACTTTTACTTAAAAGAATTAAAAATATTTGTTAATAAGTAAAAAAGAATTACAATAAGCCCAAACTCGATTTTTTTTTACGTCAAAAGGCTCGTCTTATAAAACTTACTAAATTTAAACATTATACAGCATTATCCCATTTGTGCCCACTGTCGACATTTGTCTACGCTGTATTTTAATTTATGAAAGTGCATGGAATTTTAGGGTTTTCATGATTTAAATTGGCATTTTGGAGTGAAAATATAATTATCTTAGTAGTGTCAAATTGTTGGTGCTGGCTCAGTTCAAGGTCACCTGAGGGATGACGTCATCGAGGTCAATGACCTCACCGATGACGTCATCGATTGCGTCATCGATGACGTCATCACCAAAGACGTCATTTCTATGACGTCACACCCATGACGTCACAGAAATGACGTGCTGATGACGTCATCACCCCTTACGTCATCAAAATGACGTCACCGACGCCACTGAGGTCAAGGTCACGCCGAAACTTAAAATTTTTGGCACTTTTGCCGTTTCTCGCACTACGCTCCGAGTTTCAGTCAGAGTCCCCGTGACCTTGACCACTTGGAGCGAATTTTCGACGAGAAACGGCAAAAGTGCCAAGTTAAACTCGAGTTTCTGACATGACTCTGCCTAAATGGGCAATCGGTTATCCCTCAGGTGACCTTGAACCAGCACAACACCAACAATTTTATATTACTGTGACCTTGAAAACCTAACAATGGAGCGCCGACACCGATGCGCACCCCACGACAGCCACCGAGTGACTGACTGTCAGGCTCTGTGTATGCTAGGTATATCGGCTTGAGAGACTAAGACTCTAAACTGTCAGGAATGGGAGTAACTAACTGAATTTTGCAAGGAAAAGTCATTTCATCCAATATTTTAAACAAATCCTCATCAGTAAAACTGACATTAGTCTGTTTTGTATAAAACTTAGGGTGTCCGCGCAACAGTTTGCGCCACTTAGCTAAAGTTGAAACTCTCTTAACTTTGAGTGGTGGACAGTGAGCAACTAATAAAGTCTTAACACGGCTAAGTTTCTTACCTAAAGTGTCCTGCGACATGGCTTCACCTCACAAAAGTCCGCACAATACTGAGAGACTGCTTGTAGTGCATGAGTCAAGGGAAAAGAGGTGGGGGAAACAGCAGGAGTGGGGGAAGGTCACAGTGGCGGGGGAAGGTGAGGTGGTACGCTGGAGTATCGCATCACTTCACCATGAGCTGTCCTACAGTCAACACACTGTTCTCTTGGCCGGAGTTGGCACTAGAAGAAACATTCCTGTACAGCTTAGGCTGTGAGAGCCGTGGAAGCAAAGTCAAAGTGGAAATTGTGTTAAACTCCAAGATGAAGAGTCTCCTAAATAAACTAATTGTATCCTTGCAATCTCCTATAACTTTAGAGAAATACCACTTTATTAAGCGACACCTTATACTTTGGCAAAACGAAGCGGAAATGGAAAAGATTACAGTAAAATTAATTTAACTTAAAACCTGGACTGGACACTCATGGCGATACCACGTGGCGTGCAAACGCCACCCTAAACATTACAAGTTAGGTTATTGAGCACCTCTGGTACGATAACTGATGTGCTAGAGTTAAAGTGTGATGACCTTGAGTCAAAACACTGAAATACTACAAGTCGATATCGTCCCAGAGTTAAAGTGTAGTGACCTACATTCAGAACTTGTAAAATTACTTACATATAGAGAGCTAGAGAACAGCGAGACGCACCACATGGAAGCCGGAGACATACTGGCGAAGCGGTGTTGTGCAGCCTAGGGACCCAGTTGTGGTGGGGGTATCGCCAACACTTAGAGTACAAGTGTTGTGGGTGACCTTGACCCACTTAACTTACCTGACCCCCCCCCCGACAAAAAGTGCGAACCCCCCCCCCCCGACAAAAAGTGCGAACCCCCCCCCCCCCCCCGACAAAAAGTGCGAACCCCCCCCACCCCCACCCCCCCACCCCCACCCCCACCCCCACCCCCACCCCCACCCCCACCCCCACCCCCTCCCCCACCCCCTCCCCCACCCCTGATATCCTGGGCGTGGCAGCCCCGGTGGGGATATAAGGGGGTCCGGCCAGAGCCGGCTCGCAGTCCGCTCCCGCGCGTTGAACGTGAACGACCGGGACGGACCGCCATAGGCATCACTAAACATTGAATGGCGCCTTCAGTGTTTAGCGAAGTCTACTCTAACTTTAAGACTTGTATTTGTTGTAAGATATTGCGCTTGCGTTTGGGTATTGCGAATTGTTTTATATGAGAGTGTTTTACTTGTACCCTATGTCTCCTGTGTCTTTTATCCTTTGTGTCTTGTTTGTTATATGTGTTTAATGTGTATGTGCTTGTTCCAGCATTGACTACGTTGAGCTCAATTGTGTGTTGTAAGTGTGTTATATGTTTCTAAAGTGTATACGCTTGTTTTAGCAATCCCCCCTTGAGCTTTTTCAATGCTCAAAGTAAATTGTAAAGTCAGAGAACGGGAGTAGGCCCCCGTGTAAAGCCACTTTTAATAATTGGTAGGCTCCTTGCCAGGCATGCAAAAGGTTGCGGATGGCATTTGGGGAGCATGTCCGTTTGTAAGCTGGCAAGCAAAAGGTTGTGGCGGCCTCTGCATTTGGACCGAGGACGTAAGCCATTAGGGTGTCCTCAGTATGTTTCCCTTCTGGAAACTCAAAATTATGTAAATGAATCTTTGTTAGCTATTTGTGTTTTTAGTCCCCAAGGCCCCCGAACATTCGTGGTTCGCCATGGATGTACGGGGGCCGAAATTTTTTGATGTCCGTGTGGCCTTGACCTACAAAGACTTGTAAAAATTCAATGCATTTTAAATGAAAAATATTAAAGATAGGTTACGGGAGTAGGCCCCCGTGTAAAGCCTATTTTAATTATCGGTAGGCTCCTGCCAGGCATGCAAAAGGTTGCGGATGGCATTTGGGAGCATGTCCGTTTGTACGCTGGCATGCAAAAGGTTGCGGCGGCCTCTGCACTCGGACGAGGACGTAAGCCACTAGGGTGTCCTCAGTTTGTTTCCTTCTGGAAACACAAAATTATGTAAATGAATCTTTGTTAGCTACTGAAAAGACAATGCAGTAAATGTTTACAAGTCTTGCGTGGCGAAGGGTACACGACATTGGATGTTGCCTTGTTGTCATAGTTGGGTCTCTTCGGAGGCTACAGCGATGACAACCCAAGTGCCTCACACCCCCAAAGGGGGGTGTGGGGCTTAATTTTTTTAAAGTTTTTTTGTGACCTTGACCTAAATATGTAAAATCTTTCAAAGTGTTTAACAGTCAGGTCTTATTAACACAGTTAATACATTAATGTCTGTTAAAAAAATATAACAGTTAGGTATTTGTAACCCACAAGTTTGGAGTTGTTTATAGTTGGGTCCCTTGGGAGGCTTCAGCTATGGTAACATAAATGCCTCAAGTGGGGCTTATTTTTTTTAAAAAGTGCGAACCCCCCCCCCGCAAAAAGTGCGAACCCCCCCCCCCGCCACCGCCGCCGCCGCCACCACAGCCCGCCTCAATGCCCAGCCTGTCGCCATTGCCGGCGACAGTGGAAGAGGCTGGTGCACAGCCATCGTCAGGAGAACTCGTCAAGTCGTCAGGTCGAGTCCCGGTAGCCTCTCCAGCACTCTCGCTGCTATCGGACTCAGGATCGGAGTCTGCGGCTTTTGAAGAGACGTCTAGGTCGAGGATCACCCCATACAGCAGAACCCGGAAAATCCTCTCATACACTACATCCCAATGTCCCTCACCTATATCCCCCATGCCACCTACACCAACCAAACCACCCCGTAAATCCATCTTCTCCCCTGATCTTCCCACCATAGACCTAACACGCTCTCCTACCCCGCCCAAAATTGTTTGCTCCATCCCGCTTGAACAATCTTTGCCCCTTCTACCTCCTTCCAACCCCATCCCTTCTAGCCAGCCTAATTCAGAGAAGCTCCAAGACACTCCGCTAAAGAGTCCAACACAGAAACGTAAACGCGTTAAAGCCCCTGCTGGCAAGGGTAAGAAATGCGATTACGCTTGGATGTATAGTAAGTTTGGGGTTTTGTGTTGCCAGAAACTTGCTTGTGCAGAAGGGGATCGCTGCCAACGACACCTCAAAAGTACAGTCAAATTTCGGCAATTCAAACCCTATACTCTGTACATTAAGCCTAAAACGTTCAAGTTCAGACATCCCCACGGTCCGCAACCGCGGGATATTAGAAGGCTAAAGGTTGATGAAAAATACTATTTCATTGGTCAGACATATGGAGCAGGTAATAAGAAAGTAGAAATCGTTGTAAAAGGTGAAGGCCGCCTTTGTACAATGCAAGTACCACCTCGTATGGTACAAAGAGAATTTTTCATACCTAAAGCCTATCTAATACGAAGGAAAGGATGTGAAACCGTGTGGGAAATGGACTAGGACATGGGCCCACCAAAAAAACAAAATTGTTAGGCTGTGTTGGACAATATTTAAAAAGTCTTTTTCCAAATTATTTTTCCAAATTTAGTCTTAACCCTCTTAAAGTAAGGGAGAGGGGTATTATACAAGTCAAGTAATAAAAAAAAAACACTTGACTTGTATAATACTTTAACCTGGCGGTGATGTAAACTCACTGGGACAATCTCAAACCGTGTCCTTGAGGGTGAAGACTAAGTTACAAAAATCTTTAACAAATAAAAAACTTACCTCCAAACGCTTGTAGCTTGCTACAAGTGTTTGGAGGTAAAAATTTTTTAAAGTTTGAATGACCTTGACCCATATAAATTACTGTTTAAAGTAAACTGCTAACCTTACAACTAATGTTGTGTATCACGTGATACCCCCCACTCTAACGCTCTTACTAAGCTTGTATGAGCCGTTCATTTGCTTCAGTCTGTTTCTGTGCTCCGTGGTAAACATGTCACGGTACAATTACAAAGGTGGTGACTTCTTGATAGATCAACACAATGCTTGGGAAGTGCTAAACCAGCATAGAATGGAAGTTGAGTATTGTATAAGACGAGACGGGTCTACATTTTATCTATGTATTATAAACAACCAAACTCATAAGTATGAACACTGGACAAAAATTAATTATAACAACATAGATGAGCTGTTTGCTTGGGTGTTTGAGGTGTGTAAAGTTATTGAAGAAACCAAAATAATGGGTGTGCTAAAGGTATGTAAAACTGATGACCGGGAAGACTAAGCAAAATTTTTATTAACCCCCCCCCCCCGTGTTATCCCCACCACTAGAAATGGGTATATATAGGAGTGGTGATCAACCGTCCTCTCATTCTGCTTTACACCGTTAAGCTGAACACCACCATGTCTGCTATGAACGTCCCAGCCTCTACCTCTGGCCCGGTCGCCTCCAACTCCAGCCCGAGCATTGGACCAATCCGATCGGGGCCTTCGTCAAGGAGTCGTGTCCGATTCTCCGGCTTTGGTCCTGTGAGGAAGGAGTTGCGGAGCAGCGGAGCGTCTCAACCAACCACGACGGATGCATCAACTCAGACTCCACCAAACATCATCGAGTGGTACGACGAAGTGATAGAGCAAAGGGACAGAATGCTAGAGAATACTCGCAGGGAGCTACTTTATGTCAGGAGTAAATGGGAAAAACTGATTAAGAAGTGTGAAAGCCTGTTGGACAGTGATGATAGTGAGGATGAGAGTGGATAGGTGTGTGGGTAAAGACTTGGACTGGGACTTGTGTGTATGTATGAATGTGTGCGTGAATGTGAAATACAGAGCGGGGGATAGATCACTCTGTGGCAATGGACTAACATGCCACTTAGTGATCTATCCCCCGTTCTGGTAATGTTTTTGGATGGCCTTGACCCACTTTACCAAGGCTAGCTAGTACCCCCACCACTGATAAGTGTATATATACGGGTATTGATGTGCAGTTTGGTTATTCTGCTTTGTATCGCTTAGCTGAATACCTCACTTCAACATGGCTTCCAACTGCAAAACTTCTCAGGCTTCCTCTTCTTCTTCAAGAAGGCGTGCTGCCAACGTCCTGCCTGCTACTCGTGGACCTGCTCGACCATTCCACAGCATAACTGTTGCTCGGGCAAACGCCTGCAAAGCTCCAATGCTACGGACCTTGCTGGAGGTGAGCCAAGACGGGCAAGGCTTGCTCAGTCCTGGTCAACGGCAGGAGCAAGAAAGGCGTATGGCGTACTACAGGCTGCAGGGTGTAGTTCCCAGCTTGAAGTTAGGCGATCCGAGAGTAGCAAGCATCAACGAGGCAGCGGACTACATATCACACCTTCACAGTGTTTTAGAAGTAAAGGACCAACAAATTGAAAACTTAAAAGAACAATTGAAACAATTTAACTTTAATCCTGTGGAGTTTGTGGAAGCAGTGATGAGTGATAGTGATGATGAAGGAACTGAATATATATTGGGTATGTAATGAAAGACTTGGACAGGGACATGTGTGTGTGTAGAATACAGAGCGGGGGATAGACTACTTTGCGGCAATGGACTAGCATGCTGCTTAGTGGTCTATCCCCCGCTCAAAGGGTAGCATTGGATGACCTTGACCCACTTTACAGCAAGGACAACCGGTTAACTGGTATAAAAGAGGGGGGTCTGTACATCCCGACTTCATTCTGCTTTGAACCTTCCAGTGGAACGCTAGAAAATGAGTGGATCACTGATCATTGGTAAGGAGTGGGAGTATGTAACCATAAACTATTTAAACTGTAGAGGGATGTTGAAGAAGGTGTATGATAATGTTAAAAGAATGGTTGTTGAAGAAGGTAGGGTAGTGATTGTAGCGTGGAAGAAGAAGCAGTATACAGGACAACAAGTGAGAGCAAGTGACTTTGGGGGGAATAGTGTGTTTCAAATTGGACGAGCGAACTTGGTTAATTTGGACATTGTGTTTTGGGACTTGGAAAGGTTAATTGAAAATAGTGGCAAACATGGGGAACTCTTAATTGGCAGGGAGGACAGAGTATATGAGTAAGTGTAAAAGACTGGGGGGGCTTATGTGTGTGTAAAGACTAGGACTTGTGTGGAATACAGAGCGGGGGATAGATCACTTTGCGGCAATGGACTAGCATGCTGCTTAGTGGTCTATCCCCCGCTCAAAGGGTATTATTGGATGGCCTTGACCTATATAAAGGTAGAGGGGGAATAGGTAATAGGAGGGGGAAATTGGTATATATGTAGGACTGATGAATAAAGTATTTAGTCAAGCATTTGTCTAGACACTATCAACAACAACAATGGAGAGCTTCAGTGTTGAGTTCATCCTCTTGGAAGAAGACATCAACGAAGTGGTGGAACTTATAGAGGATAAGACCAGCCAGGGCACATTGGAACTTGTGAATTGCGAACCGTTGGACAATGCCGCAATCGATAAGATTGCATATTTCATGATGCATTTGTATAACGAACAAACAACCAATATGGAGTTTGTGCAGTACCTTTATCAAAACCAAGTAAATGTGCGAGTGACAATTACTTGGTGGCAGTAATAATAAAGTGTAACATATGGATGTGGACTTGGATGTGGACTTGGACTTGAGTGTGGTCTGCGGAATAGAGCGGGGGATAGATCACTTTGCGGCAATGGACTAGCATGCTGCTTAGTGGTCTATCCCCCGCTCAAAGGGTATCTTTACGTGACCTTGACCCACATAAATTGTATAGTTGGTGGGGGTATAAAAAGGGTAAGCAAATTGGATGGATACAACACTTCCATACCATGGCTCCACTTGACAACACCGTGTTCCATCGCAACAGAATTGTCTCTATTCTGGAGGTAATACCTCTAGAAATTATAGAAGTAGAGGACCAACTACCTGCGGTTGATCAAGAAGAGGAGGAGGAAGAGATAATGGATATTGAAACGGACTCTGACGAAGCTGGTTCAACGGACAATGAGGTGGACTTGCACGCCTACGAAACATTAGAGTCGTCATCTGAGTCGGAAATGGAATTCCAATTGGAAATCGAAGAAGAAGAAGAACAAGAACAAGAACAAGACACTCCCCATCGTCCAATGGATAGGATGTTAGTTGCCAGAAGAATTATGTATTGTCATCGCTGCCTATTCCGTGATGAGGATGATTCCGACTCTGATGGTGATGTTTCACCCTTGTAAAAAGTTTAAACAAAAAGTTAAAAAAGAATGTGAGCGGGGGATAGAGCACTTTGTAGTAAATGATGCTGCTTAGTGCTCTATCCCCCGCTCAAAATAATAATTCCAAATGACCTTGACCTACATAAACTTGCTCAAACAGACATCTTTGAAAAAAACTTGTACAAATTATTGAATCTAGACCAAATATCATCAATTTATCAAGCCTACTGATAAATGTATTACAAACGGTTGTGTAAAGGCTAAATTTAGCACATGAGTGATAACCTGTTTCCATATGACGTCACTTTCCCCACCTATCTGCCTCGGATATAAAGGGTCCTGGTGGAGTGCGCTGCTCATTATTGCGTGGACATTCACAGAGTGTGCATTCAAAGCCAAACTGTTTGAAATGGCTCTTTGCGACATTTGTGGGGAAATCTTTCAAGACGAAGATCTTTTCACCATACACAGAGAATTACATGAAGACGAAGATAGAAAAGAAGATATTACCATGGATGAAATAGACTTAGACTCAATTGACCGGTTTTTGGAAGAGCACCAGAAGCAGACGGACTACTGGGACAGCTATCTACAGCAAATGCAAAGAAGAAGACCTAGTGTGATCCAATTTGCTGGTGCTGGACCATCTACTGCTACAAGACCTATTGAAGAAGAGGACACCGAAGAAGAGGACACCGAAGAAGAGGATATGGAAGAAGAAGAACTGGAAGATGTAAGACAACTGCGCACCACAGCCTTGCCAGGACGAGTTGTAACACATTTCAAAATTAATAACGTTCAATTGGAATTGGAAACATTCATAACCCAGGCTAAGGAACTTGTTGGTCAAACGTTGAGGGAAGAATTACAAAGGCTAAATTTTATTAAATTTGGAATGGTGTTAGAGGCTATGTTTAACAATACTGATGGTGAAACAGCATTGAGAGCATTCATTACCAAAAACCGAACCCTTACCTTCACCTCCGACATTGATGATATTATTGAAGAATGCTTGGAGGAACTTATAACCAAACTCCAAGAACATGAAGGAAGAGGATCTGGATGGACTTTGTCATCAATCGAAGGTATGGATGTTAGGGTTCATAAACATGGATATGGTTTAAGAGGTAGTAGTTTTATCCCTCTACCAAAGAAAATCCAAAACACTAACTCGTGTAGAAATGTTCAAAATGAGGGTAATGAATGTTTCAAGTATGCAATGTTAACCAAGTATGTTAAAAACAATCCTTGTAGAGTTGGTAGAGAATACTACGAAAATGAACACCGCTACAACTTTCAAGGTCTTACTTACCCAGTTACTTTAAAAGATATTGACAAATTTGAAAAGAAAAATCCTGGCGTTTCAGTCAATGTTTTTGGTCTGGATGATTCCAACAACGTTTATCCTTTGCGGGTAGTAAAGGTTGAGCAAAGAAACCATACGGATTTGCTATTGATAACCAAGGGTGAAATTTCCCATTATGTATGGATAAAAGACTTTGAAGCGTTAGTTGTAAAACAATTGACCAAAAGAGTAAATAGGATTACAGTTTGCAAGAGATGTTTCTGCTTTTCTTGGAAAGATTCAAGACGTGGAGGATTGGACTGGTTATTGGAACATAAAAGACTTTGCAACGAGAACTATGAAGTAAAGATAAGTCTTCCACCGCCTACCCGAGCTTCAATACAATTTAACAAGACAGTTCACCAATACCGAATTCCACTAGTGGTCTATGCAGATTTTGAATCAACGTTAGTACCACAGGAGCTGCCGGACGGCGAAGTGACTAGAAGAACAAAATATCAGTTGCATCAGCCCAACAGTTTTTGTTTACTAGTTAAATCAACCTTGTCTGAAAACCAATTGCAAGACTATGGTTTAACATCCACTCCAATACTCTACCGTGGTGAAGAAGCCGCTAAGTATTTTGTAGACCAACTGTACGATATTGCTGGAAAGGTTCAACGCTTGTTCGGTAATATTGTACCTATGGAACCTTTAAACCAAAATCAACAAGAAGAATACAACTTAGCGACAAGATGCTATTTATGCAAGAAGATGTTCAGTGAAGAAAATCCAAAAGTAAGAGATCACGATCACCTGACAGGGTTATACAGAGGAGCTGCTTGTAATTCATGCAATATAAATTAGAAACTGCCAAACTTTATTCCTGTCGTTTTACACAATCTTAGCGGCTACGACTCCCACTTTATTATCCCGGAGTTAGGAAGAGATGACGGTAAAATTGATGTTCTTGCTACAACATTGGAAAAGTACATCAGCTTTTCAAAAACAGTAGGTAAAATTAAACTTCGCTTCGTAGACTCTTACAGATTTATGGCATCTAGTTTAGCCAAATTGTCAGAGAACCTAAGAAGAGAAGACCTAAAAGAAACCAGAAAAATTGTACCTGAAGATAAATTAGACCTAGTATTACGGAAAGGAGTGTTCCCCTACGATTACATAACTTCTACAGAAAAATTTGAAGAAACCAGTCTACCGCCGATTGAAGCCGTCAACAGCAAATTAAACGAAAGTGAAATCTCCGTTGAAGACTACAATCATGCATGTAATGTTTGGAACCAACTAAACATTCAAACCTTAGGGGAATATTCTGACTTTTATATAAAATTGGACGTAACTCTGCTGTGCGATGTGATGGAAGAATTCAGAAACACCTGCTTCTCCGCCTATGGACTGGACCCTCTACACTCGTACACATCTCCAGGATTAGCATGGCAAGCTATGCTAAAGTCAACCAACTGTCGACTGGAACTTCTAACGGATATTGATATGGTGCTCATGATGGAATCTGGTGTACGGGGCGGTTTGACACAAGCTGTAACACGTCATGTCAAAGCCAACAACAAGTACATCCCCGGCTTCGACGAGCAACAACCATCGGTCTACCTTGGCTATTTTGATGCAAACAACCTTTATGGTTGGGCAATGTCAAATCCGCTTCCCTACGCTGACTTCAAGTGGATCGACCCGGCCACCATCGGAGACATCTCACAGATTCCAAAGGATGGTCCAAAAGGCTATATTTTGGACTGTGATTTTGAATACCCGGAGCACCTTCATGACCATCACTACGACTTGCCTCTCCTAGCCAAGACTGAAGTTTCACCGACAGGAAGATGGCCAAAATTGATGATGACCTTGGAGAATAAAGATCGCTATGTGGCTCACTACTGGGTAGTTCAACAGGCTCTTGAATTGGGTCTACGTATAGTGAGAATTCATAGAGCAATTGAATTCACCCAGTCTTGTTGGTTGAAACCATACATTGATTCCAACACTACAAGAAGAGCTGCAGCAACAACAGCATTTGAAAAGGACTTCTATAAATTAATGAACAACGCCATCTTTGGGAAGACCTTGGAGAACAAAAGAAAACATAAAAATGTAAAATTAGTGAGTGATCCTAGAAAATTGGAAAAATTAGTGCAAAAACCAAATTTCGGAACATCCATGATTATAAACGAAAATCTAGTCGCTGTCAGTATGAAGAAAACAACAATAGTCATGGACCGTCCGTTATACATAGGTATGTCGATTTTGGATATAAGTAAAACCCTGATGTATGATTTCCATTATAACAAAATGGTTAAACATTACGGAAGGGAAAACATTGGAGTCGCATACATGGATACGGACGCGTTTATCTACTGGATAAAGACTTTGGACATGTATGAAGACCTAAGGACGTTTCCATACAAAGAAGATTTCGATTTTTCTGACTATCCGAAGAACCATCCAAATTTTAATGAAAAATATAAAAAAGTAATTGGAAAATTCAAAGATGAAGCAAATGGAATGCCTTTAGAAGAAATAGTGGCGCTGATGGCGAAATTGTATTCATTTAAGATGTACCACGAGAACAACACACCGACAGTGAGGAAAGCAAAAGGAGTGAAGACATCTTATTTGAAAAAACACGTGACATTTGACCACTACAAGACTTGTTTGTTTGAAGATACTACGATATCAGCAACATTCAACAATATCCGAAGCTTCAAGCATCAAGTCTACAGTGTCACCGAAATTAAAAAAGCGTTGTCAGCTCGGGATGATAAAAGATACATTATGCCCGACAAAATCCACACTCTTCCTTTTGGCCACTACTCTCTAAACCCTATCAACTAGTAACCTATTCTTCGTCCTTCTACAACTACGACCTTATTCCTTTCTCCTTCCGTAAAAAAATGGGGAACACGGCAAGTCCAACGCCGTGTTCCCCATTTTTTTACACAAGTTTGGATGACCTTGACCCATATAAATGATGTGAATATTTAAAACAACATTCATTGTGATTATACATGTGATACAACAAACATTGAAACCTGCAATATGAAGGACTTGAAGCAACAAATTGTCAACGAACTTCATAAATCTGCAAGAAGAAAGTTTCCACGAAGAAATACGGTGATAAAAGGAATCAATGATTTATATCAAGCGGATTTAATCGAAATGATTCCTTATAGCAAACAAAATAAAGGATATAAATACATATTGACTGTTATTAACTGTTTTTCAAAAATGGCAGATGCTTTACCACTAAAAGATAAAAGTGGCAAAAGTGTTACAAAAGCAATGGAAACAGCTATACAAAGAGACAAACATACTATTAAACATTTACAAACAGATGATGGAAAAGAATATTTTAATAAGGAATTTGCAAATTTAATGAAAAAACACAATATAAACCATTACTCAACCAATTCAGAGGTAAAAGCCTCAATAATCGAAAGATTCAACAGAACTTTAAAAAGTGCAATGTATAAAATGTTTTCCAACAGAGGATCGCACATATGGATTGATATGTTACCAAAACTTATAAACGATTACAATAACAAATTTCATAGGACTATCGGGATGAAACCAAACCAAGTAACTAGTAAAAATGAAAACCTTGTATTAAAACGTATAAAAACGAATACTAAACCAAAAGTTGAAAAACTAAAGCCTAAAAAATTTAATGTGGGTGATAAAGTGCGAATAAGTAAATATAAAGGTGTATTCAGTAAAAGATACCTGCCAAATTGGACCAATGAGGTTTTTACTGTATTCAAAGTACAACCTACAGTACCTGAGACATATATTTTAAAAGATAATAAAGGACATTTGCTTGAAGGAGGGTTTTATGGACATGAAATGTTAAAATCAACAGTAGGCGATGTATATTTAGTTGAAAAGGTGTTGCAACGGAAAAAAGATAAGGTCAAAGTACGATGGTTAGGATTTAATAAGACGGAAGATTCTTGGATACCTAAAAAGGATTTGATATAACGATAGAGAATCATTTTAGGTTGAACCATTACAAAGGATGGAGATAGTACCACAAAAAGAGAGTTTTACTATTAATAATATAGATGAACTCACAGTGGATAATTCAGAATTCAATAGTGGGAAACATGGCAATTTGTTACCAAACACCGTTCGTTGTCTGGTTACCGGACCTTCCAACTGTGGAAAAACTAATGTAGTATTCAATTTGATTACAAACCCTAAAGGATTACGATTTAACAATCTATATGTATTTTCAAAATCACTACAACAACCAAAGTATCAATTATTGGAAAAGATACTGACTAATGTGCCTGAAGTTAAATATTTAAAGTTTAATGCAAGCGAGAGTGTCATGCAGCCACAAGAAGCTAAACCATTCTCCGTGTTTATATTCGACGATGTATCTTGTGAAAACCAAAACACAATAAGGAATTACTTCGCTATGGGTCGACATAACAACATAGATAGCATTTATATTGGCCAAACTTACAGCAAAATACCTAAACAACTCATTAGAGACAATGCAAACATGTTAATTGTATTTAAACAGGACGAAACCAACCTAAAACATATATATTTTGATCATGTAAATGCGGATATGACATTTGAACGATTTAAAGAGTTGTGTGGAAAGGCTTGGGCTGAAAAGTATGGGTTCCTAACAATTATGAAGGAACAAACGCCAAACAATGGTCGATACAGGATAGGATTTGATAAATTTATATTAATACATTAAACGCGGTATAACACATTCATTGTTGTACAACACGTCTTGCTACAAACATGGTTAACCAAGAAAAATTAGTAAAAGAAATAAAATCACTTAGTGATTCTATTCGGGCTAAAAACAGAGCATTGAAACTAGGTATTAGCGAGAGGGAGAAATTCCTTGAATCTACTTTTAAACCTATTACTGAACCCTTGAAACAATTAAACAAAAAATTTGCTAAACCCGTATTGGAAGGAGATGCGATTGCACCTATTACGAAGTTTGAAAGAGAAAATGTAAAATCAGAAGAGTTTAGTGATGAAGACCCGGAATCCTCTACGTATAGTGGTTTTACCGGTGGAGAACCCGAAAGAGAGCTAGAATCACCGGACTATAGTGGAATAAAAGAATTATATGAAGTAAAAGCCAAAAGAGGACATGAAGTTGTATCAACTGCTAGTGAAGAGGAAAAAGAAGAAGAGACAAGGGAAGGTCCGTCAAACATAAGCTTGTTGGGTGAAAACATTCATAACAAAGGACCTTTAGGAAGGAAATACATGGTAAAAATGTTACTCGGAACAATTCCTAATAAGAATTACCATAGTTATGGAGCGAGATTAACAGAAGACGGTTTAATGATAGGAAATAGCCCGTTAAACGTTGACGAACATGATAATATTGTCATTGGTGATCAAAGGTATAAGGGCACAAAAGGATTATTTGAATTATTATTTGAAAATAAGCCTTCAGTATCGGTAGTGAAAGAAAAAGACATGGAAGCATATAAAAATATTTTGGAACAGACAAATGCATATAGGAGAAAGTATTTACCTGACCAGCCTCCTTTTAGATCTAAGTCTTTAAAATATAAAGAATTCGTATCCAAGTTAATACCAACTAGAAGACAAACAATGCCGTTAACACAAAGAAAACCTGTAAAACGAAGATTTATGGCATCCACTTTGGATGTAAGTGCTCAGGAACGAAGAAAAAGAAGTAAGTCCGTTACGGGTACAGGTTTAATGAAGAAACTATATAACACAAATGTGATTTATTACAATAATATCAATAAATTGGTGGATAGAATGAAACTAATACATGAAGCTAAAGAAGCGGGTCATACTGGATTGGAAAACGAATGGGTGGCTTTAGTGGATAAACTCCGAAACCGTGGGGTAATCTCATAAAAATGCGTTACTCCCTAGAATACTATTCAGTTGCACCATGAGTGTCGACAAGTTCGGACGTTACTCCTCGGATGGGTTATATTATGCGAATAGTTTAAAAAGAAGTGCTGGTTTACCACAAACACCTGATGGAGATTATGATATGAGTAATAAAAGGTTAAAAAACATAAAAGATCCTACGGATGAAAACGATGCAATAAATTTAAAAATATTAAAACAAAAGATATCGCCAACATTAAGACTACAAAATAACACATATGACGCAGAAGATCATAGAATCATCAACGTTGGTAAACCAAATCAAAACGGTGATGCAATAAACAAAGGTTATTTGTCATCTGAATTAAAAAATACGTTAAAGTTCAATGGGAAAACGTATAGTGCCAACAATAAACGTATATCCAACGTAGATGACCCTAAAGATGCAAAAGACAGCGTAAATAGACGCTATTTACATTCTTTGATACCTGAAAAGACAAAAGATGGATTTTCTTTTTATAAATTTGTTATTAACGATATAGGTTATCCAAAAAATGAAAATGATGCTGTAAATCTCAAATATATAAAAGATCATTGTGTCATACGTGATGTGGGAGTTATCGATTGTCTTGGCAATTGTTTGGCGAATGTAAAAGATGGTTCAGCACCATCTGATGGTGCAACAGTGGGTCAAATGAAAGAGACTTTAAAACAAGAAACAACTGGATTTGCAAAACGAGATGAAGTATTATCAAAGCAAGGGGATGACTTTATTCAAGGTAATGAAAAATTTCATTTATTGACATACAAAAACGCTTATTGGGATTGCATGCATGGAAGGTTATCAAATGTGTCATGGGGTCATGCAGATAGAGACGCGGCTGCCTTAGGACAAACAGTACATCTAGATCCAAATAATTACCATGCGTTTTTTATATGTAGTAATAAAAAATTAACAAACATGGCGCAAGGAAGAGAAGCAAATGATGCTGCAACTGTAGGACAGGCTATCACATTATCACAAATGGATAATAAAGTGTATACTTGTAATAATAAACGTATAACAGAGCTTAAAGACCCTGATCATGCAGATCATGCTGTAACTGTTAATTTCCTTGTAAAAGTAATAGGTAATTTATTATTTGATATGCACAATTATATTGCAGATAAAACATATACTTCGCTTGATGAAAACTTGAGAGGAAGATGGATAAAACAGGAAATTGTTAATAAATACTTTTATAACCCTAAAACTATAAAATTTAGAACTTCTAACATTGCTAATTGGGGTACTTTTGATATATAACTTGAATATCTTAACAAACAACTTCATTTATGTTTAACTCCTCATAGAGGAAACACATATGTTGCGAATTGCAATTATAAAAGACATTAATGACATTTCGGTATATCAGTCCAAATCGGGACATTGCGAGGAAAGGAAGTGGGATCACATCTACAGCGGTTTCTCTGTTAAGTAAAGCTTTAAAACGAATTCCAGTAGGATCCATAGTAAATAGAGCAATAGACGCATTACCATACGAATTTCATATACCGGGAGGTTATCAGTATTGCGGACCAGGAACTAAATTGAAAAAACGACTGGAAAGAGGCGATCCTGGCATAAATAAGTTAGATCAGGCTTGTAAAGAACACGATATCGCATATTCCACGTTTGCCGATTCAAAAAATAGATCAAGAGCTGACAAAAAGCTTGCGGACATAGCTTGGCAACGAGTAAAATCAAGTGACGCTAGCATAGCAGAAAAAGCAGCAGCTTTAGCAGTAACAGCAGGTATGAAGGCTAAAACAGCAGTAGGAGGTGGAAGAAGGAGGAGAAGGAGAGTAAAAAGGAGGTCAACCACAAGAAAACATGGAGGAAATATAAAAAGAAGACGACGATCTACAAGAAAAGGCAGGAAGAAGCCCACCGTGTGGTCAATGGTAAAAAACGGGGCAGGTCTTTACCTAAGACCTTATCGTGCATATTAAATGAAAGAAATCAATTGGTCATACCACATAAAGCATTAACCAATATTGAATTATTTAAATATATTTCCTGTTTAAAAATACCATTTTTCCGCGGTGTGTTTATGAAAGACAGTTTACCAAAGAAAATGTGGCAAAATGAGGCTGGAATTGTAAATTTGGATAATACTGAAGGGCCTGGCACCCATTGGGTTTGTTATAAGAAACTAAATAACAATGTATATTATTTTGATAGTTTCGGTAATTTGCCACCACCAAAAGAACTTCAAAATTACTTTAAATCTGCTAAAAACATATATTATAACTATAAAAGAGAACAACCTGATAATACTTCAATATGCGGCCATTTATGTTTGGAATTTCTAGCTAAAAGTATCAGTCACTATTGAGATGTCTTCCTATACGGTATCACTAACAGGAAAATCGTCCACTTTACGAAGTATCCTTTTTCCAGCGTTACGCTTGCAAAAAGGAAGGTTTTGGGAGGCGGCACTATTGGATTTTACAACTTACAACTCTATCCCCAATATTACGGAAGGTAAAAATAACGTATTGCATTATTATAAGGGAAAGGATGCCAGTGGAAAATTTACAGACTTACAAGAGTGCAGGTTACCCACAGGTTCTTATGAAATTGATCATATAAATGAATTTTTGCAAACTAAAATGGGAAAAGACAATATAACATTAAAAGGTAATAATAATACGATGAAAGCTGAAATTACTTCCAAATATTATATAGATTTCACTCAACCAAACTCAATTGGTGATTTATCAGGATTTTCCAACGATGAGCCTGTTTTAGAACCAGATGTAACACATTCCGGTAAGAAAACAGTAACAATATTAAAAGTCAATAGTATAGACATAACTTGTAACATTATACAAGGTGCTTACAGGGATGGGGCTAACACCCACATCATACATACTTTTTACCCAAGTGTACCACCTGGATTTAAAATTGTTGAAAAGCCACAAAACCTGGTATATCTACCGTTGAACACCACTTTCATTTCAGACATCGTGTTGAGCGTATTGGATCAAGACGGTAACTTGGTAGACTTCAGAGAAGAGCCTATTACGATTAGATTACATTTAAAATCGACACTTTAATACAAAACCATGGGTTTAACATTTAAAAGCGAACAACCTACGGGAAACCGCATTAGTAGCTCTTCAGCTGTGGAGGAGTTAACACGCGAGAACATTCGTTTCTTAGAGAGAATTGGATTAAAATTAACCGAGTATGGATATACTGGATATAGCGCAGGGTCCAACATTCGACGAAACCCTATGGGAAAAAGAATATCACACCCACAACCCTTACACTTCATCGAAATTAAACAATAACGATGAAATTCGTATTCCCATACAAAATCAAGACATTTACACACTACCATGTGAAAGTTACTTGTATATTGAAGGACAAGTTACTAAAAAGGACGGTACTACTGTTGGTACAACAGTTCCATTTATAAATAATCCTATGGCTTTCCTATTTGATGAAATTAGATATGAAATATCAGGTGTAACAGTTGATTCCACTAAAAAAGTAGGTATTACGACAACTTTAAAAGGATTAACATCTATAACACCCAATGAAACCAATTTACTTAAACCTGCCGGATGGGTATTACCTACGATTGACACGATCACTCCAAATCCAAATGGATATTTTGATTTTCATATTCCATTACGTTTGCTGCTTGGTTTTGCTGAAGATTATAGGAAAATAATATTAAACGTTAAACAAGAATTAGTTTTGTTGAGATCTTCTAACGATAAAGACATTATTAAAGCTGCAGATGCTACTACAGATGCGACTTTAGAATGGAAATTAAAATTAGACAAAATTGTATGGAGAGTTCCACATGTTAAATTGGCTGACGAGCATAGAATGCTACTTTTAAGAAAATTAAAAGCCGATCGTGATATTGTTATTCCATTTAGAAGTTGGGAATTTCATGAGCATCCCAGTTTACCTACTACGGATCGACACACTTGGACTGTTAAAACATCGAATTATGTAGAACGAGCCAGGTATATTATATTTGGTTTACAAACAGGTAGAAGAGACGCCATTACTAAACATGCAGGACAATTTGATCATTGTGACTTGAAAAATATTAAAGTTTATTTAAATTCACAATTCTTTCCATACGACAATTTAAATGTGTCATTCACTAAGAAGAAATACAGTATATTGTACGATATGTACGCGAGATTCCAAAGTTCATATTACGGTAAAACAAATACACCTTTATTACCACCTGACAAATATTTCGATGCCTACCCAATAGTTGTAATCGATTGTTCTAAACAAAATGAATCAGTAAAGTCTTCAAGTGTGGATATAAAAATAGAAATGGAATTCAACGATGCTATACCGGCTAATACAACTGCATACTGTTTAATTCTACATGATAAAATCGTAACATACACACCTTTAACTGGAATTGTTAAAAATGTATTGTAAGAACCGGTTTTGTTTCATTCCGCGAGTATAAAAGCAGAGCGTACAGACCGCTCCTCATCAGTTTGTTGCCTACTGTTGTATGGGTAGCATCGTATTCAATATGGCTTCTCCTAGTGGTACACCTGAAAATGTGGTAGATATTGAGAAGGAGATATCTGAGTTTTTAGATCCTCAAGGTCACCAGGAAGGAGGTGAACAAAACGTTTGCGGACAACTTCACGCCAGTAATAATGTTGAAGAAAAAGGTAAAAGAAGAAAGACTATACAAAAGAGAAAAAGGGATATTGAAGATAATATTTCTCCAAACATATTGAGTGAGGTATTTTTGCGAATATTTTACCCAATCTCTTCCAGTTTGGATAAAAGTGTTTTAATCGGTGTTATGAAATCTACAGATTATTCCCCTACTGTAATTTTAACTCATGGACCCAAAATGATTTTGTTTACGGACAGTGCTTGGGAATCGTTTATGAAACATTTGCATCTACTAGAATGCTATTTAAGTAGTAACATGTTTGGAAGAAAGACAAGAGTAGGACTTTTGGATTCAAATGTGGAAATTGATATCATTAAACAACGTGGTGATCATCAGCTACGGTTTAGAGACACAACAAGACATGATAACAAAATTCAACTTAATCGAGAGGAGTTTTTCATTTTAACTTGTGCTACTGAACCTATAACAAGATACTTGAGACAACTGGTGTTTTCAAGTTCGATTATTAAAGATTATCTGGAAGACACTTTGGACAAACAACCGGACGCACCTATATTATACGGACCTGTGGATACTTCTATATTTAATAGAGTTCCTCATGAAGTACAGATGTGGAGACAATTGGAAAAGTACGCTCAACTACATAAGAAATCAGTAAAACAGGAAGAAGAGGAAGATGGAGGAGAAGAATCAAGTGTTAGTGATGAAAATGAAAATAAGGAAAATATAAAGATGGAAACTTAAATGACAATGGTTAGTTTTTAAAACAATAACCAACATTTTGTGGGGTTAGGCCTATTGGGGACGGTGCCCACGTTAAATATACACCAACGCGCCAACAACTGTACGGCCTGGTATAAAAGTAGTACCTACCGTGGTGTGGAAATCAGTTGACCTCCTGACTTCGTAATGAGCAGACGTGTGACCTTCAAAATGGACAAGGGAGAAGAACAACAAGTAAAGTCCAAGCCTGGTATTATTGAGTTTCAAGCGTTTCGTGGTAATGATGATAGATTCATTATAAAAGAACTTGTGTTTTTGGACATGAATACAAGTGTTCCTTATTCGTTTTTATTTAAACCACCATGTTCTTATTCGTCTTTAACTAGTAAAGCCGCTACTACCAACAGATGGATTTCAAAACACTTCCATCATATCGATTGGTATGATGGTTTTACAAGTTACACGGACTTGTATCACATTATGCATCACTTTTCAGACAAGTTTACCAATATTTACACAAAGGGGCTGGAAAAGAAAAGATGGATCGAAGGATTTACTCATGTTCCGGTTAATGATGTGGAATTGGATAAGAATTATCAATACATGCTGGAAACCATATGTATTTGTACAAAAAGCCCAGAACATGATAAAGATAGACATTGCGCTTTGAAAAATGCCTATAAACTCGCCTCTTACCTTCAAAGTGGGGAATTGGGGAGTGGTGGGGGTAACGGAGAGTATATAAGTGGGGAGCAGACAGGGACCTGGCATGAGTATTACTCGAGATTCCGAGACGACAACATCTCCGAGCAAGAAGACGATCTGTAACCTGACCATGGCATCTCACCAGTTCCTTCAGACTTTGGTCGAGCAGTTCAATGCTCACTCCAAGTCAACAATATTACCTGTAAAGAAGTGCTCGGAACTAAAAGACGAGAAGCACTACATAATCCATGCTATGAAGAAGATGGAGACTACAGTTGGGGAGGCCATCTGCTGCAGTCTCAGCGAGGCACCGTTTACTCCGGGGGATGAACCAAAGTTCCAGGTGTACCTGCCCAAGAGATTCGTCCATCTTCTACAAAACGAGGATCTTCGCTCTATTCAACCCGGGTGTCTATACCTGGTGTCCCACGGCTGCACGGGTAGCAATTCTACAGAGTTGACCATCCACATCGCTGACAAGCAGCAGTGTTAGATTTAAGTTTTAATGTTGTACATATGTTGTTGTTGTAATGTTTTATAAATAAACGAATCATAAAAGACAAAAAAAAATAAAAAAAAAAAACAAAAAATGCAACATATCAATATGTGACAGACTTCACGTATTGATATGTTGCATTTTTTTTAAACTTCGCGGGTGACCTTGACCTTTGACCTTTGCATTTCACAATTACCCCCACTACTGTAATTACCCCCACTACCGCACTAGGATTCAAACCTGCTTGGATGCGAAAAACGGTCAGTCTGTTGCCAACTAGCAAACGATGAGCACCTTGTACGAGCTTTGCATACAACGAGTTATAACTCACAAGGACTTGTTCCCAACATGTTTACAAGACAATATCCCACTAACAATAAAAGAAGATGTCAAACGCTACAGGAGGGAAAATACAGGGTATTCGGAATACTCCTGGTATAAGTTCCACGACGGGGAAAAGTTTTGTAGGCCTTGTGGCGAGGCCGCCGTCAGAGACCTTCGGCGATTCGTACAGGATGGTGGTATAAAACAATTCGGATTTCTAGCGCCACTGTTTCGATTTGAAAATTACAAGGACACCTGCGCTATTTGTTCCATTCCATTGTATCGATGGAAAAAGTTTAGAACTGTTTAATTGGATTTTCTATACCCCCACCACTATTACCCCCACCACTTTTTCATGTACCTCCAAGCGCTGTGCCTCGGCTTCATTTCTACTCCAGCAGCCAACCTAGCAACATCAAGATGTCTCTGAACGTTAGTTGCGCAAGTTACGAGGAGGTGAGCATCAAGACTCAGCAGGAGCTAAACGACTTATACAAGGAGTTGCAGCTGATGGTGGCACGAGGCTACCGTATAAATGTGCAAGTTTACGCTTGCAATATACGGAACACCCGGCAGTCAAAGGAAGAGCCTGGACACTCCTCGACGGCTTCCTCACCAGCGTCCATGAAGACCGAGCCAGACAACTTGGACTACTTCAGCTGACTAGCAGTTGTATTTCTTGTCCTAACCATTGTAGAATATGTATATTTTTTCATTATATTAAAGAAGTAAAAGAGCAAAAACACCTATCTTGTTACTGACATATAAGCTCAGTAACAAGATAGGTTTTTTTAAAACACAATTTGGATGACCTTGAAACTTCCCCCTCCACTGCTTTGTTACCCCCACCACTTGACTATTGGTGTACATGGCACATCGCAATTGGAAACCTCATTCCATCTTCAACAGCCACACCGACAACATCAACAATGGCAAACCTACCAACAGATGAAAGATGTCCTCACGCATGTTGTGACTTCGTCCACGAGTTGGAGAAGAGGATGCAGGAGAGGGCGATAAGAAGAAAACAGATCCACTCAGAAAATATCATGATAGTCAACGGCTATCTTTTATTGTTCGGCCTTATTATGGTTGTACTTTTCATACTGTACGGCATAGTCACATGTGTCGGCAAGGTTGCAGAAGAAAACGCTCGCCACCATCAATTGGAAAGTTTCAATGTTACTTTGTAAGTTTTCCTTTTTTTAAAACTCCGTTTGGATGACCTTGAAAATTCCCCCACTACTCCACCACACCCCCCACCACTTCACCATGTTCCTGCATGAGCATCACATCAACCGTCATTCCTTGTCCGACAAGCAACCATGGCAGACAACAACACCATCAGCCAAGCTGACTCCACTACTGATGTCGGTACAAGTACGGGTTGGACACTGTCGATCGATAGTGTACACTATTTGGAGTCAATTTGCGAACGTATGAAGGAAATACTGCGGGACAACCCTGGGATCATAATACAAATGAATTTAAATTATGATTGGTCCCAAGTTAGAATGCAAGGGGACGACAACAACGGTCAACAATCTCCACAATATTCGCCCATGTCCCCGATCTATCCTTACGGCGAGTCTGACGTCGATGAAGATGAGGCTGATGAAGATGCAGGGGACAACGAGGCTGAAGAGGAGTAAGCTTCATTCCTTTTTTTTAAAACCTAAATTGGATGACCTTGAGAATTCCCCCTCCACTATTTCCTTTTTTAAAACCCAAATTAAATGACCTTGAAAATACCCCCTCCACGTACTTTTGGTTTACCCCCTCTACTTTTCAATACTGTTACCACAGTCTGTAGCTCACATCATTCCTTGCTTAGCTATCATGGCGGACAGCACTCTTTCTCGAGTTGACTCCACTACGGATGAAGAATGGCCATTTTCCTGGAATGTTCATCTGCAAGACTCGGCAGAAGTGGATATGTTGCATGAGAAATTGGTGTATGTATTAAACGAAAACCCCAACATTGAATGTAGAATGACTATGGATTTCGATGCGACAGGGGTCCACACTCAACCTTCCACTTCCAGCCAGCCTGAACCTCAGCTACAGCCAAAGAACTTTACACATCTTTACACTCCAATACGGCCGGAGGATGTGGTTATCAGCGAGGCAGACTCTACTACAAGTTATATTGAACCAACGAATTGGAAGCTTGTTGTTGACACCTTACACAAGGTCGACTTAGTATGTGACAAATTAAAGGAATTGATGATGCAAGATCCTGGTCTTCGTTTTAAAATTGATTTGTTTTTCATCTGGGGAGCACCTGCACGGGGCTCTTCGTCTGACAGCTCTCTAAGTACAACGGATGAGGAGGAGGAGGAGGACGACTAGTTATCTTTTTTAAAACTCCGTTTGGATGGCCTTGACCTTTCCCCCTCCACTGAGTTTATTTAAGGTGCACTCTCAATGACTGCAGCATCATTTCATCGCGCACCTTCACCACAGCAACATGGAGAGTCAACTCAACTACTGTTGCGAACGGAAATGTTTTTCATGGCCGAATGACATTGATGTTGCGGATGGCCTGGCGTGTAGAAAATGTGAAGCTTTTGGTCAATGCATGTGTAAGTGCAAGTCTTGGAAGAAGCCGAAACCGGAGTTGAAGACATTCCATGTGTACCAGATGAGAGGGCATAAGTACACTTGTTGCCCTGAACGTTGCATTGAATTCACATTAAAACAGCTAACTGGCTGCAAATTGTGCAACAATCATTTTGCAGGTTTTTGCAAACATTATTTAGGAGCCTGTCAGTACAGATCAACTTGGCATACAGAAGCACTCACTATCAATGAAATCGCTATAGATACACAAGAGTAGTCTTTCTACTCTTTTCTTTTTTAAAACTCCATTTGGATGACCTTGACCTTTCCCCCTCCACTCACCTTAGTTTATATAAACCCCATTCCCACTGACCACAGCATCACTTCATCGTGCTCCCTCGTCAAAGCAACATCGACTATGGAAAGTAAGCGCATCTCATGTTGCGAGCATAGGTGTTTGGAGATACAAGGCGTCACATATTGTGCAAAGAAGCGTTGGGAGGAAGAGACGGGGACAACCTATTGCTGTGAGGATAAGTGTTTCCTCTTACCAAAGTGGCAAGTGGATGGGCTGGCCTGCCGGCAATGTGAATGCTTCGGATGTTGCAGGTGTAGATGCAAGAACCAACAGCTGCCACCGCCGGTACTACAAACTTAAAATCTACAAATCCAAATACTTTTATACTTGTTGTCCGCAGCGGTGTATTAAATTTCACTTCTCCAATCTTACCAATTGTCGGAAATGCTACGGACAACCTGATGGGTGGTGCACCTGTTTTCTGGACTCCTGCCGCTACAGATCGGATTGGTTTACAGATCCATTAGAGATTGATGAGGTCGCCCAGGAAGCACAAGAGTAGTCTTTCTACTCTTCAACTTTTTTAAAACTCCATTTGGATGACCTTGAGATTTCCCCCTCCACTTCCCCATATACCTAGAGTACACAGAGCCTGGCAGTCAGTAACTCGGTGGCTGTCGTGGGGTGCGCATCGGTGTCGGCGCTCCGTTGTTAGGTTTTCAAGGTCACAGTAATATCAAATTGTTGGTGTTGTGCTGGTTCAAGGTTACCTGAGGGATAACCGATTGCCCATTTAGGCAGGGTCATGTCAGAAACTCGAGTTTAACTTGGCACTTTTGCCGTTTCTCGTCGAAAATTCGCTCCAAGTGGTCAAGGTCACGGGGACTCTGACTGAAACTCGGAGCGTAGTGCGAGAAACGGCAAAAGTGCCAAAAAATTTTAAGTTTCGGCGTGACCTTGACCTCAGTGGCGTCGGTGACGTCATTTTGATGACGTAAGGGGTGATGACGTCATCAGCACGTCATTTCTGTGACGTCATGGGTGTGACGTCATAGAAATGACGTCATTAGTGATGACGTCATCGATGACGCAATCGATGACGTCATCGATGACGTCATCGGTGAGGTCATTGACCTCGATGACGTCATCCCTCAGGTGACCTTGAACTGAGCCAGCACCAACAATTTGACACTACTTATCTTTCATATTTCAAGGCCGTAGTGGCACACACACAGTAAACAGAAGTAAAAAGTAATAAAATCAGTGTTGACCAAGGTGCAACTCTCAAAGAATCAACCGATCCCGTCAACTTCCACGCAAGCCTGCCCCCGTTTATTTAACGTGGCCCCTCCCACCAACTTTGCCATAGATCGGCTAACCCTTTAAGAGTTGCACCACCAGGTCAAGGTTTGGTCGTGAGCGGATTCGAACCCGCGCCGACGCAGACATCCTGGCCAAGGATGCCTACGCCTTAGCCATCTGAGCTATCACGACCGGCAGCCTAGACATTAGAATTTTGGTTTTGAATGGTGCACGCCCCTAGCGGGAAAGACCTGCCGTTGGTATGCGAGTTCGATACAAGAGCGCAGTACTAGGCCACTGCACCCAATTCACAAAAAACAACTTGGGCATAAATGGGTTTTAAACAACATTATACAAGAAATGACTCACTCACACTCATTACTGACTTTTTTCATTAAGCTCAATTTTACTAAATCATTATCATCATGAAAAAGTTTATGTTATGAGGATATTGTAGTTGACGATATGTTATGACGATACACATACGAAAATTTGAATGTCTTCAATCAGTCTTTGTATCTTAAGCATTCTTTTCTGCTACAAGCACTGCCCTGCACTCTTTACTAGATGGTGCACGGTATTGCCCGCCGCACTGTATTATCCCACTCTCCTATAATTCATATTTGTTTACTGTACATCTTTTCCATTGTTCACAAACAAGACGTATTAGTTCAGGTGACAGTGTCATTAAGATAAAAATATCAAGACCTAGTCACGTTATTCCTGATATCATGTCAGAGAAAGTTCATCGAGTAGAAAGTCGCTTGCACATTGATCAAAGGTAGGCTGATCGTAGGCTGAGGAGCTTTAATATATTTTAAGACAGTTTTAGTATAAACTTTTCATAGCCTAACATTGATGAATACTTCTTTAACACTAAGTTTTTTATAATTACTTCTTGTCATGTTAAAAAAATATAATTAAACAATTTTGAAATATGGTTTTTCCTACCACTGCATGGAAATAATCGCATTGCCACACCTGTAACCCCTATGCAAAACAGTTCATTTCCGGTTTCCGTTTCTTTCCTCTCTAGAACGGCAATGTTCTTTACCGCACGCTAAATCAAACAGCAATTTTAAGTCAGCTGTTATTACAAACCATGCCACAGCTGTTGGTCATTGTTGTCGTTTAGTAATTGCTTCTTTTTTAGTTTGAGGTTATGTCTGATAGTTAACAGTGTGTTCAATCAAACACACAGTGAAACAAATCAAACATAATCTAAATGACACTTTCTATACAATAAACATTTATTGTTGCAATTATGTTGGTAGGGAAAATCTTGTGTGTTTTACGAGCGCAAATAGTCATTGCCGCCTCAGCAATAATTGTTTTACCGTGTACAATTCTCGAGTGGCAATGACGTACTTTACGATCTTAATACAGAAATAACTATTTCCTAACTATGATATGTTTTTAAACTTTATATTTTCCCGGTAATCTAAGTTTAGTGTCTTCTGTATCTGTTTCCTTGAACTATGTAGAGGCAATAAGTTAACTTCAAGCTAAGCTTAAAAGCTTTAAGTTTAATTCAATCATTTCTGTTCATAACCATTAATTTAGAATTTTACTGGTGATCCAACCACGTACTCCACTAGTAATTTAAGAACTCAAGTGCTCCAAGTAATCCTATTGTTAAAAACTCAACCCTACTGTAATATCCAAAGATTAACCTTATGATTTCGTGTAATCTTGGATAACATAAATCGTGGATTTGTATGTAATCTTTTACCTCCCGAAGCTTTTAATTCATTGTATCTAAAAAGCATTTTATAGTCAAAAGTTGTATTATGTCACAGAAAAATGAAACGATATGGTATCGTTTTCTTTTTTCGTGATTATATTGGCTACCTAGGCACACTACATCGAACGCGACACGACACGACAAGACATTTTGACGGAAGGCGTTTTATACGGCTCAGTTAGTATGAGTTTAAATGGAGCTGACGCATACTACATCGAACAAAACGCGACACGACGATAAAACGCCTTAAGGCGTTTTTTCCTCGTCTGGCAAAGGTACTGAAATTTTCGTTTTATGACAAAACGCTATCAAACGAAATCAGAGGATCCAACTCTGCGCATGCGTTGCGAATCCTTCCTCCCTCTCCCTCTTCAGAAACACCTGTCATCTATTCGGAACGTCTACGCGGGATTTTTGCTTTGCTTGCTTGGGAAGTTGAAGTGAAAATGAGTAAAGCCAGTGCGGCCTTGGATGTGGACAAACTATCATTTTTAGTTCAAAACAACCCGCCTATTTACAACTCTACTTTGAAAGAACATCACAACGTCGATGTTAGCCTATCTCCAAAATTTGGAATGACATAGGGCAAGAGATTGATGTATGATGTACCAGGCAATAATCTCAGTGTAATAATAGTCATAGGTAATAATAATCAGTGAAATAGACGGGTTAAGGGGTCGTCGGAAAGATTCATGATTCCTACTTCTGGATACTGATATAAATTCACAGAAAAATTAATTGTTTGCCTTTTCAATATCCTGTTGTTGTTGAGTAGGACTCAATACCAACAGGATATTGAAAATTTAAACAATTTATTAGGCCTACAATTGTTCAATAATTTTTAAAATTTTTAAAAATTAACTAAGTAATAATAAATGTGACAGTTTCATAGTGGACTTGAACTTAATAGATTTTAATTAACAGTACCAGGGGGACCGAGCTTAAGCTCGGTAAAATTATTGCTTTTGTTCTCACACAATGCTCGTTCGCTCCGCTCACTCGTCCTCTTCCATTTTAAAGACGAGCTCGTTCGCTTCGCTCACTCGCCAAGCCGACGGGTGCTGCACTTTGGTATAATTGTTTTAAACTATCAGCTGATTTTTGTTCCACTAATAAAATCTCCATAAGGATAACATGGAAACTTTGAAGGGCTCTAGCGCGAAAACCGGATTTTTCCCAGCTATGGGACCAGCTCCAATCGATTTCTGGTGGCCAAAACCCCCATATTCAATCAAAAAATCAAAAATCCTTGGAGCGAAAAAAAACTTTGCCCGGACAAACGGAGCTTGTTTTAGAGTATAAGAAAGATAAGATAAACGTAACAAATAAACACAAACAGTAGCTTTAGTAGAGATGCAGTAATAAACAGTGTGTCTCGTACAATTAGGTAAATCCAGGCAAATAGGGGCTCACTGTCAAGGCAGACACTTTTGGGTATTGTCTAATTATATGCAGCTTAGACGACCTAAATCCTTGAAGAGGATTGTAAGGTTAGATATTAACAAAGCAGATATGTACAGGCAGTGGCTAAAATACGCCCCATGTACAGCAGATTAATTCTCATAAAAATTTCGTATTACATGCTAGTGATTCTTAATTTTATAAAACATTACAATTTCCATTAAAAACAATGTTTTTAAAGATAAATACATACTCAGTAGTTTATTTTCGTCTTCAACAATCTACGTAAATCTTTGACTTGAGGATACCCCCAAAGGAAAATCATAGTTCCTTTGACCTCAGTGTTTGTGTCTATTTCCTTTAGGCCTAGCTACCTCAAATCAAAGGTGTACTTGAATAAACCCAGAACACTATCAGACCACAAGCAAGCCACAGCACCAGATATCGCTTCAATATCTATTGAAATGTTGGGGAAAGCCTACGCCGGTTTTGGAGCATTTCTTGACGAGTGGATAGCAAAGGAACGGATATAACTGGAAGAGCAATCTTTAAATCATAATTTATCTTTGTGTCTTGCGAAGTTTTACCAATATTTTTTCATGTTTGCTTTCAGCTGTGTTGCAAACTTTGCCTTCTTTTTTTTAATTTGTAATAAGTATAAAACAAGTTAAAATTCTCGCATTGGTTCCAACCCACAGGTTGCCGGTTCGATCCTGAGAAAAGTCAGAACCTTTTTGAAGGTTCGAAACTGGACCCGGCTGCCTTGTTCATTGGGATATTGATTGACGACTTTGACAAATTAATCAGCTAGTCTATCACACTCACCCTTAAGTCATATCTTAAAATACTCACCACAGAGTGCGCCAGTGACTGATCAAGTATCAAGTAGTAATGGTCGCTGTCATTAGAAAGCCGTCGGGTTTTTGTTGGCCCCTGTATTTTAGACTCAAACAATGTCTCTTGAACTGAAGTAATTCAACATTTTCCCTACATTATTTCACTGTAGGCTATCGTAATTATCTTCCTCAAGTCCTCTTACCTACAGAGTAGTAACTTGGTACAACGCACGGACGAGAGGGGTAGAGGTTGTGAATAATATATGGCCTGACTTACAGCCTAGACGAGTTAAGATCGATACGAACGCCTAAGCTCGCATCATGCTGGATAGGCAAGCCGAAGATTAAAGTCAACCAAGCTACTAATATAAAAAATATATTATAAAATTGCAACAACTTATTGTATTTTTTTTTTAAGTATCATTGATTGGTTTTTTGTTAGTTCAAATAATTTTACTGTTTTAGGCCTACCACTACGAGGCTTTTTACCTCCAAGTCAGTTTTAAGTTAAACAAAGGTTACCATATGTTTAATATTGAACTAAGCCACGATTAAGGCCCTTTCTATAAAGGACACAAAAGTGGATTGTAGAATATGGGATTCTAATGACACTGTGTATCGGGTGACTTATTTGTCGCGTGTTATTTTACACTTAGAATCTCACGTATCCAAAACAGCACAATAAATTAATGACTGAACGGTGGCGTGATGGTCGCCCGTACAGAAGGGGTCTAAGACAACCGTGTTTGGGAAAGCGGGTCCAGGTTGCAATCATCTATGCTAAACTACTTGAAACACATAAACAGATAAACACATGCTACTGTGTTGCCTTTAGAAAGTAGTAGTTTTACCCAGTTTAGATTGTCTGATTAGTCTCAACAATCTTATGAATTTATTTTTATAAACTTGAAATTCGTCCGATTTTTGCTGTTTTTTTTATTTTTTTTTTTTAATTACATTTAGATTTGATGGTCTTTGAGCAAACAGTTTGTAAATTAGAGATATTTTGCCATGGAAACATCGGAAGTGTGGGTAAAATAGCAAATAATAGATAGGAGGTTTCAAACAAAAGTTTGTTTACTAAGGAAAGGAGGGGAAGTTGTGGGTAGAGGAAAGTCGGGAAAAGGTCCTAAGGAAAAAAAATTCCCGGAAATTCCTTGGACAAACATTATCAATAAACATGTCAAACTTTTTGGTAATTAATGGTGATGATTTATAAAAATTATCAAGATCATTTATATTAACATGAATTAAATATAAAACATTATATAAAATAGGTATTTGCGCACGATTTCCCCACCCATAGGGTAATTGTACGCATGTGGTGGGGTAATGGTGTGCAGGGACGTTTGGGTTGAAATAATTAGAATGAATGTGTTTCATTTATACAAATTCAATATTTATTTAACATGGAATGTATTAAAGCTAAACAATACTTTCTTTGAGCTTTACAATACATTTAAGAAAATCCTTTGATTTAAAATTACAAAATTGTTCAAGGGTTAATACAAAATTAGCACACGTAGGCTAATTTTATGCTATGTCTGCACCTGGGCCGTCTGCTTGACTCCAGGACGAACAGTTTATGAGTATCTATAAACAAGACCGTAAAAAGGGGAATTAATTTTGTTCATACCTATAACTAGCCTACTGGGGGGGGGGGGGATCGCGCGCACAATATTGCATTCGAAATTATTTTATTTTCTCACTAACTTAAGAAGTGATGATGGTTCAAACGATAAAACAAAGACTACCATTAATTCTAATACTAAATAAGTTTTAAGTTATCTAAATATCTGCCCTTATTTTACTATTTCCTTAGGAACAAAAATAACATGACACACACGACTTTTGACTTTTGGTCTCAAAAACCTCAAAAGTTTCAGTGGCAAAAACCACGAGGTCGCGTATTAGTTGTTGAGTCCCCCGCTAGGCTGCAGCACATACTGGAGCTTTTCAACTTATTTCATTAAAGCCCTGTTTTTATCTTGGTAAAGTGCAATGTTTTTTTGCTGATCTACTACTGTAGACAGTACACCATCATGTTTTCTAACCAGCAGGATTTTACCGGGTTAATATCCACTTTTTATTTTGCCTTCCAACAAAAAATCAAATCATTAAACTATCGATGTTTTGTTTATTGTTTAGTGTTTATTTGAATCCCTGGTCGCACGAAGCATGCAGCTGTATAAAATTGATTTCATGTGTGGTAAGGAGGAAAAGTTTGTCCTCAATAGGCCTAATAATTTTTTCTGATTTTATAGCTCTCGAAAGTTTTAAGACTTCAAATTCGTCTCGGTCAAAAAACACGATATCCGGCAGCAAACCTTTATTTCCATCCCTCAATATGAAAAACATTACAAAACAACAATTTTACCAAGGAATCTAAAATAAATAAAGAGAAGGTAGGGGTCAAGACACGCAACGCTCTCTATGCATCAGGTGTTCTTTTGCACCTATGACGTCATCATTAGCATTAACAGTATTAGTAAATGGTGATGTCATAGGTGCAAAAGAACATCTAGTGCATAGAGGGCGTTGCATGTCTTGACCCCTACCTTGTCTTTATTTATTTTAGATTCCTTGAATTTTACTATATTTTTTATCCAACCTTTATAACTAGAAAAGAGTACGACACTTAAACACTAACTTCGCTTTAGCATATTTTCAGGTCAATAATCTGCATTACCATCGCTCCCATGCGCAAGTGCTTCTATCGGTGAAGTATTGAACTACTTGGATGAAAACTAACATTAAGAACAAATGGATCGCCTAATTTAAATTTCTAAATATTAAAAATGTCTACAAAATGAACCACATTTATATGATCATATTTAAATACTGAATGGCGGTAATTATATTTCCATTTAGAGTAAAAATACTTTCTCAATAAACAAAAACATTTCACTAAAATGTTTTTAAATATCATTTTAGTTGCAAAAGTGCCCATCAGCTAGTGAATATTAGAACGAATAAATGTATTGAAGACTTGGCATGAGCATCTTCCCACAATAAAGGTAACCAATCTAAGAACATCCTTCAGGAATTTTTTTGAATGTAATGAACTTTTTTTTTTTTTTGAGGGAGAGGCAAAAAAATGCATTACGCACACAGGTGGCCAGCCTGTAGTGTAGGGCTCCCCTAAAGACGGGTTTACCCACTAAAAAACCTCTACTCTTTAGGAATCTAACCTGGAATTGTTTGTCACATTACAAACAATTCCAGGTTAAATTCCTAAAGAGTAGAGGAGGTTTTTTAGTGGGTAAACCCGTCTTTAGGGGAGCCCCACACTACAGGCTGGCCACCTGTGTGCGTAATGCATTTTTCCGCCTCTCCCTCAAAAAAAAAAAAAAAAAAAAAAAAAATGTAATGAACTATTAATGCTGTATGTTTTGCACTGATCCATATTATATGTCTGACTTTTTATATTGCCATGTGCTTAACGATAGTAAAATTCTTGTTTATTTATTTATATATATATTATTTATTTACCTAAGAACAAAAATCTATAGCCTGATACAAATCTGTTTTGTGATACAAGAAAATACTTAGCCTAAGACTATTTTCTTATCAGAATACACCAACGTAAATAATGTGTAATCAAAGTTAGTTTTTTACGTTCAATCGGACCAGTAATTAATGAGTGATCTGTGGGTCACTGAGATAGAGTTTTTACAGTAGTATTATTTAAAATTAGTAGTATTGTTTTTAATGGTATGACTTTTGTAAATTTATTTAATCTATACTTATTTAATACGCTAAGGGTTTTTTTTGTCTTAAGAACTCCTCCTACAATTTTCCGATTTTCAAGTTTTTGGTGTCGTTGGATAGGGCTTGGTCTGTAGTTGTTTCCGCCAAAAACTGATGAGAATCTGACGGAAAATAAAGGTGTTATCCACGATTGAAATCTCAAAATTTCCCATTTAAATAACATTGGATTGAATAAAGCATTTTAAACATCTGTTGATAATCAGATGTGTAGTTTCAACACCACCTAGCAGGTAAAGCCGGAGTGCTGCCATTTTTGTTTGCCTTTTAGCATCAGCTGATAGCGAAAACAAGAACATTTTCCGCTCAACCCTAACCCTAACAACTAACCTAGAGATATACCACAATGGAATGTATTCATTTGCAATATTTGATTTTTAAAAGGTATACCTATCGTCCTAAATATTATGATTTATTTGCTTTCACTTCATGAAAAAGTTTAAACAATTGTCTAGCTCAAATATTTTTATATCGTGAAATAATAATTTCGGACACAAAATGATACTACCTTTTACGGGAATTAAAAAAATTAGAATAGTTGACCAGCGGTACCGGTAGGCCTATTTGGCCTCTAATGAAATTGTTGGCAAAACCATTTATTTAGCCTACACACTGTACTTTCCTAAATAAACTATGAATATGAAATGTGTACAAATATTTAACCACAATGATTCAAACATTTTATTTGAAAATAACATATTAACTGGTAGGTTATTCGTTATATACTGTATTGTATACTATATTGATTATAATCAATGAAATATAGTAATGCAATTAAAACTTGTGCTGCTTGGTTTGAAAAATGTCAGTCTTTGCTATACTATTTTCGTCACTTCTGAGTTAGGTTATTGGCGTATCATCTTAATTCTTCACAGCAACATTATTGATGGTAGTTTCTTCATTAATTAAAATTTATAAATCAGCGCCTGATGCTTTCAATTAATTTTCATGAGATGAGTAGGCTGGAAATGAATCTTCACACGCTCAATCTCTGTACCCATGACAGTTAGTTTCATGAACTTTTCAAAGAAAGTTGCTAGCAGGCAACCATGGCTTCGTTGATATAATTGATGTTAAGAATAACGTTTAGACCAACCATCTAGAAGGTACTTTCAGATCATTAGGTAAATTAAATACGCCTCTTTCTTCCTCATTGTTGTCAGTACAATCTTTCTAATCTTCCAAAGTAAAAACTGTTCAGCTTGGTCGTAATACAACATACAACCCACAAAACTATTTAAAACACTCAGATATTAAATTGAACTTCGAGTCAATATGAAATAACCACATTTATGAACAAAATTGTTATTGAATGAAAAATCAGGTTTAAAACACCATACACTATACATTACAAATTTTATAATCAAACACGAGAAAATTTTATTGAAGTTTACGAAAAACAGCCCATGTAAACAAAAACAAATTATTGTTTTGACATTGCCTTTTAGGTGACGTCACAAGGCATTTGACGTCAGAGCGCTCCGGCTTTGTCTTAAGTAGCAGGTGTTGGTAGTTTTGGTGATTGCAGATATTCACAATATTGGATTGGTCAGACGTCAATGATTTAGAGGTAAAAGTAACATTCGTATTGCATTAAAATAAATTGCTCGATGTCGAGTAACACGTGTACTAGTTATATTAATTATGACATTTTGATGCATGCCAGATAATGAGTGTACTTTTTGTCCTTTAGATATCGAATGTTTTACCGTACTAAAAACAATTTTGTTTATTGCCTCACATCCCAAAACTACTGACCATGATTATTAGTTAATTTGTGAGAATTTTGAAGCTCCTTCAAATAGGAATACCACATCTAAACATCAATGTTTCAGCTTTTGCATCACTGGCCCTGCAGGCACTACAAAAAGTCCAAAAGCAGAGTCGTAATGTTTGTACTGAGAAGCAGTTGCCATTTTGAACTTTGGCCACTCCTCCCCGCCTCCCTTGCTTTACTATGTTGCAACTTGAATCCTGCACACTGAGGAGTTCTAGATCCTCAATAAAGGTAACTAAATGATAGTTTGCTAATTAATGAGTTTAGATGACTTGACTATCTATTATGGGACATGAAGAGCAAGTTTACATTCCTCATAGTAATTTTTCCTCTCGTACATTTCCGTCCTATTTGGAGAGATTATTGGTAAAGTAACATTTTTTGACAGTTGGTATCTGGCAATTTCCGTTTAAATGCTCTATTCAAAATCGGGTATTCAGCCCTCGAAGAGTGGATTCAACATCAATGTCCCCCTACTGTTGGTAACCTTAAAAATTGAGGTACCCCTTGGTTTCTCAACATAGATGTGTTGAATCTTTTGAGAACACAAAGCGCTATATTTTGAAAGATTCATAACTTTCTGTCTGAAGATCCAAGTTATTTTATGTGATCAAATTTTACCGTTCCTTAAAACACTTTCAACATAATCTACATTTTTTTAGCATTTATTTACCATAGGCCTACGTGGTGTTTTATTCGAATCATCTTCAGTGTTAGTGTTATAATAGTTATGGGTGATCAACTTTTAAAATACAATGTTTATGCTCAATTTTTAATATACGGCAATTCAAATATTTTTATTACAACTTTTAATACTTTTCTTTTTTAATTATTTTCATGTCTCTACAAAGTAGAGTACAAAGTAGAGGTCTGTTGGTGTAGTTTATCGCTATAGGAAACTATTTCCTAAACCCTTGTTTATCTTTTAGTTATCTAACCAATCTGATGTAAAAGCGTTTCACTAAATGAACGCTGTCAATGTTTTAATAGCAATAGTAATAGATGTGAAGTTCTGATAACAGAAGACAGTTGATCCTATCTGTCTCGTAGGGACTCTATCAGTTACTGTGGATTGAGTGATTCAGTTTTTCATAAAGTGTAAAATTAAATTCGTGTTCTAAAGGTAAGAGTACAACTATTTTTTGCATTTGAGTGATATATAGGGGAGGGAAAAATAGAATAAAGTATAGGAATCTTCGTTATGTATTCAATATTTTCATTATTTTTTCAACTAATTTTTTTCAATTTTAAACTTGTTAATGGTAACTTAGTGTCTCTGTAGTGTGTGTAAAAGTGTGTAATATAGTGTCTATGTAGTGTTCGTGGTGCTTGTAATTATATGTATTTAGTGTTTGTAGTTGTAGTGTATTTTTTAATAAATTTCAGATAAAAAGTTATCATTCCTTTTGTAAATCCACAAGTTGAAATCACATAAGCCTAGTACTACTATTTTTACCATTGCAATTGTAGACTACCTTATAAAGATTACTACTGCAAGCAATACTTATACGTAGGAAATATCTACTACCGTATTTCAAGTTTGTCGTATTTTAGTAGGCCCGTTGGATGCATGCAGAGGCCTATGTGCCTTTCTACGTCATGGACGGTTTTCAATGGGGCGTTTTTAGTGTCAATGTCAACTCTATATTTTAAACCAACCACAGATCTATTGCCCAGCTTCAAAGAGGTAAGGCCACTTTTATAAATATTTCAAAAAATAATATCTCGTATTTATTTAGCGTCTTGCCATGAGCTTTTCAATTTAACATTACATTTTTTAACGATAGGTCCAGTAACATGCAGGATATTGATTAATACACTGTTAAATCTGTATTCTATTAACAGCATGGATTACTTTACTTAAAGATTCCACGAACGTTCATTCATTTATTATAAATTTTTAGACTATTTCATAGAAAATTTGTTGTTGTATTAAACTTTAAGTCTTTTTAATAAATAAGTAAAATTATTTTTTTACTCTTGCCTCCTTTTTTTTCCAATTTATTGTTTTATCGTCTTCGTTCGTAGTTTTTCAATTAGCTTTTGTATTTTTTTATGTTTCTGATTCAAATGACAACGTGGTTTTGTAGTCTACTTGAGTACTTGTTGCTCGAAATCGAGCAATTTATGACATCCGACCAATCCAATATTGTAAATATCAGTAAACACCAAAAACTTCACGTATTTACAGCTGTACATTAACCGATGTCTATAATGTTCAACCCAACCAAAATATTATTGTAATGGGAAAACTCAAAATTTATTTGTGGATAGCACCCTTATTTTAAGTCCGATTCTCGTCAATTTTTTTAGGAAACAGCATCTATACAGACCAAGTCCTATCCAACGACACCAAAAACTTGAAAATCTGCGGAGCATTGTAGGATGAGTTCTCTTAACAAAAATGCCTTAGCATATTAAATAAGTACTAGAGATCGCCTCCTGATCGAAATTCTATCAAAACTTCAGTTGATCTAGCCCCAAGAAGCTTAAAAACATTTTAGAACTAAAACATCTGTTCTTCCTAATTTTCTAGCAGTTGGTTTTACAACAGCTGTCTAATGATTCATTCAATTGTTCTTTCTCCATAAGATTAACATTGGAACTTTGAAAGCCTGTGGGGCGTAGCCCTGGAGTCCGATGTGAATTAGAATGCGATTCTGCTCATCTACAGGACTATACTTTTCTAACGGTATGCTCGGATTTATCCTACGATGCACACGAGCTGAGAAAAAAGGAGGAAATGAAACATGCTTGCATATTAATATATAGATATATAAGATGGAGAATGAACATGGGGGTATATTGGGGAATGAATAATTTTTCCAGCGAAAACAGCTGTTGTAGTAAAACATGGTATAACATAAGAACACTTTGTATACACAATTACACTTGGTAATTTTTATTTTCTATGAATAAAGTACAAGTTATTTCATAGAAATGTTTATGACTTTTTTATCTGATCGACTTAGAACAACACCTAGAATGCTCTTACAACCTCATTTTTTCTGCAGTCTTAGGGAAAAAGGTGAAAAGCATCATATCTTGACAATAACGTCAGCTATTGGCTATTACCAAAATAACACGGATGATGTCGTTCTGGTTTGTCAACATTCACCACGTGGGGACATTGCGTGGGGTTACCGTCAGCTGATGTCCTATTTATAACAGATGCGGTCGTAGTTCCCCAGTTTTCCCACAGATCGCGCCTGCGTCGGCGTCGCTACGATCGACCAGTGTTGTCCCTGTTGTCGTCGAGGTTTGTCAACATTGAACTGATTGTGGCGTTACTATTTTGGTTCTCGGTCGGCATCGTCTGTCAGGTGACTTAATTGTTACTCACTGAGAACTCACTGCTACCAACTTATTACTGACACCTAACCATACGTACTACGATGCATTGTGACCTACTTACATTGGCAATACTGCATTCTGTGATTGACCCCTCGTCAATAGCGCTATGATAATAGATTACCCCAATCAATAACAGATAAATTGTTATCAATGTTGACTTTTATAGTGTTTTTGCACATTTATTGTTTTTCTCTTTGTTGTTATTTATTATACCCGTATGACTATTTTTGTAACTAACAACACTACTATTATAATTTATGAACATGCAATGTTTCTAAGCCATTTTCTATTATTTTTATTATGATTATTAACCTACTTAAACACTGAATTGTTTATTAGCTTGAAAAAGTATTTTTATTTAAACGTAATTTTTAATGTGAATTGATCTAAGTGTTGTACATTATAGCCTCTAAATTTATATTTTATTTCAGAAATAAATGTTTTGAGATCAACCAAAAAGATTAACACAACATAACTATTAGATTCTATGTATTTTACTACAATTTGGTAAATCCCAACTCGCAATTTGCAAAATACCTCATGAAGGTCAACTTTTGACCTACTTTCCCAGTCATGAAAAGGGGTGGGGAAGGTCTGTATTTTATGACACTCTCAACTTTATATTTAGACTTGGTGAGCTGTGCTTCAGTTATAAATGATTTTATTATTCAGTTTATACGACAAAGTTATTTAAAATGAACATGTTGTATCGTGAATAAGGAACAAAT
Organism: Neoaliturus tenellus; assembly: GCA_030545055.2. Classification (NCBI taxonomy): domain Eukaryota; kingdom Metazoa; phylum Arthropoda; class Insecta; order Hemiptera; family Cicadellidae; genus Neoaliturus; species Neoaliturus tenellus. The sequence goes on along the minus strand of CM061536.1, from coordinate 57,950,943 downwards.
ATAGACGTGGTAAATAAGAGTTAATGGAACACGAGATGATATTTGATTTATTATTGTAGGAGTTTTAAAATGATAATTTTTAAAATAACATTAAAGAAGCGTTTTAAGTTAAACGAAGTTTTTTTATTACTTTCATTTATCTCTGATGGAAGGTCTGTTTTGGTGAAGGAAATAGACTTATCCTAACCAAGCAAAATAGGAAGTATCAATGTGCTTTAAAACAATATAAATTTACAAATCATTGAAGATTTTTGTATAGAGTAAAAATAAATATCACAGTGCCATGTAAATTTTTTAGGATAGCACAAAAACCATTTGAAATCCACTTCAATAGCTCTGAAGTAACTTATTCGCAATCAGCTCTAATGACCATTCAATTAACAAATTATAAATGTGTACTCTTTTGAACTTATTTTTTCTTAAGTACAAATAGTTAGATAGTGATTCATACACTATGTAAAACTATGTAAAAAGGCCCTTCCCCCACTTTAATTTTTTTGTTTGTTAAGGTAAATAAACATCCTGTGACACTTATGTTTTGACGTTGACGTTATCAAATATTTTTAGTTATGTCAGAGGGACGGCCCACCAGGAGTCAGAAGAAAATCTTAAATGTAGGCCTAAGCATTGTTAACTTGATATGTACATAAAGTTAAAGGTCTCACTAAGCAGGGTGCAACGCCGCAAACTACACATTAAATGGATGACAGAGACATAAATGGTAGGCAAACAAAGTTTCCGTTATAAACAAATGCGTACAATTTAAAAATGCAATAGCTTTCGTAATACTACTCAACCTTTTGACGTCGGGTTTGGCACTTATTACTCCAAGTGCAAAGGCGTTTAAAATTATGCATAGTGTGACAAAGGCTAAAGTAGTTTCAATTTAAACAAGGGATTTCCCCCATGGAGGTCTTCCAGAAATCTGCTTCGACCTTCGTCAAATCATACATCATTTTAAACGTCTTTGCACTTGGAGAAATACCCAAAAATACGAAAGTTACTGCATTTTAAAGTTTTACCCATTTTACTATAATGGAAACTTTGTTTGCCTACCGTTTCCGTCTTGGTCATCCATTTGAAGTACATTTCGCGGTTTTGAACTCTATCAAATGAGATCTTCAACTTGATATACATATCAACCTATGCTTACATTTAAGATTTTCTCCTGGTGGGTCGTCCCCTTGACAGGACTCAAAATGTTTGATAACGTCATAAGTTATTCTGTGTTAAGTTACTATGTATGATTCCCTAAAGGATATTCATTTAATTTAATGAGCAGAAATATTAAAGTGGATGAAAGGTACTTTTTTACACATAGCCTACTATATGAGCATTATTATTGTTATGTTGTATAAAATAATTTTAGAGTGTTAAATAGTTGCAAAAACATAACAATAAAAATAAACCACGTAACTAAATATCTTTAATGAAACTAACAAAACCAAACATCTTCCTTTTATTAATGATTAATCAAATCATATCATCCATCCTATTTTTTATCAACAATTTGCTCAATTGACCCCTTTTGAATCGAGTAATCCTATTGTAAACCAACGAATCCCAAAATTCTATTGCAAAATGGGTGTGTTTGCTGGGACTATAAAGGTTTGCTGATAGGTTATTTTATATTTATTGGCTGCTTTAGACCCAGTTTCTACTCTTGATGTTTTGCGATTTAACAATTTGGCACGTCGCCAATATAAAACTGTCAAAACTTTTAACGAAAGTCAAAGATTATTGAAAACTCTTAGTCCCGTCAAAACTGCCCGTTGAATACAACTAACGAACCTAATATACATCCGTTTCCTCTTATCCTTCTAGGAATTCTTAAAGCACAAACTCTATCTACGTTGATTGCTCCCGTTGCTTCAACTTCGATTACACTCGCTCTTTGCTCTCAAACAATCGAGACTTCTGATTAAAACAATCGTTCGCGAGATTTTATTAAATTCCGACCATTTCTCTTGAATGTTCGCTATCTATATTCACCTAATTATTTTAACTTCCAATTAATTATCCGAAATAGATTTGGACCAATTTGTGAACTGTCGAATCGTTTTGTTGCTAAACGCGGAAGTTTACTTCATGTACGAAGTGCAGCGTGCTGCAACGGCGCAAAGTGCAGCCCTGCGCGACTCCCAAATCAGTTTTATTCCGGTGCTGTCTCAAATCTGTGCTTCTTCTCAAAATGCCGTTTTTGTTATCCCTTAGGCTTATTCCCCGGCTGGGAAATGGAAAGCCCTTGGTCACTTTGGCGGTCAAACCGTGGATTGTACCTTCCGAGTTTGAGGTGAGATTATTTTTTACACAAGGAAGTTTAAAACTAGAAAAACTTTTAAATACTCTAAATTTATGATAATTTTGTTTTCGACTCGATTACCCTTTTCCTACAGTAAAAGTAGGAATATGCAACTTTAAAACTTTAATATGTGACTTTAAAATAATTGGTACCCTTTAAAAAGAAACTTAAAAGTTGTAATTTTAGCGAATTTCCCTATAGGGAATACGCTATTACGGTGGTAGTCACGGTAAGACCTAAGCCCGGGACCATGATACTTTTTCGTTTTGAGGTCCCTAGAAGCCAAAAACACCGTTCGTTCAAATTTATATATATATATATATATATATATATATATATATATATATATATATATATATATATATATATATATATATATATATATATATATATATATGTGAGTCCGTGAACACGATAACTTTTGAACGGAACCTCCGAATTTGATGAAATTTGGTACAGGGGTGTAAGCCAGCATCTACTAGGTTGAGTTCGCGAACCAGAATGATCGGACCATGGGAACGGGGTTTTATGGGGTTTCAAAAGGGTTAAAAATGGGTTTTTGGCTTTTTTTACTTTTATTTAGAAAATTCAACAATTTTAACTTAAACCATTTAAAAGAGCTTAAAAAGACAAACAATTTAGTATCTTGAATTTTTTACCTAGCTTAAATGGTTATGGAGAAAATTCAAAAAGTATGTTTTCCATGTTATTCTTATGGGAAATCAATAAAACCTTCTATCTTGCTTATTTATTGACATATCTTACTCAAATTTGGTATGTACATTCATTATGAAGCGTTTAACTTATATTTGCTTAGAAAACCCATATGGCGGCAAACCTACGTACTCAACCCTATAGGGTTTATGGGGAAAATAAAAAGAACACCATAGCCTTATAAAATTTGGTATGTACATTCACTAGGTAGGGTTTAACTTACATTTACCAACAAAACCCATATGGCGGCAAACCTACATACTCTCATCGCCATGAATTTTATGGGGAAATAGAAAAAAAATACCAAAATTCCATTGGAAATTCGCTGAGTACGCAGGTCTGCTGCGACGGGGGTATTATTAATTGTACTAATGTACTTGTTGCTCGAAATCGAATAATTTAATTTGAACTAAGGCATGTCATTGCTAAAACTGTTACATCTATATATATAATTCTGTAAGTGATATTTCTTGAGCAAAATTGTGAGCGTCATACAGACCGCAGAAAGATGGGAGGGGTCTCAAATTAAAGGTCTCGATCCCATGCACGAGGGAAAACTAACGGCATGTCCATAATGTTAACAGGAAATGAGAAATCACGTAAAACGTCCTCCATAAGAATAGCATGCGAATGTAAAAAACGTCTGCTTTGTATACATTAAAACATGTGTTATGGTTTAATTTCAGAATGAGACACAGATGATAACATTGAGTGAAGATAACAAAATAATTCACACCAAGAGAAGCAATCTATATAATAATTAATTCTGTAAGCGAAATTTCTTGGGCAAAATTGTGAGTGTTTTACAAATCGCAGGAAGATGGTAGGAGTCCCAAATTAAAGTTTTCGGTCCCATAAAGCGTATCCATAAAGTTACTGTACAAGGAAATGAGAAATATAGTAAAACGTCCTCCTTAAGAATAGCATAGAGATTCGAAAAATGTCTTCTTTGTGTACATTGAAACATATGTTTTGGTTTTATTTTAAAACGAGAGACAGATGATAAAATTGAGTCAAGAACTATTCATAGCCAAATGACAAAAATTAACCCTAGAGTGGTAATATTATAATAATACATTTTGTTGCTTTGAGCTAATAAAAATTCTACTAGGAGAGTTAACCTTACATACTATTACAAATTGACTGCTGATTTTACTGTTGTTACTATAATTTAAATTGTAAAAAAACTGAGCGTGTTGCAAATCATAAAACGCTCTCTGATAGTTGATAGAGATGCAATGGGCGATGAATTGTGGTTTGAGAAACACCTACATTATTTCCATTGTTTTGGTTTTATTTTAAGACGAAAAGTGTCAAGTGATCATATTGAATGACGATGACACATTAATTAATACTTCAAGTGTATCAGTCAGTGAAGTTTTGGTATTCTGTTAGCTGAATTTTCCGAGAAACCTTTTAGTCATTTCATAGATTGTAGGATTATAGAAGACGAGTTAAAATCAAAGACGTTTGTCCTACATACAAGAGGAAAAAAAGCTACATCAGGTGAAAAGCTTTACAACAAAATGGGAAATATATGAGAATGATTATTTTCTGAAAGGTTCTCCTTAAAGATTCTCCATTAGTGATTTTAAAAAAATCTGCTTTGTTTACACAAAATTAAGAGTTTTGATTAGGAGGGATGAATATTCACAGCAAGTGAAGATGCACTTTGAGGTGCTGTGTTTAAATTTTGTGACTAACACATAAAAAACTGACAGGAGCTAAAAAAAATCAATGTTTTTTTATTGCCGCTTTTCCATGTTATACATTAAAAAGCCGTCACAGCTCAATTAAGGGACTACGATTTCTTTCAAAACTTATTTTCCATAGATCGATATGAGTTTAACAACAGACAAAATAGAACATTTACAAACGGGTGACCTAATAGTACAGGATTGATAAGAGTACTTGGGGGCGAATGGTCTGTTCAAACGGTATTGTTAAAATATTAGGCCTATATACCTCAAATTAAAATTAAATTTTCTGGAAACCTTCGTTGTGGAAGAAATGGTAATACGTTATGGTTCATGCTATTTTAATTTTATGATTAGGGGCTTTTGCCCCTATGAGCCACTAGTTTCCTTATAAACGCATGAAGTCCGATCAATACAATATTGTGAATAAATAATAACCCAAAACTACACGTTTTACAGCTATACATTAACAGATGTTAAATATGCTCAACCCAATTACAATGTTATTTAATTTAAATTATGCATTGCACCCTTATTTTAAGTCCGATTCTCATAAATTTTGGCGTAAACAACTACAGAAAAGCCATATCCAACAACACCAAACACTTGAAAATCGGTTGAGATTTGTTGAAGGAGTTACAATTACAAAAAATCCTTATATCTATTAAATAAGAATAGATTACCGTATATGAAAAGCTATGAAAATTACTTAGTGTAACATACATTTAATAGTGCATTCACTTACTAAATCGTATTTTGAATTAAATATCGTTCTCGTTATCTAAAACTTAAGTATATTTATTTTTTCCTAGAAAATAGAACATTTACAAACGGGTAACCTAATAGTACAGGATTGATAAGAGTACTTGGGGGCGAATGGTCTGTTCAAACGGTATTGTTAAAATATTAGGCCTATATACCTCAAATTAAAATTAAATTTTCTGGAAACCTTCGTTGTGGAAGAAATGGTAATACGTTATGGTTCATGCTATTTTAATTTTATGATTAGGGGCTTTTGCCCCTATGAGCCACTAGTTTACTTATAAACGCATGAAGTCCGATCAATACAATATTGTGAATAAATAATAACCCAAAACTACACGTTTTACAGCTATACATTAACAGATGTTAAATATGCTCAACCCAATTACAATGTTATTTAATTTAAATTATGCATTGCACCCTTATTTTAAGTCCGATTCTCATAAATTTTGGCGGAAACAACTACAGAAAAGCCATATCCAACAACACCAAACACTTGAAAATCGGTTGAGATTTGTTGAAGGAGTTACAATTACAAAAAATCCTTATATCTATTAAATAAGAATAGATTACCGTATATGAAAAGCTATGAAAATTACTTAGTGTAACATACATTTAATAGTGCATTCACTTACTAAATCGTATTTTGAATGAAATATCGTTCTCGTTATCTAAAACTTAAGTATATTTATTTTTTCCTAGGTGCACGAACATTAATTGCGTTAAACTTACTAATTAACAGTCTATCAATTATGAAGGAATAATATTGTAATATTGCCTGAGGATATCAACGGTCAATTATCATTATTCTGAGGTAAAGAGTAAATTACATTAACTGGAATCAATGAGTTCATTATACAGTAATCATTTGATGTATTGATTTATATTTAACTACGTTGTCTTCAAACCAAACACTTTAAGTTTACTGTATTGTAATGGGTTACATGTACGTAGTTTAATAAAAGTGCTAAAAAAGAACAAAGAAACAAATCTGGTTTTCATAAGAGAAACTTTAGAACGATTTCACCCTTTTGTCAAATTAATACTTGTTTGTTTACATAAATATTATAGATAGGCTATGTATCTAAGATTAACAATGGAAATGGGGAAGACTAGAGAATAAATATAAAATATAAGTGTTTTTGTTACTAAAAGAACAACAAAACTGATAGCGGAAATTAATGTTTTATTTATATGTATATTATGAAATGTTTCTCTGTACTGTACTATAGGAATGTATGTTTTCACAGCTAATTGTCTCAATGTTCAAACACATCCAGATTATACCGGGCGTCCCAAAAGTCCGTCCTCCCCAGCAGCAGTTAACGAGATTATCAGCTCTTTATGTCTGTACGAAAAGGTATGATAAACTTTTGGAGTGCCAAAATTTTCAACCTCCTCTCCCGAAAATTGGGGTTTAGGGGATTAGTCGACATTTAAAAATAGTAACCTACTATTTTTATGTCAATTTTGATTTTCTGAATAATTTAAAGACATTTTCGTCCGTCTTTTTAAACAAAATAATTGGGGAGCTAGTGGTAATGGAAGTTAATTTTTGGTAACATATGAAAATTGTACAAACTTTCATTGCCTGTATCTCCAAACCCGAACCATTCAGTAAAATGAAAAATAGTCCATAGTAAAAATGTCTTTATGTGACCTTATTAATTTAATGAAGTAAAAACTGGTATAAGAATTTGAATGCCATACCTTTTGGTCTGAAGGTTTAAAAAACTTAACATTTGAATTTAGAATGCTAAGGGGTTTTTTTGTGTTGAGAACTCCTCCTACAATCTTCAACCGATATTCAAGTTTTTTTGTGTTGTTGGATAGTCTGTAGTTGTTTCCGCAAATAATTGATTAAAATCGGGCATAAAATAAGGGCACTATACACTAATTAAATTGTAATTCTAACAGTCCCATTAAACATTGGGTTTGGGTTGAATATTATAAACATCTATTAAGGTACAGCTGTAAATACGTGTAGTTTTTTGTGATTACTGATATTCACAATACTGGATTGTCGGATGTCGTTGATTTAGAACTAAATGTAAATTTGTATTTTATCAAAATAAATTGCTCAATATCGAGCAACACGTATAATAGTTTAATTAATTGAGTGATCAATGCAGGCTCGACAGCGGGGCAGTATAGAGGGCAAGTCGATCTGCACTGCCGCCGTGCTGATCAGAGAGCGCTCTAGCGGTCAGAGGTCGAACTCGGTACACAACAATGAACACTGACTGCACCTGTTATTCTTATGGAAAATATGCGAAAATCCTCTTCGTAAATCGTTGTCATTTATTCAACCGATAAAATTAAGACTTGAACTTACATTAGGCGCAAAATAAACTTATACATTACCGGTAATTGATAAAATATTTTTGTATTTTTAAGTTCGGCCACGACGTATTTTACAGGAGTAATGTTTTGTCTTCCTTGATTGGCTGTAATTTTCAACCAACTACCCTTTTGAAGTCTGGATTGCAGTTTTCTCTAATTTACAGTTTGATGGATGCAAATCAAACCATGCTCATCATACTGAAAACTTCAGCACTTACTCCAGATCAATTCCCAACGGAGACAGAGCACATTAAGAATCGGAAATGTTAAACCCAAATCCTATGCTATATGATCAAATATTCTAATTATTCTATGATTGACCAATATAAAATGACCACTAAAAATATTTCATCAAAATTTGTTTCTTGGTATTCCATAGCTTATCAATATTTAAGCTGGGAATTATCAATGCCGGTGTTGTTTTATCCAAACATTGTAGTTTTCTATTCAGTTACAGAACAGTTGACTAGTTAATTGGCTCGGTGCGTGTCAAGTTCAATCCAACGTGGCTTCAGGATGTGTTAATTTACCCTTGGCTGAAGCCCCGCACTCGCGTCGATGTCCAAGCTTGTCTCATGTTGACCAACAATGCTATACTGGAGAGAAAAATAGTATGTAGAGAAGAAAATACTATTCGTCTTTTCTTTTTGTGGCTAGTCTACGTTTAAAACTTAATCAGAAGCACGAATAACTCTTTCACTTCTTTCACATCGGGTTTGCAGGAGTGTAAAGGATAATGGGGGGGGGGGGGGGGGTGAACTATTTAAATTGCAAACAAATAAATTTAAACTTGTGATGAACATTTCCAATTAGCTTGTTTTGTTTCTTCAGTTGTCCCTGTTATAGAATCGCTCAAGAATGTTTTCAACTGTGATGGCTTCTGATAACCATATCTAATATTAGGCCTACTATTCCTTTGTTAAGAGTCTGCACTACCTGCGCCATCTCGGCAGTTTGTCCCATAAGAGCAATGTTAAATTTGAAACATCACTGTGAGTTTGTTTTTCGTCGGAAAATGTCAAACTTGATGTAATTTTAAATGTTACCATAGTATCTAGTGCTTGACGTGATAGAAAATTAATTAAAAAATTTTCCACTCGAATAACAAATCAAATATAAACATATTTTACACCATTTTTAAACCACTTTTAACCAATTTTTAGTAGGTTTATTGAAAATATCTATCCACGTCATGCACTCCGCCATTCCCTTATGGTGAACATATTCAAGTTTCATGCAAATCCGATGTAAGATTATCGAGATATGGTGTTTCAAAGACAACAGTAATGTTTTGAATTTAACATTGTTGTTATGGGACTAAAACTCCAAGATGGCGCAGGTAGTGCAGACTCTTAATGTATTTAAAAATAATTCTCGTCCTTATTTTTGCCTTAAAGGACTATTATTTTAGCCTGAAAAGGAAGGTCTTCGTCCTATATTGTCGAAGGTCTCGTCCTATATTTCTTTACAGGCAAGGCATGGTTATTTCATGAAACGATCAGTATTAACAAGAGGTCATATCACGAAGCAAAAATAGGGCTTAGACATACATTCCTGAGGGAAAGCATAATAAACGAAGAAACATCAGATAAACTTGTAATCCTACTAATATTATAAATGTGAATGCCCTGTTATTTGATAGACTTCCAAGTAATAACTATACTCAACCAATTATCATGAAACTTCGTACACGTAATCTTGGAGGTATCATAAGAAACATAGGATACTTTTTACTTTAAAAGAATTATTTTTTACAAAAAAAATTATTTACAAAAAATCTGAAAATTGATTTTTTATTTGTTGCGAAGAAACAAATTCAATGAATGAATTTCAGCGATTTCTTATATATAGAGTGAGCGTGATAGCGAGTGAGCATAGGAACGAGCTCAACCTCAAAAAAGTAAGGCGAGCGTAGCCACGAGAAAAAGCTAGTATGCTATAATAATTATTGTTTTTAAATGTCCAAGTAGGCTAATGTGTAACAACATTCTTAGAGACATAAATAATTATTATCACAATCATTATTTCCCTTCTTGAGATGCAAAACTTTACAAACAAATAGGCCTACATTTTTGGTATTTATTTTAAGTTGAATACTCTGCTCTTTAGCCAGCTAAGAAAGTATCTGAAGATCCAAAAACACCTCTGGTAAAACTTTTGACTCGTCAGCTGTACATGTATTCCTTTGTTATGTCTAACTTGTAAAACTTAGGTTAGGAAATGGATTTTCAAAATAAAGTGCACGTTGTTGTAACTATTTTTAAAATGGCTGCTTGGTTACACGTATTGAGCTCAGTTTGAAACGTTATAGTCTCCAAAAAGTAGTGAAGTGGGTTAAACCATGGCGTGCAGGCCGAATTTTGAGAGGGTCCCAAAGCAGGGGTGTCAGAGGATAAGGAAGACTCCGGTAGGTGATACTGCAACAGCCTAGTACAGTATTCACATTCTATTGATGACATTGGCTAGTTACAATTTGTCTGAAACATGTTAGGGGTTTGGAAACTTGACTTACTGATATGTACTTAAACCTAATCTGAAGGAGGATAAAAGACTCATGGAGTAAAAGACACATGAGACAGTAGGTACAAAGACTAGTTTTAACAAATCATACGTACTATATAATACCGACTTGTACCATCGATAAACAACTCAGATGTTTACTGGTTTAGAACATACAAAGATCAAAATAACCTACCCTGACTATAGGCTTACTAAACCTTTAAATTTTTTTCTGGTGTACAGTTAATTTTTTCATATTACTTTTTATTGCTTTTAACAGACAAATTTTCGCTCTACTTGAAAACAAAGGATTGTCATTAGTCTCAATACTAGGTGTCCATAAAAAAAATTAAACAACCCTCGGGGGCTGATAGGACTCGTTAATTTGAACAAAAAATCCTTCATTTAGCCACTAGCCGCCATTTTTTTACACCAAATCTACCTATATCTCCTTAATTCTATAATGGTTTCGTCTGTTACATTCTTTTTCTTCCCGACCTACTTAACCGATTTTTAAGATTGAGTGTCATTTGAAAACTTATGATTTAGCGCATGGGCGAGTGGTGATTAAAAATGTCATTTCGTTTCGGGCTTTGCCCCCTAGCCTTTCATTTATTTCTTGAGGGCGCTTTATTGTAGTTTTCATTACTAGTCTCGAAAGTGACTTATTGCGGGGATAGATTGCTTTTACGCGCTAGGCAAAGATGAGCGTGGAAAAGGCCATCGAGTCCCGCAATGGCACTATTGAGACGAGTATTGAACATTATTTTTCATTACGATATCGAAAAAATTGTAAGCAACTTAAATATTTTTGTTTATTCAACTTATTACTATAAAGAAAAAAACTGTAGCCTACTCATAACCCTGAGTTTCCGTGCTTTTGTCGAGGTGTATACGCACGGAAACTCAGCGTTATGCAACAGCTGATCGGCCTAATGCAACAGCTGATCGGTCTGCACCGCAAAATCCCATAACGGTTATTTTCCGTGTACCACAAATGCACAGAAAGTTAACGTTATGTAATTTTGCCATGCAGTGGCGGGAATAGCCTATTTTATTAGCTCATTTTACGTTTAGAAAGTGTACTTTCGTTTGTAGTGTAATGAAAAAATGTTGATCAAATTTCAAGATTTTGATATGTGAATAGTAACTTAACAGCTGATTACCCTCAGATATATGTTTAAGTCAGATTGTAAACAAAAATTGATCATTTTAATTTAATCATTTTAATTTTAAATTGATCATTTTCATTTTAATCAATTTAATTTGTACTGCATAATCAACGTTTGAGAAGTCTTAATTCCTTCGTCTTAATTAATTCCTTGTAGTTGATTTTCCCACAAACTGAAGGGAGTGATTGCGATTTAAATAAAAATTACGTTAATTTGCATTAATTATAATGCAAAATCAATACTGTATTTTTCACATTAAAATCTCCATTACTCCAATATTCATAGTAAGATCCTTACAAACTTGGTATTATTGGTTATAAAATTCAATCTGTCAATTATTTAGTCTCTTGTACAATTTTTGTACAAGCCAAATGTACGGAACTTAACATGTGGAATTTTGGTGACTAGCGACCAAATGAAGGATTTTGTTCTTCAAATTGATGAGTTATGCCTACTATACCAGCCCGCAAAGTTTGTGACATTTATTTGTGGAGACTCTATATTATGGTACTTTATCAATAAATCCTGAACAGTTTTGAAACCCCACAGACCGATATTCCACCTTGACAAAGTCTTAATTGACACTATTGATAAACACTGTAGCCAGTCAAGGCTTGCGCGCCTGTCGGCTGAAGTGTTACGGTAGGCAGGTAATTTTAGCTCCGGCGGTTGGCGCTTTTTCAGCGCTGACTTCAGATTTCTCTGGGACGCGGGCGCACCTTGTTGAGCCATGGTAAGTGAAAAAATCCCGTAAGAAGTGTCCATGTTACTTTCTTAGACTTCAAGTCGCTTTAAGTCTGTTGGTTTGCAGCTCACACTGTTTTGATTACGTCATCACTTGTACTTGGCATGACGGATTGTCATTGTGTAATCTCGGTTGCGTCATTTTAACACTTCAGCAATTTGATTGTAGACGGATTATTTGCTTTCATGTTTCATTGGACAAGTTAAATAATTTTGATAGGAACTGGAAATGAATAAGGTGTAGTTTGTGACAAAAATATTTTTTAACTAAGTTTATAGTTTTCACTGTATTCTATTTAGGTACTTACTTAATTAAAAAATAAATTTTATTTTTTACACAAGATATTATTAGTAAATATAAAAATTCTGCAGTTTTGAGTAAATTGGCGTTTTTTTTCTTTTTTTTTTCTTTTTTTTAATGAAGTAGGTGATTTAGTCCAACGCATTAAAACTTTGTGTGATTATAAATTTGAAAGGGAGTGGTCTTTTGTTACTGATAACAGTAATTTTACTCTTTTGTATCAAAGTAATATGGGCTGAATTTAAAAAAAAAAGATAAAACGGTTACCGCAAAATCTCTCGCCAATTTTATAACTAAAAGTAGTAAAAGAAGAAACTATATGTCCCTTTTGTGCATATTTTACAAACAGTATGAATATTTCTAAATGGACAATAAAGTAGTTAAACTAATAATATTAAATTCATATTTTCAAAAATTTTCATATTATTTTAAAAGTTTTTGGTACTAAATAATATTTATATTTACACAGTGTATTGTAGTGTAGGCCTAAGTGTAGTTAGTTGTTTGCACGAAACTATTTTCAAGTTGAAAAGATGAGTGTTCCTTTTTCTGAAATATGGTCAGATCAGAATCTGGTCATTCTGTATTGCCACAGAAGCATAAGTTTCTAACTTATTTCATAACAGTTCATCACGTTTTCAACTCTCTTTCCCACAGGACTACACAATGCCTTCTGACGAGCAACTCAAGGAGCTGAGAGAAAGCAACAAACTCGTCATCTGGGTTTTGGGTGGGTACGTTTACTTTGGATTTTATTTAAACTATTTCGCCTAGTTTGAAAATGTCGTTGTTAATGAGCGATAATTTTGTTTAAGCCATCCAAAAATATGTGGTCATACTACAAATATATTCTGGTCTTCACTTTTAGCGAATTTCCTTATAGGGAAAACGCTATTACGGTAGTAGTCACGGTAAAACCTAAGCCCAGAACCTTGATACTTTTTTTGTTTTTAGGTCCCTAGAAGCCAAAATCACCATTCGTTAAAAATTTGTATAACATTGTTAAAATTGATAAAATTTGTTATATACACTCATTAGGAAGAATTATATTTGCTTACAAGGCCCTATGACACCAAACCAAACCTATATAAAATAATAAGAATACCATAACTTGATAACATTTGTTAGCCTATGTACATTAGCTAAATAGGGTTTAACTTATATTTACTTGCAAAAATCATATGGCGGCAAACCTACCCCCACACCCCCATGATTTTTATGGGGAAATAGAAAATATACCAACATTCCGTTGGAAATTCGCTGAGTACACAGGTCTGCTGCGACGGGGGTGTTAACCATGTATTTGAATTTATAAAAGGGATTTAGAAACAAAACATCATTCACTGTCGAATACATGTCGGTTTTATTGAGTAAATAGATCAAAATAATATGATATATTGTACAAAATTTAATAATAATTTTGAGTAAATGTAGATAGTTAACTTTTAAAATAATCTAAATTTATCCACATAAAATTGAAGTAAGTCAAATGAAAAAAATATATTTGGCTCACACTCAATAAAAAAACTTTTATAGATTTTTTTTCAAAGCATTTTTTTATAAATAATGTTTAACTATATGATTTCAAACCAATCTGTTTGAAAAGGTACAAATCTTCTTAAGAATTGTTTTCATGCCACTGCTGTAACTTTATTTTTGCTATACAATTGCTTAATTAATAATAATTAAATTTTATAATCTGAGTATCAATTTTTTTGTATATTGAAAAGAGATTTTACAACCAGCTCCTATGCTCTAATGATGTAAACCGACCATGCCAGGGAATCCAAAGTTATAAATGTTTGGCAGAGATTTTTGGAGTTGACACAAATGTTGGTTGGGCGATGGCCGACTTGTTTGAAAATAGTTCTTGCTTTGTTGCCTTCCCACACTGGCGTCTTTATAATGAACTTTGCAAAGTCAAATGAACAAAATAAAAACAAATAATAAGTAAAAACGGTTTTTGCCCTTAAGCTAAACACACTAAGATTTTACAGAATGTTGAAAAAGCTTATGCAGTAGCTATAAATTTGTTTATTTCTCATAACTCTAATTATTCTGTTTATCAAATATCTCAGTAGGAAGCTTAAATTCTATACTGATTACCTAGAAAAAATTTAGTATTATCATGGAAAGCAAAGAATTACCATCAACAAACTACACTCTATAATATTATTATTTACTGTTACGGGAATTGATGGGTTTTCCTCAAAGCAATTTCCTTAAAGTTTTCTGTCAGTTTATATGTGGCCACTGGTCAGATAAGATAAATCCAAATTCTATCAACCTTAATCAAATTGGCTGATCAGACCTGAAAATTATATTAAGTTCATCCAAGTGTGATTAGATTTAATAGGCTTCATTTTTAATGACCCTTAATTCTTTTACCACGGAAAGATTTCATCCAAACTAAATTTGCTGATAAAGACATTTAAAAATCTGACCTTCAATTCACAAGTGACAAATTGGATAAGACGTAAAACTGGACTAGAAGTACATCTAGACAATTAAGACCTCTGCAAAGATCCCTTTATTGTTACAGTAAATCCCCATAAACTCGATTTCCAGTAGCTCAACGCTCTGGATAATCGACATTTTCGTGCACGACTTTTTTTAACCTTTGCGGTTTTTTCTAGCCCAATCAGTTATATCAAAAAACTGTTCTACAGTAAAACAATTCAAATTGGTTTTACTTACGTAAAACGGCCTGGAGGTGTAAAAATTCCATTTTCATGCAGAACATTTTTCAGGCAAATGACTGCCCATCTTCAACTGCTAAAAAGGTCCTAATAAACTAAACACATAAAGCACATTGTCCAATGTTTGTCAAGAATTAAAAGTACAAATATACATATACTGCTGGTACTGTACCACAACACATTGTGTACGCGTCAACGAAATATCGCACTGACTGTAATTACCGGTCGGAGTCTGCAGGCCTACTGGAGTTGGGTTTAGAGGAAACAAGTACATGTTAGACAATGTGCTTTATGTGTTTAGTTTATTAGGACCTTTTTAGCAGCTGAAGATGGGCAGTCATTTGCTCATATCTTGCATGATAAAATGGAATTTTTACACCTCCAGGCTGTTTTACGTAAGTAAAACCAATTTGAATTGTTTTACATTCGTTGGTGTCAAGGCTGATTAAAGATTGTTCTACATTGTTTGATTATAGGGTTTTCGGACTTTGAGCGGTGCGCCATCATAGTGCCTTCACATTTATTTTTATTCAATTTTTTTTAGGTCTAATTTTTATTTTATGTGTACACATTCCATTTAACATAGAGGGAGGATATTACACTTTCTGATTTAGAAACAGCGAAGTAAAATCGGCTACTGAGGATTCGACATTCACCAAACTCGATGCCTAATTTAACATATTTTCTTGAGTATATGGGATTTTAGTTTATCCATGTTATGCAGTGTTTGTCAACAACTCTCATCGCAACAAAATTCTCAGCCCCTGTTTCTTTGGCAGGTGGTCCGGGTTCGGGCAAGGGCACTCAGTGTGACAAGATTGTCGCCAAATACAACTTCACCCACATCTCTACTGGTGATCTGCTGAGGGCGGAGGTGCAGGGGGGCTCGGAGCGGGGGAATGCACTCAACGCCATCATGAAAGAGGGCGCCCTGGTACCCATGGTGAGTAGCAAACTATGTCCTTGGTGAGAGAGGCGAACGATGTCCATACTGAGGGGTGAACAATGTCCATGGTGGGTGGTAAACGATAACCATGGTTAGAGGCAAACGATACCAATGGTGAGTGGTGAATGATGTCCATGGTGAGAGGAGAACAAGGCCCATTGTGGTTGGCAAACGAAGGACAACATTGGCTCTGCGACCAAACATGCGATAACAAAATTGGGTTCTCAAGAATAGATTAAGTTTTAGCAGGTACAAGTGCTTAGTGAGACCACAGTCATACAATTTGGAAGCAGATCCTTAAAAACTTGTGAATTAAGGGTTATAATTTACACAAACAGTTTTTTTACTCACACTGATCCGAATTTATTTTTTTAACTAGGATAAAATGGTCGGGGTAGTTGGGTGAGTCGGTGGCGTAGTGTTTAGCACGCCGGACTTCGGGACCATGGCAGCGATGTCGTGGGTTCGAATCCGCGGTCTGCCAGTGACTTTTATCAGTACCTTTCACCTTGTACTGTAGCGGCTCACCCGCTTACTTTGTCTAATACGATCCATGCACAGATCAATAGTCTATGTGGACAGGGCAAAGTAAGGCAAAAAGAGGTCCGCCAACCTCATTTATAAAAAAAAGATTTAGTGATCTAATTTAAATCAGATCTTGATGTTAGAACACTGGTGATGGTGGTAGGGACAAATTTCGGTTGTATATGTTATGAATCCTTACAAATTTAATCGTGGTTGTATGTCCACAGAACGTCGTTCTCGCTCTGCTGGCAGAGAAGATGATTGCCACTGTCAAATCCTCAAACGGGTTCCTGATCGACGGCTACCCTCGTGAGCTTGCTCAAGGACAGGAGTTCGAGAAGAGCGTGAGTTTGTGCCTTTTATTTTACTTTCTGGATGTAGCTGATGTGATGTGATAAATTCATGTTAATTATAGTTTTATTTTTATCAATTAAGTGGCAGCAATAGAAAACCACTTGTTTTTACTGAAGCATGTGGTTCATACATGGACAGCTGAGTCAGCTTGTTTTAATTTTTTACGCCATAAGACCAATATTAAATTTTAAGATTTCAATTCAAGATTAAAACAAAAAAAAGATTTTTTCCAGGATAAGAGACCTATACATAAATATTTTTTATTTCAGATCAAAGTTATTTTCAAAGTCTGGAAAAAATAGTTAAATCCGTTTGTGGGATCGGTGTGCATACATACAAACAAATCTATCTTCTTATTTCTATAAGGGTTTCGTCTGTTACGTCCCTTTTTCTCTAGACCTACTGAACCGATTTTTAAGATTGAGGTGTCATTTTAAAGCTTAGGATATACAGCAGTGACGAATCATAATTAAAAAATTCATATTGTTTCGGGCTTCGCCCCCCTCGCCTTTGATTTATTTCTAGAGGGCGCTTCAAAATGTTGACCAACTTTTATTGCAAGTTCTTTAATGTGAACTAGTGGCTCATAGGGGTAAAAGCCCCTAATCATAAAATTAAAATAGCATGAACCATAGCGTATTACCATTTCTTCCACAACGAAGGTTTCCAGAAAATTTAATTTTAATTTGAGGTATATAATTAATTTGATATATATTATTTTAACAATACCATTTGAACAGACCATTCACCCCCAAGTACTCTTATCAATCCTGAGTACTATTAGGTCACCCATTTGTGAATGCTCTATTTTGTCTGTTGTTAAACTTATATCGATCTATGGAAAATAAGTTTTGAAAGAAATCGTAGTCCCTTAATTGAGCTGTGACGGCTTTTTAATATAACACAGAAAAGCTGAAATGAAAAAAAAATATTTTTTAGCTCCTGTCAGTTTTTTTTTTTATTTTCTATGTTTTAGTCACAAAATTTAAACACAGCACCTTAAAGTCTTATTACACTTCACTTGCTGTGAATATTCATCCCTTCTAATCAAAACTCTTAATTTTGTGTAAACAAAGCAGTTTTTTTTTTTTTTTTTTTTTTTTTTTTAATCACTACATGGAGAACCTTTAAGGAGAGAACCTTTCAGAAAATAATCATTTTTATATATTTCCCATTTTGTTGTTAAGTTTTTTACCTGCTGCATTTTCCTCTAGTACGTAGGACAAACGTCTTTGATTTTAACTTGTCTTCTATAATCCTACAATCTATGAAATGACTAAAAGGTTTCTCGGAAAATTCATCTAACAGAATGCCAAAACTTCACTGACTGATACACTTTAAGTATCAATTAATGTGTCATCGTCATTCAATATGATCATTTGACACTTTTCGTCTTAAAATAAAACCAAAACAATGGAAATAATGTAAGTGTTTATCAAACCACAATTCATCGCCCATTGCATCTCTATCCACGATCGGAAAGCATTTCATGATTTGCATACACGATCAGTTTTTTTTTTTACAATTTAAATTATAGTAACAACAGTAAAATAAGCAGTCAATTTGTAATAAGGTTTGTAATAAGCTGGCCGATATGTAAGGTTAACTCTCCTAGTAGAATTTAGCTCAAAGCAATAAAACGTTTTATTATAGTATTACCACTCTAGGGTTAATATTTGTCATTTGGCTATGAATAGTTCTTTACTAAATTTTATCATCTGTCTCTCGTTTTAAAATAAAACCAAAACATGTGTTTCAATGTACACAAAGAAGATATTTTTCGAATCCCCATGCTATTCTTAAGGAGGACGTTTCACTATATTTCTCATTTCCTTGTAACTTTATGAATACGCTTTATGGGACCGCAACCTTTAATTTGAAACTCCCATCATCTTCCTGTGATTTACAAAACGCTCACAATTTTGCCCAAGAAATTTTGCTTACTGAATTATTAGCCTATATAGATTGCTTCTCTTGGTGTGAATTATTATGTTATCTTCACTCAATGTTATCATCTGTGTCTCATTTTGAAATTAAACCATAACATATGTTTTAATGTATACAAAGCAGACTTTTTTTTAAAATCCCCATGCTATTCTTATGGAGGACGTTTTACGTGATTTCTCATTTCCTATTAACATTATGGACACACCGATAGTTTTCCCTCGTGCATGGGACCGAGACCTTTAATTTGAGACCCCTCCCATTTTTCTGCGATCTGTATGACGCTCACAATTTTGCTCAAGAAATATCGCTTACAGAATTATATATATGGATTGTAATTTAACAGCTGATTACCTTCAGATGAATTTTAAAAGCCAGATAGTAAACAAAAATAGATCTCAGTCACTTCATAATCAACAGTACCAGGTTTAACCGAGCTTAGCTCGTTGGTTTTTTATTCACTTTTGTTAGAGTGTCATGGCAATCAAGCTTTCCAGACTCTTCACAAATAACAGCTGTTAAAAAACTGCTTAAAATTCATTTTAATTTATTTTTGTTTACTTTTAGTTGTTATTTTGTTACCAAAATAGCAACCCATAAGACCAATGTTAAAAATTATGATTTTTAAACTTAAACTAGCAGTTACCCTGCGCGCGTTGCTGCGCTCAAATTAAGATGTTTACATAAATAAAGCTGTTTTAATGTATCAAAAAAAGATAAGTTAAAAGTCAATGGCATAGAAAGTAAGTACATTAATATTACTGTAAAGGCCAAAGGCATTTTGCAAATTTAAACCCGGAATAGTCAAAGTTTGGCTTGTATCTTATTGATCGTAGTTGCAAATGCAAGAGCACCTATGAGCAAAGAGGCATGTCCATGTCAAATTTCAACCCCGGAGGCCCTAAATTAATTTTAAAGTCCAGTGGAGCACAGCCCAACTAAAAAATATATTTGCAAAACCATTCTTGGTGAGTACCTATGAGCAAAGAGGCATGTCCAAGTAAAATTTCAACCATGGTGGCCCTAAAGTAATTTTAAAGTCCAGTGGGGCGGAGCCCTAAAGAGCTTAAAAATTATATTTGCAAAACAGTTTCCTAGTAAGTAGCTATGAACAAAAAGAATCGTACATCAAATTTCAACCCCGGTGGCCCTAAAGTAATTTTAAACCAGTGGGGCGGAGCCCTAAAGTGCTTACAAACGATATGTGAAAAACCGTTTCTTAGTGAGCACCTATGAACAAAAAGAATCATCCATATAATTTCAACCCCGGTGGTCCTAAAGTGATTTTAAAGTCCAGTGGGGCGGAGCCCTAAAGTGCTTACAAACGATATGTGAAAAACCGTTTCTTAGTGAGCACCTATGAACAAAAAGAATCATCCATATAATTTCAACCCCGGTGGCCCTAAAGTAATTTTGAAGCCGAGTGGGGCGGAGCCCTAAAGAACTTCAAAAACTATATTTGCAAAATTGTTTCTTGGTGAATACCTATGAGCAAAGAGGCACGTCCATGTTAAATTTCAACCCTGGTGGCCCTGAAGTAATTTTGAAGTCCAATGGGGTGGAGCCCAAAAGAGCTTAAAAAACTAAATTTGCAAAACCGTTTCCTAGTGAGTACCAATGAGCAAAGAGAATCACCCATGTCAAATTTCAGCTCTGGAGGTCCTAAAGTAATTTCAATGTCCAGTGAGGCGGAGCCCTAGAGTGCTTAAAAAACTATATTTGCAAAATCGTTTCTTAGTGAGTACCTATGGGTAAAGAGCATCGTCCATCAAATTTCAACCCTGGTGGCCCTAAAGTAATTTTGAAGTCCAGTGGGGTGGAGCCCTAAAGAGCTTAAAAAACTATATTTGCAAAACTGTTTCCTAGTGAGTACCTATGAGCAAAGAGAATCGTCCATGTCAAATTTCAGCTCCGGAGGTCCTAAAGTAATTTCAATGTCCAGTGAGGTGGAGCCCTAAAGTGCTTAAAAAACTATATTTGCAAAATCGTTTCTTAGTGAGTACCTATGGGTAAAGAGAATCGTCCATCAAATTTCAACCCCGGTGGCCCTATAGTAATTTTGAAGTCCATTGGGGTGGAGCCCTAAAGAGCTTAAAAAAACTATATTTGCAAAACCTATGGACCTATGGTGCACCTATGGACAAAGAGAATCGTCCATGTCAAATTTCACCACCTGTAGGCTTTTAGTGTAATTGTGAGCTTCCGTAGGGCGGAGCCATAAAGACAACACATACATCAACATTATACCTCACACCTGGTTAATTCTATGATTATAAGCATCTGCTTGAATGAAACTTTCAATATTTTTAATTAGAGCAGTTAATCTTGTAAACACTAAATTTCTAAAACCTGACACTGGACCAGTGTATGCCCTCTGGGTCAGAGCCCTTTGGACAGATTTGCACCAAACTTCACACAAACCATCCTCGAATAATGCTTACTAATGCCTGTAAGTTTGATTACAATCTGTTGAGTGGTTTCGGAGTCTATAGGCAACAAACATATATATTTATATACAAATATATATACATACTTCCTCTTTTATAGATATAGATTCAGACCAAATTCGATTTTTTCTGGGATTGATGCGGTTTCTAAACTTATTTTTGGGCCAAAACACCCTTAAATGCAAAGTTTAAGCAAAATCTAACAGCTAGATTTTGAGATCATGGAACACACATCCCTTAAGAAATTCCTCGTATTATAGTATAGCA
>CM061536.1:57654517-57929127 GCA_030545055.2 Neoaliturus tenellus | reverse complement strand
TGGGAATCGCTCTCGTTGTTTTAAGTTAAAATAAACCTTGTCTACTTTTAATATTGGTGCATTCCTGTGTCTCTGTACCAGAGCTTGGAGTTGCACTAATAAATACATTTTCTAAAAGAATAGGAATCTTTAAAGTTAAACTAAATATTGTATCAGACAGGTTTGAGCGTTCCTGTGTCTCTGAATCAGTGCTTGGAATCGCTCTGCCTAATAAAAGTTAATTAATTCAATTCGGGTTCAATCAAAATAAATTTCATTTTTCTAAATTTCCAATCGCAGTGAGCATTCCTGTGTCTCACCCCGAGCTGGGAATCGCTCACTTGAATTACGTTTTTAATAGAGCGTTCCTGTGAATCTCAAACGAGCTGGGTATCGCTCTAGATTAAAATTAAAATTAAATTAAGTCAAAATATTTTCTGCAGCGCTCCTGTGTCTCACACCGAGCTGGGAGTCGCTTCGATAAAATCCACAAGTCAGTTTAAATTAACATCAAATTCAGGAGCATTCCTGTGATCCTCGCCGGCGGCTGGGAATAGCTCCCGTTGTTTTAATATCTAATTTGCCCGTTTAAACTAATTATTGAATCCCCAAGTTGCGATGGTTATCGTAGTGAAAGGTGTAAGTGCGGCTTTGTGTAGGCCTATCGTCAGTGAGTTTCATTTTGTTTTGTTGTAGTAATTCGATGTTATGCGCATGTGTGACCGCATTTTGGGACTATATAAACTATTGGAAGTTTTGTCACTGAGGCTAAGGTACGGATATGTCATATGATTTACTTCAGATGCATTAAATTTGTTTAAAATACGACAGTATTTAATTTTATTATGCCTTAAATCGTGTAAATATATTTCCTCTTCCCTTACTGGTCCACCCTGGCCCCCCCTGAACTATCCACTACCATAATATCCCCATTACATATTTGACGCCCGAACATGTGGACCTGTTTTCCTTGATATCTTCATACCTAAAGGCGCCCGAAAATCCTATCTTTTACTACACGATTTAAGGAAGTAAAGTAAAATAAAAATAAAAGAAGCAAAATGTCAAGTTCGGAAAGTGAATTAGAAAATTTAGACGCCATTCAAAAAATGAGCAAACCCAAATTAAAAAGTAGGCTATCGGAAATCGGTTTGAGCCCCCACGGTGATGTGAAAAAGATGCGTCACAAGCTAACTGATTATTACAAAAATAAAGCGAAACAACAAAATAAGGAAATTCCTGACGAACATAATACGACGCGTAATAGGTCGTCCGATAACAAATATAGAGCCCGTAAAGATAATGACTCTCCCACAAACTCGACAAGTCGCGTATGTAACGACATACGTAAATGGAATTTAAAATTTGACGGTGAGAAGGGGGCGGTAGCGTTTTTAGAACGTATTGATGAACTCAAGTCAGCGTATTCTATTGAAGATAAAGATATTTTGCATGCGTTACCGGAACTTTTGAAAGGCAAGGCAATCCTATGGTATCGCATTAATAAAAGTGAGTGGGAAAATTTTCAAGATTTTCTCAAGTCATTTAAAGACCATTATTTTCCCCCCGATTACAAAAGGACCCTTGAGGATGAAATAATTTCCCGTACTCAGGGGCAAGATGAGTCCATACTCGATTTTGTTATCGCGCTCCGCACGTTAATGAGAAGACACGGAGGTATATCTATTCACAGACAAGAAGACTTTATTTATCGTAATTTACGTCCGGAATACAAGTCATATATACGACGTCATGACTTTGAGGGTATTCATGAGTTAATGAAACTCGGTGCGGAATACGAATTGTTATGTAAAGAGTCGAAACAGTTTAAACCCCCGCCCAGGGCAGCTCAGGCATATACGGCAGATACGGCTTATCACGGAAAACAGAGACCCGAGACGCGCAGCTTCACGGCCCCCGTCAGCAGCACGGCGACGACCGCGACGGCCCACGACACCGGACGTGCCGCTGCACCGCCGCCGCCGCCGACACCGGTGCCGCAGCGGACCCCGACCGCCCCCGGGACCAGGTGTTGGAACTGCGACTCCTCGGATCACACACACAGGATGTGCAAAGCACCTCGAGGTATTTTCTGTTACAGGTGCGGTTACAAAGGCAAAACCGTCAGTTCTTGCCCGAGATGTTCGGCGGGAAACGATCGTCGGACCCGGTAGAGGGGATGATCGGGCCCAACCATATGACTCCCCAGACCCCTAGTCATAAGAATATTATTAGGGAATCTTATACTGTAATTCAACCTGATAATCGCATGTACGTCCCAGTTGTTTTGTATGGCAATGTTTTCAATGCACTAATAGATACAGGAAGTTCGGATACATATATGAACGAATGTGTGGCAAACTTGTGTAGAAAATATTTAACACCTTTTCAGGTTTACACGGACTCCTTCGCTCGTGTAGCGGACGGTCAACTCGCACCTGTGACTGGCGCATTTGAGGTGACAATGTGTGTAAATAATACGAGTGCTTCCGGTCGTATAAAATTATTGCCCGGCCTAACTGTAGATATTCTCCTAGGTTTAGATTGGTTAGAGAACCTGGATGCATGCATTAAAGTTAGACAGCGGTGTATGGACATCGCACTTTCTAATGCAGCTCTTATCAGTGCCGCCGCGGAATTGAGTAATGAACAGAAACAAACCCTTGATAATTTTCTGAGCCGAGAACTCATGCTTTTTAAAGATGTGCCAGGGCGTACTCATTTAATATCTCATGAAATTAGAATCAAACCTGGTACAATGCCAATAAAGCAACGATATTACCCCATGTCGCCTGCTATGTTGAAAATTCTGCACGCAGAAGTCGATAAATTTTTGGAGAGGGGAATAATCGAACCATCGAACTCACCGTGGAATTCCCCAGTTGTGATGATTAAAAAGCCATCCGGAAGCTGGCGTTTCGCGCTAAATTTGAAGAAAGTGAACAGTGTGAGTATTGCGGATGCTTACCCGATCCCCTATGTGTCCTCAATTTTGGACAAGTTACGGTCTGCTAAATTCATTAGTTCAATTGACCTGCGAGATGCATATTTTCAAATTCCTTTAAAACCGGAAAGCAGACAGTACACGGCTTTTACCGCCCCGGGAAAAGGTTTGTTCCAATTTTGTGTTGCACCTTTCGGTCACCATTCGTCGGGAGCAACCTTTCAACGTTTATTGGAACGCGTTATCGGGCCTGAATTAGACAATTGCGCGTTTCCATATCTTGACGACATAATTGTGTTCTCGCCATCCTTTGACGAGCATTTAGTGGCGTTAAAATCTGTGTTTACACGACTCCGAGAGGCCGGTCTCGCCCTCAACTTAGAGAAATGTAAATTTTGTCGGACAGAGATGACGTATCTCGGACATCACGTGAGCTCTGAAGGTATCGGGGTCGACAAAGAAAAAGTGCGATCAATTGTCGAGTTTCCCCCTCCCACTACCGTCCGTGAGTTACGCCGTTTTCTCGGATTAACGTCTTATTACCGCCGCTTCATTGATCGGTATTCCGACATGAGTGAACCGTTGACTCGCCTGTTACGAAAAAACAAACGCTTCGAGTGGTTACCTGAGCAGAAGTCGGCTTTTGAGGCACTAAAAACCGCCCTTATTAGTGCTCCAGTGCTCATGTGTCCGGATTTCTCACAACCATTTTATATCCAGTGCGACGCATCAAATGTCGGTATCGGAGCAACACTAGGGCAAAAGGTTGACGGTCAAGACAAAGTTGTGGCGTATTTTAGTAGGGGCCTAACCGATCTGGAGAGAAAATATTCAACATGTGAAAAAGAGTGTTTAGCAGTGGTTTGTGCGATTCGTAGGTTTCGACCTTATATTGAAGGGTATAAGTTTTTTGTTTATACGGACTGCCAAGCTCTGAAGTGGCTTCATAAGCTAGACAACCCCAGTGGGAGGTTAGCTCGATGGTCCCTTGAGCTGCAGCAGTATAATTTTGAAGTTTTGTATCGTAAAGGCTCCTTGAACAAGGTGCCCGACGCGTTATCGCGCATTCCCGAATGTGATCAACCCCAATTGGCGACGGTAGATGGCGAAAATAACGATTGGTATGACGTAAGGATGCGCAAAGTGCTCGAAGACCCGACTGCCGACTCCACTTATCGCGTGGACAACGGGGTTTTGTTTCATCAAAAGATGCGTAGAAAAAAAGGTGTTAACGTTAACGAGTGGCAAATGTGTGTGCGCCCGCGTGACGTCCCGCGCGTGCTCGAAGAAAACCACTGTGACCCAACTGCCGGTCATCTTGGTCGATTCAAAACTGTCGCCAGAATATCAGCAAAATATTTTTGGCCGGGCATGTATGAAACGATTTCGGACTTTGTTAAGCGGTGCCTTTCATGTCAAAGACATAAAGTTGAGAGTAAAAAACCCGGCGGGTTAATGCAGATAAGGCCGGCGCAGGATATTTGGCAATCTGTGAGTTCGGATCTGATAGGAAAATTGCCGTACTCTTCGCGGGGAAACTGTTACCTCCTTTTGTTTCAGGACAATTTTTCAAAATATATAGAATTTAAGGTCTTGCGTAATGCTACAGCACAAACAGTGGGAGACGCTTTTGAAAAGTTAATTTTATATAGGTGGGGCGCGCCATTGATTCTTACGACTGATAACGGGAGTCAGTATGTAAACAAACTGTTTTCGAGCCTGGCTGAGCAGTACAAAATTGATCACAAATTCACACCCCCGTACTCACCCCAATGCAATCCTGTAGAAAGGTCCAATCGGACAATTAAAGGTATGATTAGGCAGTTTTGTGAGGGAAATCACAAACATTGGGATAAGCACATTGAACAATTGATTTTTGCTTGGAACACATCTGTTCACACCTCTACGGGTTTTACGCCTAGTTTCCTTGTGTCGGGTCGCGATCCCATCTTGCCTAACTCGTTACATTACGAGAACTACGACAGTAAACTATCGGTTCCCGAGGACGATAAAAATATTCCCGGGTTCATTAAAAATAAGCTTCAGGTGTTGAAAAACGCGTACGAGTGTGTTCGTGCCAATCTCAAGAAGGCGTCAGAAACTCAGAAAAAGTCTTATGATCTCAGAAGACGCCCAGTACGCTTTGCGGTTGGTGATAAGGTGTTGAGGCATAATTATGTTTTGTCAGATGCGTCAAAGCATTTCAGCGCCTCCTTAGCGCCTAGGTTTGAAGGGCCTTTTGTGGTGAAAAAGTGTTTAGGGCTCAATGTGTACGAATTAGGGGATAGTGACGGAAAATCAGTCGGCAGATGGCACGTTAAGGATTTGAAGCCTTTTAATAACTAATCGGAAGGGAATAAAGGGAAAAAGTTATTATTTTAATTTTATTATTTCAAAGCCAGTTATCTCGTTGAGTTGAATATTAGGATGAGACGAACATTCGCTGTTATCGGCCCCGAGTGATAAGCCACGTTGCCATTCTCTAGCGATAAGCTAATCCTTTCCGGATAATTAGGTCAGCTATAGTCCTTTTGTTTGGAACTCTGAAACGTAATTTTAGTTAATTGTCAGTTGGTGTATTGTAAAATAGTGAAATTAATTACCTTTTAGGCCTATTACCTTTTTCAAATACCTTATTTTGGTGTGTTTTTATCTTGCACATCTGTATGTTTTATGTATTGTGTATTATCTTGAGCTCCCTCTCGGATCCTAAATTTATCTGTTATTGTTCAGATTAACGTGCTAAAATGAGTAAACGTGCTGGGAAGCGAAAAAGGGGAAAGAGGAAGCCCCACCGTAATCGCAAAACCCGACCTCCTAGGCGGAACCGAGCCGAGAGATTGACCGCGGTACCCGCCGGCACCCAGAGTCCGCCGTCACTCCGTGTCACCTTCACCACCGCGTCGCCGGGAACACCTGTGGCTGACGAAGGACGTCCCAGACCCTCACGCACTGTAGCGGAAATCCCATCGTGGACGGTTCCTGAGATGGCCATTAAGGAACTCCCATCGCCTGCTCCTGTCGTGGAAGTCCCTTCAGCAGCCCCGTGCGCCGCGACAAACGACTCCCTCGTCGACGACGAGAGTATTGTCACCGACTTTTTAGACATCGATTCGCCGGGTCAATGGGAGTTTTGCGATTCCCCACGATCTTTTGTTTCACGGGCCAACCCCATGATGGGCAACACGGACGACAACCCTCTATTGTTCACTCCAAAACGTAACGTAGAGAAAAATGTCAGTATCATTTTATCACCTTTGTTTCGCTTCCGTGATAGCCCGGAACTCATTTTCAGTGCGGACTTCAGTCCCGTGAGCGCCGCGACAACGCCTGAGCGCTGGACAGACGTTTTACGCTCGATCGATAATATGTAAATAATGTAGTGTAGAATGCTTAGACATTTATTTTGAGTGATTAGTTCGGAATGGATTGATTTATTTTATCGCCTTTGCGCGCAGTGTCTGGTTTGATTTTATGAGCGGTCACAATATTGTACTTTCACACCTGATGTCAGAATTTAATTTTTTTCACACCTTAGGAGGGAGAGGGTGTAGAGGACTTGACTTTTGACCCGTGACTGATAAGCCTACCTCCGCGTTCGGGCATTTCCGCCTACACTCGGGAATCTCCGTAGTTGTATGAAATTAATTTTTCTAGCGGTCAGTCGGCGACAGGTGATGACCCCGAGGACAAGCCAGCTCCATTTCCAGTAAGTGTACGTTTTAGTAATTCCCTTCATTTATCTTACCTAAGTGGTTAATTCTGTGCGAAGTGGTTTTGGATTTGAGTCGTGGTTTTAAATAATTTAAAGTTATTAGGCCTAACTAAACCTGCCAAATTAAATTTAAATTATTTTTTCGAGTCAGTCTCGACTTGAGCATTCCTGTGTCTCACCTCGAGCTGGGAATCGCTCTCGTTGTTTTAAGTTAAAATAAACCTTGTCTACTTTTAATATTGGTGCATTCCTGTGTCTCTGTACCAGAGCTTGGAGTTGCACTAA
This sequence comes from Neoaliturus tenellus, assembly GCA_030545055.2. Lineage (NCBI taxonomy): Eukaryota > Metazoa > Arthropoda > Insecta > Hemiptera > Cicadellidae > Neoaliturus > Neoaliturus tenellus. The sequence goes on along the minus strand of CM061536.1, from coordinate 57,922,204 downwards.
TAAATACATTTTCTAAAAGAATAGGAATCTTTAAAGTTAAACTAAATATTGTATCAGACAGGTTTGAGCGTTCCTGTGTCTCTGAATCAGTGCTTGGAATCGCTCTGCCTAATAAAAGTTAATTAATTCAATTCGGGTTCAATCAAAATAAATTTCATTTTTCTAAATTTCCAATCGCAGTGAGCATTCCTGTGTCTCACCCCGAGCTGGGAATCGCTCACTTGAATTACGTTTTTAATAGAGCGTTCCTGTGAATCTCAAACGAGCTGGGTATCGCTCTAGATTAAAATTAAAATTAAATTAAGTCAAAATATTTTCTGCAGCGCTCCTGTGTCTCACACCGAGCTGGGAGTCGCTTCGATAAAATCCACAAGTCAGTTTAAATTAACATCAAATTCAGGAGCATTCCTGTGATCCTCGCCGGCGGCTGGGAATAGCTCCCGTTGTTTTAATATCTAATTTGCCCGTTTAAACTAATTATTGAATCCCCAAGTTGCGATGGTTATCGTAGTGAAAGGTGTAAGTGCGGCTTTGTGTAGGCCTATCGTCAGTGAGTTTCATTTTGTTTTGTTGTAGTAATTCGATGTTATGCGCATGTGTGACCGCATTTTGGGACTATATAAACTATTGGAAGTTTTGTCACTGAGGCTAAGGTACGGATATGTCATATGATTTACTTCAGATGCATTAAATTTGTTTAAAATACGACAGTATTTAATTTTATTATGCCTTAAATCGTGTAAATATATTTCCTCTTCCCTTACTGGTCCACCCTGGCCCCCCCTGAACTATCCACTACCATAATATCCCCATTACAACCGAAACATATGTTTCAATGTACACAAAAAAGACATTTTTCGAATCCCCATGCTATTTTTAAGGAGGATGTTTTACTATATTTCTCATTTCCTTGTAACTTTATGGATACGTTTTATGGGACCGAAACCTTTAATTTGAGACTCCTACCATCTTCCTGCGATTTGTAAAACGCTCACAATTTTGCCCAAGAAATTCCAATTACATAATTAATTATTATATAGATTTCTTTTCTTGGTGTGAATTATTTTGTTATCTTCACTCAATGTTATCATCTGTGCCTCATTTTGAAATTAAACCACATGTTTTAATGTATACAATGCAGACGTTTTTTAAATCCCCGTGCTATTCTTATGGAGGACATTTTACGTGATTTCTCATTTCCTGTTAACATTATGGACACGCCGATAGTTTTCCCTCGTGCATGGGACCGAGACCTTTAATTTGAGACCCCTCCCATCTTTCTGCTATCTGTATGACGCTCACAATTTTGCTCAAGAAATATCGCTTACAGAATTATATATATAGACTAGTGGCTCATAGGGGCAAAAGCCCCTAATCATAAAATTAAAATGGCATGAACCATAGCGGATTACCAGTTCTTCACTTCGAAAGTTTCTAGAAAATTTTAATTTAAATAGTATTTTAACAATACCGTTTGAACAGACCATCGCCCCCAAAGCACTCTTTAAAATCCTGTACTATTAGGCCACCCGTTTGTAAAAGCTTAATTTTGTCTGGTTTTAAACTTATATCGATCTATGAAAAATAAATTTTTAAAGCCATAATTCCTTTGAGCTATTATGGAATAACGTAGACAACATAGACAAACATTGATATAACATAGAAGAGCGGCAATGAGTCAAAAACATGACGGATGTTCAGTACCCATTTAAGAGTCAATCAATTTTCAACACTTTGTATCATACCCCTTTCATTGTCTTTTTTGTCCTAACATTGAATGGATTTTCTTAGCACCTGTCAGATTTTTTATTATTTTTTAGTCACCAAATACAAACACAGCGTCTCAAAATAGATCATCTTCACTTACTGCCAATATTCGTCCCTCCTAATCAAAAATCTTCACTTTGTGTAAATAAAGTAGACTTTTTTAAAATCACTACACATGGAGAATCTTTAAAGAAGAATATTTCAGAAAATAGTCCTTCTTATAATTTCCTCATTTTGTTGTACCGATAATGTTTTAGACCTGCTACATTTCCCCCTTGTATGCAGGACAAACGTCACTTCTATAACTCTGCAATCTACGAAAATGACCAAAATGTTTCTGGGAAAATTCAGCTAACAGAATACCAACATTTCGTTGAATGATACACTTTAAGTTTCAGTTAATGTATCATCGTCACTCAACATGATCATTTAACACTTTTCATCTTAAAATAAAACTAAAACATTTTTTAATGTAATTAATTAAGCGTTTCTCAAACCACAATTCATCACCCATTGCGTCCCTATTACGATCAGAATGTATTTTATAATTTGCATATACACTCAGTTATTTTTTAAATTTTTTTACAATTTAAATTATTATAACAACAGTAAAAATCAGCAGTCAATTTGTAATAGTTTGTAAGGTTGGTAACGCCCCGAGTAGAATTTTTAGTCGCTCAAAGTTGCTCAAAACCACAAAACGTTTTATTATAGTATTACCACTCTAGTATATTTTTGTCATTTGGTTATTAAAAATTCTTCACCCAATACTATCATCTGGTCTCTCGTTTTAAAATCAAACTGTAACATATGTTGTAATGAACACAAAGCACACTTTTTCCCTATGCTATTTTTATGGAGAACGTTTTACGTGATTTCTCATTTCCTGTTGATATTATGGACACGCTGATAATTTTCCCTCGTGTATGAGACCGATACCTTTAATTTGAGACCCCTCCCATCTTTCTGCAATTTGTATAACGCTCACAGTTTTGCTCAAGAAATTTCGCTTAGGCCTACCTAATTATACATATAGATATAAATAGATTGCTTCTCTTGGTGTTAATTATTTTATCATCTTCACTCAAAGTTATCATCTGTGTCTTGTTTGAAAATTAAATCATAACACATGTTTTAATGTACACAAAGCAGACGTTTTTAGAATCCCCATTCTATTCTTATGGAGGACATTTTACGTGATTTCTCATTTCCTATTAACATTATGGACACGCCAATAGTTTTCCCTCGTGTATGGGACCGATACCTTTAATTTGAGACCCCTCCCATCTTTCTGCGATTTGTATAACGCTCACAATTTTGCTCAAGAAATTCGGCTTACAGAATTATATATATAGATACATATAGATATAAATAGATTGCTTCTCTTGGTGTTAATTATTTTATCATCTTCACTCAAAGTTATCATCTGTGTCTTGTTTGAAAATTAAATCATAACACATGTTTTAATGTACACAAAGCAGACGTTTTTAGAATCCCCATTCTATTCTTATGGAGGACATTTTACGTGATTTCTCATTTCCTGTTAACATTATGGACACCCCGATAGTTTTCCCTCGTGCATGGGACCAAGACCTTTAATTTGAGGCCCCTCCCATCTTTCTGCGATCTGTATGACGCTCACAATTTTGCTCAAGAAATTCGGCTTACAGAATTATATATATAGATAGATTGTAATTTAACAGCTGATTACCTTCAGATGAATTTTAAAAGCCAGATAGTAAACAAAAATAGATCTCAGTCACTTCATAATCAACATTCACTTACTGTAGTAGTGTAGTAAAATTAACCCAAAATATGGCTGGAAAATGAAAAAATTTTTGGACAGCCAATTTTTGCTGAAATGTGTTTTATGTCATCCCCTGACCTCCCTCAGAAAAGTCCCCTGAAATCCCCTATGGGCAACGTGCCTAAAAATGATGGGATGGCCCTCGTGGAGTCAGAAATAAGTCTTTCGTCGACCAATAGGTTTATTTATATCAAATTAAAGCTCTTGAGTAGTAGAATTTAATGCCGCAAACCCCATCTCAAAAGGTTAATTGAGTCGAAAATGACAACCTGTCAAACTTAGAATAAAAATCAAATTTTAATCTAAACGCTTAAAAATGTAATAATATTCGAAATACTTGACCTTTTGAGGTCCGGTTTGCGGCAAACGTTTGCTTGTACAATTACATTTGCAAATAGGTATAGCCTGACATATGCCCATCATATTACCATTGAACCACCCTCTACATGGACGTCCCAAAGAGGGAGTTTTGAAAAATTTTTTTTTAGTCCATAGCCATGCTTTACATAATTTTAAAGGTCTTAATAAGGAGAGTACATAGCCGAAAACCAGACCTCAAAAGGTCAAGTATGTCGGAAGTTATTGCATTTCAAAGTTTTGATAATATTATTTTATTCTAAATTTTGAACGTCTGCCATTTTTCTCCCGATCGTTATATTTAGGTCGGGTTTACGGCCTTGTACTCTACATCTTAAGACCTTTAATTTGATATATATAAACCTTCTGGAATGTATTCAAATTTATTATGCTTAATATCAAAATTTATTTTAACTCCTTATAGGCCAACCCCTCATTTTTGGGCATAATGCCCACATGGGATTTCAGGGGACTTTTCGGAGGAAGGTCAGGGGATGCCATAGAACACATTTAAAAAGAAATTAGCTTTCCAAAAATTATTTCATTTTTCACGACTAATTTTACTACACTATAGGTGAGTTTCACACATACAGAATCATAAAATGTGCAATTTGCGCACGGGCCACCTCGTACTTAACTTATATTACAGTATAGGATAGAGATAAAAAACTCAAAATTAAATTTCAGAATGTATGTTTAGAAAATAAATTAATGTTGATTGCTGTGCATAAAAAATTCATCTGTTACGTTGATTTACCCAAGTAAAAAACAAAGAAAATCACTGAATATTAAATGACTTTTTTGAATTTTACAAAGAAGACAGAATGTAGCATTTATTAGCTAGCAGTCAAAGTAATTACTGTATTCAAAAGGAGTAAGCTTACCATGTTCCTTCTAAACCCCATACTCCCGCTAGCAAACTTAGAGCTAGCAGTGGGAAGAGACCTAATTTTGGGATTACATGATTTATTTCCTAATTTTCCCTATTTGTCCCATCCCAGCAGGAAGCTCTAAGTAAAGTTTTTCTAACTTATCAATAGAGTAAACTCACTCTGTTTCTTTCCACCGCAGATCAAGCCTTGTGACCTGGTGCTGTATATGAAGGCAAGCGACGCTACGCTAAAGGCTCGGCTGCTGAAGAGAGCGGAGACCTCTGGACGCACTGACGACAACGAGGAGACTATCGTGAAGAGGCTCAAGACCTTCCATGACCACAGCGACCCCATAGTGTCCAACTACGCGGCCAAGGTCAAGGAGGTGAGTGGAGGTTCATATCAGGGGTAGATCTGTAATAATGAGACCCTCTGACGGAGACCATCGTGAAACAGCTCAAGACCTTCCATGACCAAAGCAACAGCAAAGTGTCCAACTACGCGGCCAAGGTCAAGGAGGTGAGTGGAGGTTCATATCAGGGGTAGATCTGTAATAATGCGAACCTCTGACGGAGACCATCGTGAAACAGCTCAAGACCTTCCATGACCAAAGCAACAGCATAGTGTCCAACTACGCGGCCAAAGTCAAGGAGGTGAGTGGAGGTTCATATCAGGGGCAGATCTGTAATAATGAGAACCTCTGACGGAGACCATCGTGACACAGCTCAAGAACTTCCATGACCAAAGCAACAGCATAGTGTCAAACTACGCGGCCAAGGTCAAGGAGGTGAGTGGAGGTTCATATCAGGGGTAGATCTGTAATAAGGCGAACCTCTGACGGAGACCATCGTGAAACAGCTCAAGACCTTCCGTGGCCAAAGCAACAGCATAGTGTCCAACTACGCGGCCAAGGTCAAGGAGGTGAGTGGAGGTTCATATCAGGGGTAGATCTGTAATAATGAGACCCTCTGACGGAGACCATCGTGAAACAGCTCAAGACCTTCCATGACCAAAGCAACAGCATAGTGTCCAACTACGCGGCCAAGGTCAAGGAGGTGAGTGGAGGTTCATATCAGGGGTAGATCTGTAATAATGCGAACCTCTGACGGAGACCATCGTGAAACAGCTCAAGACCTTCCATGACCAAAGCAACAGCATAGTGTCCAACTACGCGGCCAAGGTCAAGGAGGTGAGTGGAGGTTCATATCAGGGGCAGATCTGTAATAATGAGAACCTCTGACGGAGACCATCGTGAAACAGCTCAAGAACTTCCATGACCAAAATAACAGCATAGTGTCCAACTACGCGGCCAAGGTCAAGGAGGTGAGTGGAGGTTCATATCAGTGGTAGATCTGCAATAATGAGAACCTCTGACGGAGACCATCGTGAAGTAGCTCAAGAACTTCCATGACCAAAGCAACAGCATGGTGTCCAACTACGCGTCCAAGGTCAAGGAGGTGAGTGGAGGTTCATATCAGGGGTAGATCTGTAATAATGAGAACCTCTGACGGAGACCATCGTGAAACAGCTCAAGAACTTCCATGACCAAAGCAACAGCATGGTGTCCAACTACGCAGCCAAGGTCAAGGAGGAGAGTGGAGGTTCATATCAGGGGTAGATCTGTAATAATGAGACCCTCTGACGGAGACCATCGTGAAACAGCTCAAGACCTTCCATGACCAAAGCAACAGCATAGTGTCCAACTACGCGGCCAAGGTCAAGGAGGTGAGTGGAGGTTCATATCAGGGGTAGATCTGTAATAATGAGACCCTCTGACGGAGACCATCGTGAAACAGCTCAAGAACTTCCATGACCAAAGCAACAGCATGGTGTCCAACTACGCGGCCAAGGTCAAGGGGGTGAGTGGAGGTTCATATCAGGGGTAGATCTGTAATAATGAGAACCTCTGACGGAGTCCATCGTGAAACGGCTCAAGAACTTCCATGACCAAAGCAACAGCATGGTGTCCAACTACGCGGCCAAGGTCAAGGAGGAGAGTGGAGGTTCATATCAGGGGTAGATCTGTAATAATGAGAACCTCTGACGGAGACCATCGTGAAACAGCTCAAGAACTTTCATGACCAAAGCAACAGCATGGTGTCCAACTACACGGCCAAGGTCAAGGAGGTGAGTAGAGGCCATCATTCTCAGGACTGGGACTTTGACAATTAAATAGGCGGGTAACCAAATATTTTGTGTTTAACTTGTACACCAGGGCCGGCTCCACCATGTAAGCAAACCAGGTAGCCAGCTGCCTTGGGTGCCAAGCACCGAATCAGAATCAGAATCAGAATCAGGCACCTTTGAAACTACCGCCCCTGACAGGAAATAAAGAGCTCATCTGACGGCCGGTAAAAAACTCATCAGCCTACGGAGAGGGGAGCCCTCGATTCATGGTAAAGAGCGCCCTACAGTTGATTGCAAAGGACGCCCCTTCAATCGGCAGTAAAAATCATCTCGATCTACGGAGAGGAGCGTTTCCAATCATAAATTGCCTAAGACGTAGATATTCACAAAATTAATTTTTTCTATTAACTGATTTAGCATTTTATTAAAAAAATATATTATATTGTCAGTGCTTGTTATAAAAAATGGTAATTTTCCTCAAAACGCTTTGCTATTTATTTATAACATATGATGTTATTTTAGAGAAACTCCATTTTGTTTTAGATTGACTCCGAGAGGGACCCGGAAGTGATCTTTGCCGACGTTGTCAAGGCGATCGATGCTGTGAAAAAGTAATTTAATCGACAAACTACAACAATGAGTCAAATTTTATTTCAAAGTACCCCACAGCACTTGAGTACAGAGGGTTGTATTTGTTGAGTCGAGGAAATTAAATTATTTGTTGACTCCAGAAGGCTGAAGTATACTTTTTTTATTAAAAATCAATATGTAAAGTGGGAACAGTGTTGGAAACACTGTAGTTTTTACCAAGAGTCAAACATGGTATGCCATCCAGTTTAAAGTTAGGATTTTAAAAATCTAAGTCGTTCTCTTCCTCACTCAATACTTTTTACATGCCGAAATGTAAATTCCATGTCTGTAATAAATTGCCTCCATCATATTTTCATTTGCAAGTAAATATTTATTGGATTTACAAAATCCACAGTTGCTGCTGAAGAATATTATTGAGACAAGTCTAATGTCATCATCCCCAGACTTTGCACAATAATTAGTTTTCTGCCTTAAGGAGTCACTGCCATCTTCTTGTAAATTTGAAATATGAACTTTCCTTACAGTTATTACATTAGTTGCTAGACACACTTGTATGCTATTTATGTAATTTAAGTTGTTAACAAGCACACTGCAAATCATATCTGAAACGTCTTTATTCTTTTACAAATTTGTATTTTCAAAGCTAATAACACACAAAGTTTTATCATTGCATAATTATTATGCAATTCATTGTTATGTAAATTGCCTAATTTTTGTAGTAGATAAAAGACAATAGATTAGGCCTTTGGCACAAAAAGTGTTTTCAATTTTAAAATTGTTATCCATCTATTTAAATTTTAAACTATAGAATTCAAAACCATTGCAGTGCATTTAAAGATGTTTGTGTAAATAGATTAAATGATTTTAATACTGATCTCTTTATTTGTGAAATTCATTATTTTTTCAAACTTCCATGATGGTATATTGCAAAGCTTCTTCAGAACGTTTGATTTCCTTAAAAGTCGATATAATTGCATTATATAACATTTTTGTTCAATTTTGACATGATTTAAGGAAAGACAAATAGCCATGATTCTAATAGACTTTTTCAAACATGTGATTTAAGTTCCAAAACATTTTAGCGTACAATTAGTTTCACACATAAAGAGATGAAGAAAGTACAAATGTTTTAATGTCTAAGTATCACGTCTGTGTTCATCTTGTTATTACTCTCAAAATGTTATGTTCTGTGTAAGTTTACTTGCTACGCTTATATAAACGAAAAGTAATAATAAATTGTTATTGTTGGCAAAATGTGTTATTAAAAACCATTTCCCACTCTCAATTCCAATAATTTAGATTAGTTTTAACTAGTCTTAAAATAACTAATCTGAAATGTTTTATAATTTATGCAAATGTTTTAAAATTTACTGGGTGTAAATATAGTTTTTCTTACCGTAGCACATAAATATCGCCAATAGTGTTACAGAGAAGAGCGGTAATTAAAATAATTAAGAATGGTTAAATAAAAAAAATTATCAGGTAGCTTTAAAAGATAACACCAACCTTTATTTTGAAGAATTTGAAGAAAAATATTTTATTTCTTGCAAATTAAATGGTGATTTTATTTAAACCTTAATTTATAATAGGCCTACATATTTTTCATCAGTGAAAAGTGATTTCAAAATTCCATTGGAAAATATTATTATGTTTACATTGAAACAAGATTTGAGTTTCTATGTTGCACTGCACTCAAATTAAATGAGACGGAAAATTATTATTGCTGGATTGTGTACAATTTGATGCTCAGAACAATTTGATACAGGACATATCGCTGTCAAGCTGTCAGACAGCTACGGCCTTGTCAGATGAAGCCCATGGTGGAACATACCGAGTACTGTAACAAAGTGTCCTGTGACCATGTTGACCTCATTTGCGGCCTGCGTTCTGGTCATTGTCGGGTGTTCTGCCTTGAAGCGATGTTCGCAGACGTTCCTCAGACCCAGCCCGTGGTTCCACTTGATCCGCACTTGTGCTCTCTCGTCAGCACAGCCCCTTGATGAGGGGTATCTGCAGACTGTCGAGGAATGTGAGAGGTTCGCTGTAAAACGTAAGGCGCTAGCTTTCAACTTTGCTAGTCCAGGTTGGTATAGGGTGTTTTCTAGTTGCAAAATTCTCCAAAATTATTAATAATTAACTGGGAACAATTACTTTGATCAATTTATGTTTAAAAAATATATAAAAAACTTAACCGAGATACGATAAGTATTGTTTATTTTCTGTAGAGTATTTATTTATTTGTTATCAGATTGTCATAACATCATAACAATGACAGGACAGTTGTCAAAATATTCTAATAACTAAGAAAGGTATGTTAGAAAATATATAAAACTTGTAATTTAAGCTAGGTTTACACTGGTCAAGTTACTTGATTCAAGTAGGCGACTTGACTATGACTTGACCCGTGTAAACGTCCTTTCAAGTAAAACTTTTGTTATTCAAGTAACAGCTGTTTGTTGTTGTGATCAAAAGTGGTCGTTTACACGGTTCAAGTTACTTGAATCAAGTCAGCAAAAATGGACAGTCAAGTCAACTTGACTCGTGTAAACGTTCATTCAAGTGAAGATTTTGTTATTCAAGTAACAGCTGATTTCAAGTAGACAGAAATTGAACATGTTTGATTTCACTTGAATCCTTCATTCAAGTAAAAATGTATTATTTTTACCCGTGCAGCTATCTGCAGTAAATTTGTCAAACGACTAAAATCCGTAGTTTTCCAAAGAATATTTTACTACAGCTGATTTCTTAGACTTTGTTATGATTGTACAAATTTAAATTATTAATCATGATAAACATAAAATTGGTTTTTGGTTTGTATTATTTTGATTTGTATTTTAAACTTTTACTGTATTAAATTACATTATTAATCAAATGAAAAATAGCTCTTGCTTTTTATAGCATTTCATTTAACTGTGAAATTGTAGAGGAATTTTAGTCGGATAATTTTCTGTCAAACAAACTTGAACTTATACAAACAAGTCTGCTTAGTGAAGATCGAAGCTACAACGGAACTGTACAAAATGATTAATGTGTGTTAGTATAGGTTAATATAACAAAGGCGGTGTTTGTTGCAATATCTCGACAAAGAGTTCATAATTGGGTGTTTCTATAGATAAGGAGTTGGTCACCAAGTGGAATTATTATTATTACTATTAATTATGTCTCTTATACAGAGCCTACAGAAATTAGTTAATTCCAACAATTCCATATTTTTTACAATACTCTAATTATTCACACAGTCAATTCTAGTCCTCATAGATAAGTTTTTCTGATAAATAAATAAAAATATTTAGGCCACCCTATGCACGTAACTATCGGACAGACGGATTCGTCCGTACAGTCCCGACCTGGAGTCAGTCCTTTGACTGATCGTTGCGTGTATGGGTCGCCAAACGACGAAGAAGGCGCGTGAGCCCGCGTTCTTTGTAATTGTAGCTCATTTAGGCATTATGAGTTTGAACACGGTTTTAAAAATAACCAACTTTATTTGGCTGTGTAAATTTCAAACTTTTTGTGATAGTAGTCGAATTTTATTAAAAAAGAACTGGTTTTAGGACACAGAATGAAACATGGGACAGCTCCGCACGCTGTTAGGACATTCTTATGTGGTTTTCTGGTTGCTGAGGGCTGGATTTAAATCCACCCTGGTTCACTCGAGTAGCCCTTTCCTTATTTTTGTCAGACTCGCAAAAAATTTGAAATTTTGGGGACCACTGTAGTTGAATACCCCCATACTACAGGTAGACGTAAGCGAATTATCACTTAGAAATACATACTATATGGGTCTACTCCTAGAGTAGTAGGCAATGCATCATGTATCATTTACTAAATGTTGTTCATAGTGACGGTACGACCTAGGCTTGGAACGTAAATAACCTTTCGTTTTAAATTTACATAAAAAATATAGTTAATATTAAAAAAAAATTGTTGATGTGTTTCATAAAATAATCATTCAGTACACAGAATGTCTGTCTTCAGAAACATTCGTTTTACATTGTGTTGTTAGCCAAACTCGTATTTACTTTGTATACTGTAACTTAGTAGTCAATGCAAGTAAGCAATATTTATGTGCTTAAGGTCCAAATCAAACATTTATGTCAAAAATAAATACCTGGTCTAATTAATACCTAGTTAAAACTTAACCACGCAAATAATAATACAAACTAAGTAAAATAATTATTCATCATATTATGTGCATAATTTATACTGTACCCAATTTACAGTTTAAAAGACTTTGCATTTACATGTAAATTTGGTTATGTAGATTTTTCAAAGAGTTTGTTTTGTATTCAGCTGATCATACCGGCCAATCATAACACAAATTATTAGACTACTTGATTCAAGTCCACATGAAAAATCAAACAGCCGATTTTACTTGAATGTTTACATAACATTCAAGTCAACTTGAATCAAGTAACTTGACCAGTGTAAACCCGCCTTTATCTACATAAAAAAGGCAAATAATAATAAATAACTAACTGACATAAATTCAAATTAACAGTTAAAGTAGTCATTAAGGCAGTAAAAGTAAAATTTGAAAGTCTTAAAAAAAACGTTCTGCTTTAAGTTGTTGTTGTTGTTTTGGCAATTACTCAAATAGGTTTCTTCCTGAATTTTGAAGATTTTTTTTTTAACTCGAGTTGCCCCATACCCGAATACCATATGACACCAAAGATGAAAAGTAGGAGTGATAGACAGTTAATTGAGTTTTTAAATCGGACACTTAAGACATTATTCGAAGGGAAAATACAGCTGAAGATAGTTTTTTACTTAGTTTGTTGATGTGAGGAAGCCAGTTAAGATTTTGGTTAACAAGAGTAGTGAGGTAAATATATTTTTAATGCTTTCCGTAATATTAAGTTGATGATTGTTAATAAATACTAACATGTATTTCTTTTTATAAAGTTTTATAAAATAATATTAATTCAAATTATGGAATTTAAATCAAACGCAAACGTTATCTCACCTTGCTAAACCCCTATTTTACTATCCCAATAATATGGTCCCCATTAAACCCCGTCCTCACCATCCGATCCTTCTGGTCTGCTAACTCATGTCTGGTCTTACACCTTCATACCAGCATATTTTCTCAAAATTTAAATCTTATTTTAAAAGTTATTAGCACCGCAAACACACTTAAATGCCTAAGATAGCATTTCTAATACATGTGTTTTATAAGTTATATGTAAATTATATACAGGGTGTCCAGCTTCAACCTTTACAAACTTTTCCAGGTTATTGCCCACGTCAAAATAAGCAAAAAAGTTCCTGTAAACATATGTCCTAAAATGCTTCGTTAACCCTCTAGCCGCCATTTTGTTTTTTACACTAAATAATTTTTATTTCTGTAACGGATCATTGTATTAAGTTAATATTTGGCATGAACCTTCACTATAACAATACCCATTTTCAGTAAAAAAATTATTTTTTTCCAATGTGTATTTTCAAAATGGCGACCATTTTAAAATTTTAAACTCAAATATCTCAAAAACGGCAAATTTTATAAAAATGTTACAAGTGACAAAAAAGTTGACAAATTAAATTATCTAAACAGTGATATCAAGTTTGGTAGGATCCAACAACAAATAACGGAGTTATTGTGGTTTTCCTACAGAAAAACACTGATTTTGCACGCCAATTTAGGTTATTTTAAGAGAAAAATCTCAATAACTCCGTTATTTGTTGTTGGATCCTCACAAACTTGGTATCAATGTTTAAAGAATTTAATTTGTCAACTTTTTTGTCTCTTAAAACATTTTTATAAAATTTACCGTTTTTGAGATATTTGAGTTTAAAATTTTTAAATGGCCGCCATTTTGAAAATACACATTGGAAAAAAATAATTTTTTACTGAAAATGGGTATTGTTATAGTGAAGGTTCATGCCAAATATGAACTTAATACAATGATCCGTTACAGAAATAAAAATTATTTAGTGTAAAAAACAAAATGGCGGCTAGCGGGTTAACGAAGGATTTTAGGACATATGTTTATAGGAACTTTTTTGCTTATTTTGACGTGGGCAATAACCTGTAAAAGTTTGTAAAGGTGGAAGCTGGACACCCTGTATATATATACAGGGTGATTCAGACCACCCGTCCACTATTTATAGCAGGAGAACGGATTGAGATAAAATCATGAAATAAAGTTTTTTCCCACTAAATCTCATATGGGCTTTCCAATAAAAATATTTTCATCAATGCCAGTATACAGGGTGTTCCAAAACTGGAGGTCACGGGTTCGAATCTCAAAATTTTCTCAGATAAACATGCAGATATTTTTACATAATTTTAAACGTATTAGTCAAAGGAGCATTTTTGTGAAAACAGAATGAATTTATCTTTTTTCCGTTTCAAAATGGCGGCCATTTTTGTGCGAAAAATCAATATTTACGGAATACCCTGTAGTTCTTCTATTATTTGCCATAAATGACTCCTGATTAAAAATACTTATTTGAAATGAGCTAAGCTTTGCAATGATATGTCACAAGACTACATTTATTACAAAACTAAAATTTCCAAAATTTAATAATTTTGAAAATTTTAACCTAAACAAAACTCAAAAATTCCAAACGTAAACATATGTCATATTGTATATCATCTTAAAGCTCTCGTTGAACTGAGCAACTTTGTAATTTACACTATTATTGTATCTCTTGTGGTTTTGTAGTAATAACGTAAAAATATCATTTTTCCATATGATTTGCATGTTAATTGTTCAGGACTTTTTAGTATGGAAGTCCATCTTTGATTGTTGCCATTAACATTAATTTAACATGCAAGTTATATGGGAAAAATGCATTTTTACGTTATTACTACAAAACCACAAGAGATACGATGATAGTGTAAATTACAAAGTTGCTCAGTTCAACGAGAGCTTTAAGATGATATACAATATAACATATGATTACATTTGGAATTTTTAAGTTTTGTTTAAGTTAAAATTTTCAAAATTATTAAATTTTGGAAATTTTAGTGTTTTAATAAATGTGGTCTTGTGACATATCATTGCAAAGCTTAGCTCATTTCATATAAGTATTTTTAATCAGAAGTCATTTATGGCAAATAATACAAGAACTACAGGGTATTCCGTAAATATTGGTTTTTCGCACAAAAATGTCCGCCATTTTGAAACGGAAAAAGATAAATTCATTCTGTTTTCACAAAAATGCTCCTTTGACTAATACGTTTAAAATTATGTAAAAATATCTGCATGTTTATCTGAGAAAATTTTGAGATTCGAACCCGTGACCTCCAGTTTTGGAACACCCTGTATACTGGCATTGATGAAAATATTTTTATTGGAAAGCCCATATGCGATTTAGTGGGAAAAAACTTTATTTCATGATTTTATCTCAAACCGTTCTCCTGCTATAAATAGTGGACGGGTGGTCTGAATCACCCTGTATATATATACATAAGCGAAATACCACTTACTGATTGACTAACTTATCATCTAACTAAAATCTCAGGATCTACCGCACGAATTTACTTCAAACTTTGAACACAGGTTCGTCTTGTATCTTAGGTGCTCCCTAAGAAACGGTTATAAAAAATTCATCATCCAACTGCGGGAATCCGTGAAAAATCGCAAGATTTTTTTTCTCCTCAATCATAAAGCAGATGTGCGCAAAAGTTTGCACACAAGTTCATCTTACCTTCTAGCTGTTTGCTAACTATTAGTTGTGAAAGTTTTGTGACCCAACAGCAACAATTCGCGAAAAACCGTATTTTAGCGAATTTTTCTATAGGGAATACGATATTACCATAGTAGCCATGGTAAGACCTAAGCCTGGGACCACTTTACTTTTTCATTTTGAGGTCCCTAGAAGCCAAAAACACTAATCGTTCATTTTCATATATATGTAAAGGCGTCAAAAATGAGTTTTTGGCATTTTTGGAACTCAAATTTCAAAATTCAACAATTTTAACTAGAATCATTTAAGAGAGCTTAAAAAAACAAACAATTCAGTAGTTTGAAGTTTTAACTTAGCTTAACAGATTACGGAGAAAAGCTAAAAACAGGTTTCCCATGTTAATCTTATGGGAAATCAATAGAACCCTGTATCTCGCTTATTTATTGACATAACTTAGTATAATTTGGTATGTACCTTCACTAGGTAGGGTTTAACTTATATTTGCTTACAATACCCGAATGGCGGTAAACCTACATACTCACCCCCATGGGGTTTATGGGGGAAATTAAAAAAGTGCCAAATATTGATAAAATTTTATATTTACCTTACCTTACCTTAATTTCCTATTTAAAAATTTAAATTTTTTTAAATTTACACATGAAAAATGCAAAAACCCCATTTTTTGGGTACAAAGCCCCTCAAAACCACCCCTTCCGGAAGGTCGATATGTCTGGTTTACGAACTCATCCAAATAAACGTAGATTACACATCTCTACCAAATTTGGTCTCGATCGGACCACTTTTACGAGAGATATCGTATCTAGGGACACATACATGTATACACATATATATATAAGTTTTAGCGAATTTCCCTATAGGGAATACGCTATTACGGTAGTAGTCACGGTAAGACCTAAGCCCGGGACCATGATACTTTTTCGTTTTGAGGTCCCTAGAAGCCAAAAACACCGTTCGTTCAAATTGATATATATGTATATATATATATATATATGTATATATATATATATATATATGTATATATATATATATATATATATATATATATATATATATATATATATATATTATATATATATATATATATATATATATATATATATATAGATATGTATGTGTCCGTGAACACGATAACTTTTGAACGGAACCTCCGATTTTGATGAAATTTTGTGCAGGGGTGTAAGCCAGCGTCTGCTAGGTTGAGTTCGCGAACCAGAATGATCGGACCATGGGAACGGGGTTTTATGGGGTTTCAAAAGGGTAAAAAATGGGTTTTTGGCTTTTTTTACTTTTATTTATAAAATTCAACAATTTTAACTTAAACCATTTAAAAGAGCTTAAAAAAACAAACAATCTAGTATTTTGAATTTTTTACCTAGCTTAAATGGTTATCGAGAAAATCAAAAACTATGTTTTCCATGTTATTCTTATGGGAAATTAACAAAACCTTCTATCTTGCTTATTTATTGACATATCTTGATAAAATTTGGTAAGTACATTCATTCGGAAGCGTTTAACTTATATTTGCTTAGAAAACCCATATGGCGGCAAACCTACGTACTTACCCCTATGGGGTTTATGGGGAAAATAGAAAGAACACCATAACCGGATAAAATTTTTTATGTACATTCACTAGGTAGGGTTTAACTTATATTTACCAAAAAAACCCATATGGCGGTAAACCTACATACTCTGATCCCCATGGATTTTATGGGGAAATAGAAACTATACCTAGATTCCATTGGAAATTCGCTGAGTACGCAGGTCTGCTGCGACGGGGGTATATATTAATGACTATTATTTTTTATCTCTGGGCACCTCAAAACGAAAAAGTAACATGTCCCGGGCTTAGGTCTTACCATGAGAACTACGGTAAAGGCTTATTCCCTATGGGAAATTCGCTAATACCTAATTTGCAAGAACAATAGTAAATATAGTATTTTAAATTTAAGGGTCAATGAGATGGAACCTACAAATAAGGTGGAATTGGAACTTTCCGCTGAGGAATCATTGCAGAGCACGAGCTAATGGTGAGAAAGTAATGGTTATTAATGCAGAAAGTAATAGTAGAGGATGAATTCAGCCTCTCACGATATTGCAACTTAACATAATTGAATCCAAATAATGGCTTTTTACACATAACACATTGGCAATGAATTTAAAACTCATTCTGAGGAATCATGCCAAACATGTATGTGCTATTTATTATATACCATTTTAACAGCACAAAAAACTTAAATAGTTAAACTTTAAAGTATGTTTTGTTGCATTTTTATTAGCAAATTTCCCATAATGAATAAGCTATTACAGTAGGTCTCATGGTGAGACCTAAGCTCGGCAGTGACGTAACTAGGGGGGGGGGAGGGGGCGGGCGGGGTACGTGCCCCGGGCGCAGGATTTTAGGGGGCGCAGGGGGGCGCAGAATAGGCAGCCGATCGGGAGAAAGAGGCGCAAGATGATATGATATCCATGAGTATATACTTGTCACGAACGCTACACAATACAAGGCATACAAATCGTGGTATACGCATATTGATAAATAATGGTAATGATTGGCCACTTTCATTGTGAACATAATAGTATTTAATGATAATACTGAGTTAAGACAGTTGATATCGATGGCAAATCTTATCGCTACTTACCGGTAATGGCAACGGCAAAATTAACAGCCCGTCAACGAGACATAACAGGGGGCGCCATAGCCAGATAAATCGCCGTTCCTTCAGGTTGCATCGAGTTCCTTAGCTTAGGCAATTCATTCTCGAGATCGCTCGCGGCCAAGACTGGGGTTGCACTTATGTCGATGAATTTGTGTCGCTCTCTTTTTCGTACATCCGATAGATCTACTAAAGTATTCAGCCGCATTTTATGACTATTTATTGATATGATTGAACCAGTTTGCTTATATTATTCATCATGCCGAGAAGACCATCTGGTGCAGAGAATCGGGCATATCTAGCAATAATTACTATTTACTACTGTACACAATATCGCTTCCAAGCTGTCCTTCAAGGCTCCGCTCTACCTGAGCCCGAATGCCGCCTCGAGGCGGCCTGCTCGCCTGCGCTAGGCGAGTTTTATGGCTACAGAAGTTTACGAGAATCGTGTTTAAAATTAGGTAACCAATTAAGATAGCGTCCTTAACTTTTTCTAAAAGTAGGAAGACGGATCTTGTCTTCTCTACAATAGTTTTAGAATTTTTTAATAAAATTTCTAATTCAGTTATAATGTTTTAAACGTTAAACTCATCTGTAACTGTTTAAACTCATCTGTTTTCCTCTAGTGGCCAGTTATATAGATGCAGAGGTTAACGGGAATCATGTTTTAAAATTAATAAATTAAGATAGAGATTGGCTCTTAAATTTTTTTAAAGTAAAGAGACAGATCTCGTCTTCTCTCGTTTTACATATTTATTTTGATACACTTTGTAATTTCAGCTTTAACTGTCTAATATTATCTGTTGTTCTCGATTTTTAACTGAATTATTCTATTAGTTTTGATGAAATAATTACCAAAGTGTAACATAGGTAATTTAGTAGGTACTGTTATTCTTCTTTAATATGACAACTTACTTATAGGTCTAGGCTGCATTTAGCAGAAGATAACACGACTCTAAAAAAAAAACTTACATTTGGGTGGCACGCCTAGACCGGAGCCTAAGGACATAGTGGACACTTTTGCGGTTAAGAAAGCTCGTAAGATCAAGTTGTAACTGATATATTATGTTTCACTAAGCTTAAGCAGACTTTTCAAGCTTTTATAATCAATTTCTCTAGATGCACAGATGTCTAAAATGAATTTCAAATATTTAACGTATGCCATTATTGATTTAATTATTATAATCTATACTTATTTAATACGCTAAGGGTTTTTTGTCTTGAGAACTCGTTGTTTCCGCCAAAAATTGATGAGAATCGGACTAAAAATAAAGGCGCTATCCACCATTGAAATCTCAAAGTTTCCCATATAAATAACATTAGGATTGAATAAAGCATTTTAAACATCTGTTAATAATCAACTGTAAATATGTGTTGTTTTGGTGATTAAAGATATTCACAATAGTGGATTGGCCGGATGTTGTTGATTTTGAGCTAAAAGTAACATTTGTATTGTATTAAAGTAAATTGCTCAATTTCGAGCAACACGTATACTAGTTAATTTAAGAAGTGTTAATTCAGAACCATTTATGTTAGTAAAACTACTTATTTAACACTTCTATCTTTAAAACGAATCATTCATTTATTACAACGGTATCATTTAAATTATCAAATTTAAATATCAGAAAATTAATATATTTTATTTTGATAGTTAATAGAAGGTCTATATTAAATGCAACCCTTGAACAGAAAGGTCAAAACTGGTCAAATTCAGCAGGTTCAAAGTTTCAGATGTGGTCGAGGAGTCGAATCAGAATGACTCGCTAACGTGGCCTCCATTTTAACATCGGGCAGATTTCATTGTTGTAGGCCTATATAGTTATGACAAGTTAATATTTCATTTTAATACCCATCTTAATATTTGAATAGTTTATATATTTGTTAAAATACCAACAACGATTTTGTTACAGTAACATGTCTAACAACTAAGTTGTAAACTATAGGCCTAAAAAAGAAAATCTGGCTCAAAGTAAAATCGTGGCTTAGTGTGGCACCTTGCTATCTACGGCCATCTCTCGATTTTGTGGGGGGGGGGGAGGGGCGCCTAACCGAGTTCCTGCCCCGGTCACTAAAATCTCTAGTTACGTCCCTGAAGCTCGGGACCATGTTACTTTTTCGTTTTGAAGTGCCCAGGGACCAAAAATAGTAGTCATTAAAATTTATATATATATTTGGATATGTATGTGTCCCTAGATACGATAACTCTCTTAAAAACGGTCCAATCCAGACCAAATTTGGTAGAGATGTGTAATCCTATTTTTTTTTGGTAAGTTT
The DNA here is from genome assembly GCA_030545055.2 of Neoaliturus tenellus. Taxonomy (NCBI): domain Eukaryota; kingdom Metazoa; phylum Arthropoda; class Insecta; order Hemiptera; family Cicadellidae; genus Neoaliturus; species Neoaliturus tenellus. Next base: position 57,902,099 of record CM061536.1, on the reverse strand, counting down.
GTAAACCAAATATATCAACCTAAAAATTTTAAATTTTAATTTTCACCACTGGATTTACCTAAATAAACACACAATTTAATATCTTGAAGCTTTGCTCTATCTCCATTGGTTACCGAGTTATTAAAAAGTCTAAAGACAGTACATTGTATTTTGGGGCTCCAATGTTAATCTTATGGAGAATAAGAATGTGTTAATATTTCACTCATTAAGCAACATTTTTGGATGAAACTTTGTATTTAGCTTCCTTTGCTTTAGATTCATCCATTTATGGTAAAAATCTGGTTTTTTGTAATTATCATGGCAGCAAACCTGCATACTCTTTTCCCATGTAAATCATATGGAGAATAGGCAAACTCTTTTATTTATGGACAGATATTGATGAAAATTAGTATATGGCTTCATATGGTCAAAATAAATTTTTTTAGTGCTAAAAGTCTACTTTTAGTGTTCCCCATGGCAGCATACTTGCATACTCTTTCCTTATATTTATCATAAGAAGAATAGACATTTATTTACTTATTTATGAGCACGTAATGAAATTTTGTTCACAGGTTCATCTGGCCAAAATTAATATTTATAATTTTTAAATTCGCTGAGTACGCAGGTCTGCTACGACGGGGGTATTTTATTTTTATTGAATTTCCCTATAGGGAATACGCTATATAACATTATTTTATTTTTGTCTCAAAGATCAATTTTTTCAATTCATTTTAAAAAATCTATACGCCTATATCTTTGGGATATCAAAATATATATGATGCATTTATTTTTCAAAATTATCGATGAATCTGGAAAACATGTAGCAGGTTACTTCATTTAGTTTTGAAACTACAATAGATTTGTAAAAAAAAGCTTAAAGCTTTATAGGGGCGGTTGGTGGGAATGCAGGGGTGGCTGAAGACTGTTGGCTGAAGACTTTTCTCGCTGGTACAAATGGGGGACTAAATCAAACTATCACTAATTTAATTCTTCAATCGAATGTTTATAGGCAGAGATTGACTGGATTACAATACCAAAGTCTATTTGAGCAAGTGTGCCGTGTTTGTATGGCTGACAGATGTAAAACACATTTTGTAATATAACGTTCAACTAGTTTAATTTTCAGTTACCGTTTAACTGCAGTTCAATATTAGTGCTCCGCCTATACGATATAAACTCTAAAGGTTTTCCTTAACTCTGTACAAGTCCAAGTTTTTAGTTTCGCGATGAATGTGACTCTGTTGTTTTTAATGTGTCTCCTATATTTCCATCCATGTTGCTCCACCTCCTTCAGTGGTGGTAAACAAAAACTCAGAAAAATAAATCACTGGGGCGTGAAACAACAACAGGATAAGGAGGGTGTGGAGTGCAAAGATGTCGAGTCTAAGTTAGAACAAGATGAATGGAAAATGTACCAAAGAGAGTATAAAGAAACAAAAGAGGGATACAAGGCTGTTACTCTCACTTTTTGCGTTGCCACAAAGAAATACACTGTACTGGATGGAGAGCCCATAGTTGGGTTAACTGTGAGGAATTATCCACCCACAGAAGGTTGCGACCGTCTCGTAAATGCACAAATTCCAATAGACCTGCCTGGAAAAACAAGTGTTAAGGAGGTAACTGTAACTTACAGTAGATCAGCTAGGAATTGTAAAAAAAAGGAATGCTCGTACACATTTAAATTGACAATTTGCACCAAAAGAAAATGATTGTAAGTAATGAGTATATTTATATACATAACCAAATACATGCATGGACAAGAGTCAATTGCAGCAGTGAAAAAAACATTGTCAGGTTAAAAGTTAAACATTTTAACACTCAGTTATCAGTTCATACACAACTAAGTTCAAAAATACTTTCTTGCTGGTCGTGCCATACAAGGAAAAACTACTTTAAAAGATTCTCCAGGAATAAATGTATCACTTCTTCTACATCATTAATTTTCCTTAAGAAAATGTGTTTATTACATGTGAAACAAATAATAACTATATGGGAAACAACGTGTACAAGTTTTATTGGCCCCAGATTATTTCCAGTTCTATGAAACCAAGCTTTGCTCATTGTATGTTTGTTATGGAATTTTATATGGGTTTTGGGTAAATTTTGGAATATCTTGTTTTTTTCTTTACAATGACAAAGATGCAAACTTATTTTGTTAAATTGTGAAAATTGTAGTTTGCTTTCCTGATATACAGGAGTGCTCTAAATTTTGGTAAGGGCTTGATATGTTCATTAGGAGGGTTGGGTTGGAAGGGCTCCTCTCATAATGTCATGCAGTGCTTCTCCTGCTCCCATTTTGTGACTCTATTTTAAGTCCAATTAAAGTGGGAAGAGTTTTAAATAAAAAAAGACTTGGGTCTGTTTGATTAGTTGTCTTTATTGATAGTTGTCTTTTGTCTACATATTTTGAATCCATATTAAGCTGTAGGGTTTTAATTTTTAATAATAATAATAATAATAATAATAATTTATTTCCTGAACAATTTACATTGCATCGGATACAAGGCAGTTATATGACAATTTTACGTTATTCTTAATTTATTTAAATTACTAAGTTATATGATTGCTTTGTCTTCAAAATAATCTTCAATTTTATAATAGGTTTTCTGTAATAATATATTTTTTATTTTCTTCTTATAAATCTTGAAGTCTTGTTCTTCTTTTAAAATTTTGGGTAGTTTATTATAAATTTTTATGCCGTTATACAAAAGATGTTTTTCAAATAGAGTAGTGTTATGAACTGGAATTTTGAGGTTGTTGTTGTGCCTAATATAACAAGGTGTATTTTGAACTATAAAAAGAGGTAAATTTTTCTTTACAAACTTTAGGGTTTCTAATATATATATACTGGGGAAGGTTAATATATGATTTTCCTTAAAAATGTTGCGGCATGAATAATTTCTTGGTTTTTTAAATATAATTCTTATTGCCTTCTTCTGCAAAATAAAAACATTTTTTATATTAGCACATGAATTTCCCCAAATTGGGACGGCATATTGTAAAAAAGGAAAAATTAAGCCGTAGTATACTGTTAATAGTAGATTTAAATCATTGAATTTGGAAAGTCTTCTCAAAACAAAAATATTTCTGTTTAATTTTGCACATAGACTATCAATATGTTGTCTAAAATTTAAATTGTTGTCTATACTTAGTCCCAAAAACTTCAGTGCGTATTCTGATTCCACTACATCTTCACCCAGAAGGAGATTGTTAATGTTTTCTTGAGCATTATGTGAAAACTCTATAATTTTAGTTTTTGAACTGTTGATAGTGAAACCATTTTCATTGAACCATTGCATTAGGTTATTTACAACGGTGTAGCTGAGAATTTCAAGGTTTTCTTTGTTGTTTTGGGACACAAATACTGAAGTATCATCAGCAAAAAGAGTAAGCTTTAGATCGTTTCCGTAAGTTATATCATTAATATAAATAAGAAAAAGTATCGGTCCAAGGATGGACCCTTGGGGTACTCCAGATTTAATAATTAATTCTTTTGAATGTTGGAAATAAGAGCATTCATCCACACCAGTATAAGGGATTTCAACAATTTGTGTTCGGTTATTTAGATAACTCTTAAACCAATTTAATGCTGTTCCTCTTATTCCAATGCTTTCCATTTTGTTCAACAGAAGATCATGGTTTACTAGATCAAAGGCTTTCCTTATATCAAAAAATACAGCTAAGGATTTTTCTTTTCTGTCTAGTGAATTTACAGCATTATTTATCAATTGAAATATGGCTTCGACTGTAGATTTATTCTTCTGAAATCCAAACTGTTGTTTTGATAAAATTGCTAATCTTTCTAAATAATTACTGAGTCGTTCCAATATAACTTTTTCAAATATCTTGCTGAAACTTGGTAGAATTGATATTGGTCTAAAATTACTACAGTCAGAAGTTGTTCCATTATTGAAAATAGGAATTATTTTTGACTTCTTCAATTCCTGAGGAAACTGCCCGGAAGTTAAAGACAAGTTTATTAAGTATGTCAGTGGGGCTGCAAGTTATCAATTTGAGCTAACTTTGATAAATTTTGAACATTATTGCTCAATATGGATTATAAATGTGAAAAAAATCGAAAACAAATAAAAAAAAGCCCGAGTCTTTATCTTTCATTAAAAACCTCTCTTACTTTTAACAAACTTAAAACAAAAAAATACAAAAATAACCGTTACACCAGACCTGCGTACTCAGCGAATATCAAAGATATTTTTGTTTCATCATCAAGAACTTTGTGGTTAAATAATTAATCATCTTTACAAGGTAATAAGTTTAAATATATTTAATGGCATTATACTTCTCAGTTAATTATTTTTATTTAAGAGGGGGTAAAGGACATTGGTGAAACTATCTGAATACAATTTGCATTGTTTACAAGCATACTGAGAGTGAGAAGCAATATCTAGTATTCAGTGTAAAACACTGTGGATAAAGAAACGCTGCTGCATGTAGATGATGGTGAGAAATAAGATTTGGCTGCAGAAAGTACGGTAGGCTTTTAATTAAGTATACTATTCATTAAATACATTCATAGCCTGTGCTCCCAGCAGTTTCAGTGGCTGCTGACAGATGCTAGTATTATCGAGGGTCAAAACTTCATCGTGCAGTATTTTACCTTCTCCAATTTTTCAACTTTATTTCAAGTCCAAAGAAATGGGAGCACTTTTTTATGAAAGATAAAGACTTGGGCTATTTTAAGTAGTTTTTAATTTTTTTTTTTTTTTAATCTGTGGATCAATAATCCTAATGAATTTGAATATTATGTAATGGCGGAATAAGACTTCGGCTGATAATGGCCGATAATGGTAAACAATGGCCGGCTATAATGGATACCAACTTTGATCCATTAGCTAGATATGGATTCGAAATATATAAATATATATTACAATATTATATATTATATTTTTGATATATTATATAAATATATATACGAAATATATATATAAATATATAATTTAAAACTACCTCAAATAGCTCAAGTCTTTATCTTTCATTTAAAACCTCTCCCACTTTTATCAGACATGCCGATGCTTCAAGTCCTATGGTGGGTTATAGATAAGTGTAGAATTTTAAAATAAACTCGCAAAATTGGACCAGATGAAGCACTGCATGACGTAGGAATCAGAAGAAAATCTTAAATTAAAGAATAGGTCAATATGTACATCAAATTAAAGGCTCTAAGAATAATTAATATAGTTATCAATGCTGCAAATCCAACCTCAAAGGGATGACTGAGTATAAAATGGCAGACGATCAAACTTTGCATTATAATCGTAGTGCTAAACACAAGAAATGAAATAACTCCCGATACACTTGACCTTGTAAGGTCGGGTTTGTGGCAAATTGCTAGAATGCAAAACCCTTTAAAATGATGTGTCATAGAACTCTGTATAGACACTGGAACGCTCATGCAAGGCAAAAGTCTAACCAAAAATTGCAACCAGTGTTGCGCAACTGCAACTATAGAACATGAAAAAGTTACTTGTCGTAAAAGCTTTTTATTTGTTGGTCAAGAAAAAACTTCAAGCGACTAAGTTTTAGATAGTGAGATTAATCAAAATCTTTACATAGGCTATAACGTTTTTTTCTAAACTGAACGCGTTTCTTGGAAAACAGGTGTAAAAATAATAGTAACGTGACACTGTCGATTTTGAGAATCGCGTATGTCACGATGCCCAGATTATCTCATGTGTTTTAGTAATCCAATTCTCCTCATGTATGGAATAGTTTTATTTTTTTCATTCCTCCCATAACATCCTTAGTTATTGAGGTACGTTTTAAGTTCAAGATGTAAGTTTTAAACTGTTAATACATTTAGTTGTACTATTCTTACAATTGCATTATGGTGATACAGTATCTTGTCCACCATTCAACTGCGCTAATCGTCATATATGATGGAGCAGCATTTCTTTTCACAAGTGTTTAAATTTACTGTTAATAGTTATATATTTATATTTTTTACATTTCTTCAGAAATAAATATTAATCTTATAAAGATACAAATATAAAAAATTAGGTTAAAATCACCCATTCTAAACTAAAAAACCCACAAAATATCTTTAATTTCATAGATTTTTTGACAGGCCTTTCTATCACGCATTAAGGTAATGCCGTAGTAACATTTTAAATCGTGGTATTAAAAGTCTTAGCACGTTCACAGCTAGGGCGATTTTTGCGAACCCCTACCCAGATCCTGAAATGCTATAAAAGCTTACGTTAGTAATGAGTAATAATGGCGCTAGCATTGTAGCAACAGGCTCAAAATATTTCTCAATTGTTAATAGTGAGGTCATTTTCATGGCAACTTTTGTTGCCGTTAGCACTCAAGTTATGACATTACAAGTAAAAAACATTTTAATGGCTATGTAATAAAATGGTGTTATGTGTCTGCCCATGTTTTTTGTTACCATTACTTTAAAAATAAACACAATAATATGGTGAATAATAATTTAATACATGTGTGGCAACATTTTTTGCCGTTCACACTGATAAACAGACAATGGAAATAATATACTAAAAAACTAATAATTTAAATGATAATATGATAAAAAAAGTCAGCAAGTGAAATGTAATTATAGTATTATTATTTTTAAAACAGAGAACAATATATTTACACCATAACGGCATGCTGCAACACGTCAGACTTATTCGTAGTTAGGTAATCAGCGGCTACATCTGCTAGCAGCACCGTCCGGCGGGACTCAGATGATCCATGAACTTTTGACTAGTGCTGGGCCATTTCAAAGCTCTATCTAGGATCCTGAATTGTTGACGGTTGATTTATTAAAGCAATATACAACGGCAACAAATTTTGAAGTCAGGATGACGTTAAAGACCTGGGCGGAAACAAATGTTGCAGCGTAGCTGCTAACGTGTTAAACGTGTGACAGTGCATTAAAATCAATTTTAGAGGTGCTCGTCTTTGTAATTAAAATTATTAATGTAATGAACTCTTCAAATAATACGTAAAAAACTTTCTGTAATGTATTAAGGTTTTAATTATTTAAATAACATTCTACGATTCTTTGTCTGTTTGCTTGATTACATCTAATTAAATAAAACACAAAAGAATCTTCTACAGTTTTGTTTTTCCGTATTCCCTTTGAATCAGTTAAAAAATTATCTGTTTCAATTTTTTTCAAAATAAAATATCACTATTTGGCTTGAAACCGACCAATAAGGGATGACGAGGCTTCTTAGATTTGTATATCAAGATATAGTAGTGCGATTGAACTCAAGTAACTAGTGCTTAGTCTATTTCTGCAGAGTACAATAACAGGAATATATATATATATATATATATCGTATGGCTCATTCAGCCAGCCACCATGGTTTAAGAATAATGAAATAAATTCTGCGGTGCAGAGCACCTGAGTCAGTAGCCTATAAGTAAAAATCTAAACACTAAAATAAAAAAAAAATAAAAATTAGATCTCTCTTTATAGAGCTAAATCCAGGGCGCTAAGCCATTGCAGCCCAGCTTCACTTGAGCTATGCAGACCGGCCAATCCTTCGGGGAAGGCACTCAGTGGGCACTCTTCGACTATGTGTTCCATAGTTTGATACTCTGCTCCGCAGTCGCATGACTGATCTTGTGTCATTCCCCATTTGTGCTTCCAATAATTACATCTTCCCACTCCAGTGCGGAAACGATTGAGTATAGTCCACTGCTTCCGAGGAAGATTCATACCACCTACCGCTACGGTCGGGTCATCTATCAAGAAGTGGTTCCGACCTTGAAAAGCGTCCCAGGAGGAAGTCCAGTTTGTATGGATGGTGAAGTTCGAGTCCATCAACTGGGAGGAATAACAGGAATACAACTGAGACTTTCAGCAAGAGCTTTAGAAGGTACCTAAAAATCAATTTTTATCATTCTGCACAAAATCAGCCTGTTTTTTTTTTTTTTTTTTTTTTTTTTTTTTTTTTTTTTTTTTTTTTTTTTTTTTTTTTTTTTTGTTCTCTCAACTGTACCAAAACTGATTCTTTTTTGTCCTAGGACTGAAAAATCATTTGGAGATTTTTTTAGGTCCTATGACTGAAAAGTCAGCTGTTTGCTATGTATATTATTTATTATTCATTTATTAATGTTGAGGAGCAGAATTTTGAAATTCAAACGTTATAAAGAGCATTGTTTGTAAATAATATAAATGTAAACACTGCATATTACAATAAATTTGTAAATATAACCTCGAAAATACAACTTTATAGTTAATATTTTTAATGATCAAAAGTCTAATTTCGCATTATGATAAAAAAACGTTGTTCATCACTCGGAGCAAAAGTGTCTTTTTGGTGCGCAATCATGTCGTGTTTTAAAAACGAGGCGCAGCCCACTTTTGCTCCTAGTGATGAAAACTACTATTTCATCATACTGCACGCAGAACAGCCGTTTTCTGGTCTGTTAATTTTTTCGTGCGCTAACCGAAAAAAATGTTTTTTCTTAAGCAAAAATCATAATAATCTAAAACAAATAAGGCCAATGTAAACAAAAAATGACTTGCAGACTACAATTTTAATGCAAGATTTTTACATTCCTTTAATTCAACATATATATATATATATATATATATATATATATATATATATATATATATATATATATATATCAGCTGTTTAGAAAGATTTAGGATTGAAGTTATAAATTAGGATGGAAGTCAACAGCTAAACGTAAACAGATAATGAAATTTTAATTAATTTAATTTTAAACGAGGTGGCTCATGCGCAAATTGCGTATTTTATGATTCAGTATGAGAGAAACTAACCTAAAAGTACATGTATGCATGTATGTTGGTTATGAAGTGACAGAGATCTATTTTTGTTTACAATCTGACTTAAAAATTCGTCTGAAAGTAATCAGCTGTAAAGTTACAATTAACTTTTATAAACATTGTATGATGAAAGTTGATCAACATTTTAAAGCGCCCTCTAGAAATAAATCAAAGGCGAGGGGGCGAAGGGCGAAACGATATGACCTTTTTAATTATGAATTGCCCACACACTATATCCTAAGCTTTAAAATCACACCTCAATCTTAAAAATCGGTTCAGTAGGTCGAGAGAAAAAGGGACGTAGCAGACAAAACCCTTATAGACATAAGAAGATAGATGAGTTATCCATTTTTGCAGTATGATATGAAAAATGTTGTTCATCACTCAAACGGAAAGTGGTTTTTTTTTTTTTTCCTATATTTCCTATATGCGCTTTACTTTCGCCATATAGTAAAACGCGATTGGACACAGAAAAAACCCACTTTCCGTCCTAATGATGAAAACTACTATTTTCATCAGATTACTTCAATATCACCTGTTTTCAACCCTTTTTATTGTTGACAATTTTCGGCCCTATAACTTACCCCTTCACCCTGGAAGCCAATGGAAACCGGTAGCTTTGTACAGTGATTGTCTAGCAACCAGAAACAAGCTTTGTATCCCGCTAGGTTAGCTACGGCAATGTTTCGTTTGTTATGATGGGCAAATAAAAATAATCTTTTCATTTGAATAGAATTTATTGCATAGTATTGTGTGATGGAAAATATTTACGATCAAATTTGTCTCGAAGATAAAACACGTTCTTAGGACCGGCAAAACACAATTTTTGGCCCTTAAAACATATACACATATACTATTAATCAACAGACTTTTAACTGGCTATAGTATTGTGTTTGTCGGTGTAGTGTCTGTGACGCGATAGATGTTACATTGTGTAGACTCAGAAGTGCCAGTGGCTCTAGGACTTTGTGAATGTTTATGCTGTAATCAACCAACTGGTACACCTGCTCACCGAGTGTTCATTATTGTGATTGCATAACATTATTCAGTGTTGTAGATTCTTTTTGTTAAACCATAAAATTGAAGTATGTATTATGTAATACAAATTTTTCTGACTTAACACATGAAGTTAATAACCCAATTATTTTTCTTTTTTTGACCCTTTGATCATGGTGTCATAGTATTAAACTGTCCAATTGTATTTTTGGCTCATTTCTCTGTTCTTCTTATTGTCTTACTGCTAATGATAAAAATACATTTTTTGCAGTGGACAATATATTATTTGAGTAGTGGCAAAGTAAGGCTACTGGCTTAGTCCAATGAGCTCTAAGTATGTCACAAGGAAATGACTTAATCCAAATCACGGCATCATCAATGACGTCAGTAGTTTAGTCACCTAGTGACATTTCCATCTACATCATCGCCGATGACATCACTGACTTCATGAAGGTTAAGATTACATCAAAACGAAACATTTTTTTGCACTTTTGAGATTAGAAATGAAAAACAAACGTCTACAGCACTCAAAAATATATTTACACTTATACTGCAAAGAATATAGACGGTAAATATATCAAAAGATGGAAAATGGCAATCGATTTCGACCGGACACACCGATCATCATCAGGCCCAAAGAGATCGAGTATCATGAAAGAGTCATCATGAGAGTATCATGCTAATAAAAAAAGTGCTTTTGAGATTCTCCACATTTTTCTCTGAGTTTTGTACCAGTCCCGGTGACCTTGGGGACTTTGAGCAGAATTTGATGAGAAACCCTATGAAAGTAATAAAAATATTTACATTTTGCTGTGACTCTGCCAAAATCCTACTGATAAACCACTTAAATTTCATTGCACTTACCCGGCAACCCCAATAACCCCAATTTTCAAGTAATTTCAGTTTTTGTGTAAGAAACTTAGTGTAACTAAAAAGCAAGTGAAAACCAAGCAGCACAGTGATGTGCAAACTACGAGAGTCAGGCCGCGACTGATCAAGCAACGAGACGCTATATGCATCCATGTTCTTGAAAATCTTGGTGTCAGTAAAGTAAAAAAATTACAAGTGATTAATTAAGCTGATTAGTTGAATGGTTTTATCAAACACTTAACTGCAACATAACAACCTATGAACTGCGATAACAGCCCACTTCATCAGGGGCGGCTTTAGAGGGTAGGCAAATAATAAAAAAATGTTTTTTTTTAATGTTTGAGTTGCAGTATCCGTTTTGGTTCCCGGATCTTTTACAGAGAAGTAATGTTCGACCATAAATTTCAACAGTATTAAAATTAGTTAATTAACTGTCCAGAACTGTTTTATCCTGACTAAGTCTACGCAAAACTTGCGAGGATACAAGCGCACTAATATCCGTTTTTAAATCTTTTAATCTTTGAATCTTTATCATTTGACAAGGCTGTAAAGATTTGTTAACGGAGCGCGGCACCGGCAAGACGGAGATGAGAGGCAGAAGAAGTCTAATACTTGACTTGTCTTTTTCGACTCCCTCCGTCAGTCAACAGTATACTGAACAGACCTCACCTCACTTTGTTTAGTGTGCGGTGTTGTGATGGTTATGTTACAATATGGAAAGTATATTGTAAAGTTGAAGAGAGGAAGTACTGTGGGTACACCTAGCGATCAAAACCATAAAAGGCCTAAGTTAGAGGAGCCACATAGAAGTGGAAACGTTTCTAAGACTAATATTCTAGCTCTGACTCGTCACCTTTCACCTAAAGTTGTTAATGTCCCAAACGAAACTAATACGTCCACCATAATCACAGATATCAGCAGTAACTGTAATGCCGGGCCCACGCAGCCAAGAATAAGCTTTCCTAAACAGGTTGTTAGGGAAATTCTAGATCGTTTAAAAGTCCCGTTATGGTACAGTAAATGTTTTTTTCGGTTCTATTGAAAAGAGAGAGCTTAGCTACAACCTCATTAGTCATCCTGGTGTTTCGTCGATTTTTTCTCAAAATAATAAATTAGATTTAATTACACGTTTAAGATATTTATGAGATGGTTTATTTAAAACAATTGTTTACCATCATACAAAAATGAGAAAATGCGCCATGGTTTTCAAATGACTTAGGCCTATATGATTAATTTTAATAAACGCCTATTTTCTTCAAGACATGGCTCATTAACTGATCCTCCTTGAGACTCCTTAGATAGCTTAAAAACTCTTTTAAAAGCAATAGATTTTTTAAAATTTTCTAGGTACCACTCCATAACCCATCTATATAGCACATGTGCTAACCTTATCATCCAGCAAGTTTGAGGTTAGGTTGTAATAAGCTAAACCATGGTGATGCTAATCAGTGTTAGTGTCATGTATGTTTTATTTGTGTTATTTAATGTATCAAATGTGAACTTTTAAACCTTTAAACCTATAAATACATTCAAATTGATAAATCATGCTCAAGAGAGACAGCAGAAACAAAATTTAGCTTAGGCCTTAAAAAGGACTGATGATAAGTTAATGTTTCAACATTGAAACCCAGGTCTCCAACACAGACAATATTTTGTATCGTAAGGTAACCCTAGAATATTAAGACTTCCCATGTTGTAATGTTGTCAAGTATTGTTTCTGTATTTTAATTTTGATGTAGATGACCTTCAAAAAGGAAACCAGATGCCTTGCCTTGTATACGATTGTCAAGAAACTGATCCTTTCACGTTTGAAAATAGCTTGTATGACTATTACGGAGTCTACAGGGACCTAGGTACAGTACTTTCTTGTCAATATTAGTGACAGTTACATATCGCATTGAATAAGAATATCAATTAGTTTTCATGGGTATCATTAAGTATACTGCTCGAATTTTCTGTAACTTGTCAAGGGCTTTCGATTATGTTGATTTAACATAATTTGTTACTAACATTTATTTGTTACTAGTAAATTGCAACAGCTTGGAGGTTTCAAATACATGGTTTACTTTTAAATTTTAATGAAACTGCAAACATTCAACTTAATTTAGGGCATCATATTGAAATGTTATAGAAAATTCTGAGTCCAATTTCAGTGAACACCATAAAGTGCTAGGAATAAATATAGATCAATATTTGAATTGGAAAAATCACATGAGTAAACTTTCAAAAAGGAATAAACTCACTCAGATTTCCCTTTTGAATTTTAGCCGATGATTCCACCTCAATATAGATACCGTTAAGATGTTTATTTTACATGCGTATATTCAATACTGAAATGGGGTTCTGCCTCAGGTTCAAAAAAGCTAACTAAGTAAAAAAAAGTTATTTTTCGCATGAAATATTTTATTTTACTATTTATACATTGTTCTTAGGATATAAATTTATGGACTTTAAAATGCATCATATGAATGTATGATCAGATGAAAGGTTTTTATGAATGACAAAAGCCCTGAGATGAAAATCGAGGGTGATGTCAAACCACCAGACTTGTTGATCCCTCCACCACTACCTCATTGTTGCCAAAAGCTCCAGTGTCCCACAGATCCTGATAGCAACCTGACCTGTGTCCCGGGCCACCACTACCTCATTGTTGCCAAAAGCTCCAGTGTCCACAGATCCTGATAGCAACCTGACCTGTGTCCCGGGCCACCACTACCTCATTGTTGCCAAGAGCTCCAGTGTCCCACAGATCCTGATAGCAACCTGACCTGTGTCCCGGGCCACCACTACCTCATTGTTGCCAAAAGCTCCAGTGTCCACAGATCCTGATAGCAACCTGACCTGTGTCCCGGGCCACCACTACCTCATTGTTGCCAAAAGCTCCAGTGTCCCACAGATCCTGATAGCAACCTGACCTGTGTCCCGGGCCACCACTACCTCATTGTTGCCAAAAGCTCCAGTGTCCCACAGATCCTGATAGCAACCTGACCTGTGTCCCGGGCCACCACTACCTCATTGTTGCCAAAAGCTCCAGTGTCCCACAGATCCTGATAGCAACCTGACCTGTGTCCCGGGCCACCACTACCTCATTGTTGCCAAAAGCTCCAGTGTCCCACAGATCCTGATAGCAACCTGACCTGTGTCCCGGGCCACCACTACCACTTTGTTGCCAAAAGCTCCAGTGTCCCACAGATCCTGATAGCAACCTGACCTGTGTCCCGGGCCACCACTACCTCATTGTTGCCAAAAGCTCCAGTGTCCCACAGATCCTGATAGCAACCTGACCTGTGTCCCGGGCCACCACTACCTCATTGTTGCCAAAAGCTCCAGTGTCCCACAGATCCTGATAGCAACCTGACCTGTGTCCCGGGCCACCACTACCTCATTGTTGCCAAAAGCTCCAGTGTCCCACAGATCCTGATAGCAACCTGACCTGTGTCCCGGGCCACCACTACCTCATTGTTGCCAAAAGCTCCAGTGTCCCACAGATCCTGATAGCAACCTGACCTGTGTCCCGGGCCACCACTACCTCATTGTTGCCAAAAGCTCCAGTGTCCCACAGATCCTGATAGCAACCTGACCTGTGTCCCGGGCCACCACTACCTCATTGTTGCCAAAAGTTCCAGTGTCCCACAGATCCTGATAGCAACCTGACCTGTGTCCCGGGCCTGGGGATGTTCCATCTTCACCCGGAGCCTGCCAACTTCTCCGAGGCGGCGTGGAGTTGCCAGGATGAGGGTGGGCTCCTGGCGCGGGTAACCTCGCCCCACCGCACCCACAACTTGTCGTCCCTCGTGGCCACACTGGGGCCGCGTACCAAGCTGCAGAGAGCCTACGTCGGCATGAGCGACGTTGCACAGGAGGGCGTGTTCATCACCGTTGAAGGTGTGGACTAGATTTAGAATGGTAATCGGCAAAAAAATGTGTAAAATAAACTTATCTACTTTTAACTATAGATTTCTATGGTGAGAATAAAATAAATTTAAATACCAGAAATAATCTAAAATTTTTGTTTGTATAGTTTAAATGGAATTGTACCGTTCAAATTTCTACTATAATTATAAGGTCAAAATTGTAATTATAAGGTAAAAAGGAAGATTAACATAATTGAATTTGAATTATTTATATTCATTCCTTGATACCATTCTACTTTTCCACTAGCAGGACGAGGTAAAAAAGAGAGGGAATGACATACAATCCTTAAGGCCCATTCCTACGTGGGAAACAGATGCGACGCGACGAGAGCGACAACATTTTAAACCAATGTATAAGCATTGGAGCGTTCTTAGTGGGCGACAGGAGCGATGACAATCTACAATGTATAACATTATGGCGATGCAAGTGTTCTGCTGGCGTCGCTTCAGTCGCTCTCGTCGCGTCTCATCTGTCGCCCAGGTAGGAATGGGGATAATTCTTTTGTACTAAAATCTGAGAACATTTAATTGTTGAGTGTTTTTTTTACAAATTTTACTTTTTAACTGTTTATATGCCTTTGGAACTGTTAATGTTTCAATATTTAAGAGTATAATAAAATCATCAATTGAATGTTAAAAGTTAAAAAATGTACACGTCATATAGTGATCGAGTAAAGATCTTACCAATAGCTTTATTGCAAAACTACTCCATTGGTACATGTGTCTAGTTTCAAGAAATTTTTATACATTGTATATTGGTTTTACCTCAATTTGCCTCAGTTCCTGAGTTAAAGATATTTTTCTCTCCTGTGTAAATTTCATAGCAAGTAAAACTACTCCATGACCATCAACAAAATATCCTTGGTTTTCCAAGGCACAACCATGACTAACACCACATGCATGTATTTGTATCTAAGAGTAACTTTCTCCGCAGATGAGCCGCTGGACTGTTTTGACTTCCGAGGCTGGGCAGTAGGAGAACCGAGGTGTGTTTGAATTGTGCCAATTTCACAACTTGGGAAGGGGCTAAAGAGCTGCTTTCAGAACGTCATACAGTAATTCACCTGCTCCAATTTTCTGAGTTTATTTTAAGTCTGATAAAAGTGGGAGCGGTTTAAGTGAAAGTTAAAGACTTTGGCGACCTACTTTTAGATTCTATCATATTTTGAACCCGTATCAAGCTTTAATGGAATAAAATTAATCAAAGTTGGATCAACTTTGATCAGTTGTAGCTTCAATATTCATGTGGGACTATTTGACTATGTGCTTTATAATGTGTTGTATTTTATTGCCAAAAAATTATATCTGGTTTAATCTGATCTGGTCTGATCTGAAACAATCTGGTAAACGTTTTGATATTATATGATTTAAATTGAGGTCTCGGCGTCCCTCGGAGGACTGCGTCGTGCTTGACTCCCGGCGCGGCTGGCGTACCGTTCACTGCGGCCTCAAACTGCCGTTCCTCTGCGAGCTCACTGAACCGGCCCCTGACAACTGTGACAAGGGCCGGAGAAAAGGTACAATATGGCTGGACTTTATTTTCTTTGCACTTTTCAAGAGTTTGAAGAAAATAATTTGAAAATTGAAAATATTGAGAGGTTATTAGAGCTCGACCTCTAAACCGAAGATTGCATGTCCGATCCTGAGAAAGGTATATGTAGCTTTTTAAGGGCTGCTTTCCCCACACAATTTTTAACTTGAACTTAGTTTAACTCAATACTTCATCAAACATTTCGTCAACTATGTTTTAAACTTGCATTCAGGTTAGTTAAACTAATTAATTATTCAGGAATTTAAGTAGAGTAGAGTAGGCATCATAAAAAGTGAAAAAGTCATACAATCTCATTTATTCACTCTTGATATAGGGTTAGCTAATATCTGCGAAAGTAACTTTATATATTTTAGAAAATTAAATGTTTTTAAACACTAAATACTCGTTTTTATTCTCCTCTAATTCAACTTTATTGTGAAAGCGTCACTTCAGTCTTGAGTTAGTTTATTTTAGCTATGTAGGTACCTTGTCATACATAAATTTTTAGTTTATTATATTTTTTTTTTTTTGTGCCAACAAATTTAATATCCTGTCTTCTATATATTGATTGGCAAGCATGTTTCATTTCCTCCTTTTTTCTCAACTTAATATCACATTACAATTTCAGAGAAATCCACCAAACCGTAAGAATGGTATAGTTTGATGTAGATGAGCAGAATCCCATTATAATTAACATTGGCCCCCAGGGCTCCGCCTTACAGGCTTCCTAAGTTTCAATGTTAATCTTATTTGAGAAGGATAGTAGATTGAATCATTAGACAGCTGTTGTTATAACAAACTAGCTAACAGCCCGTAAAAAATGGCGGGTACAGTAACTTTTATGATGATATTTCTAAAGAGGCGTGATGTTTTATAACTTTCAGTGGTCTCAAAATTCAGGAAACCCCAAACAAGATAAATGAAAACCCAAATTTTGCAATTTTTTTGGCAATATGTCAACATCAGTTATACAAAATAACAATAATAGTTCATTCTTTGATAATATGGTTTCAAAATATAGCATGGGAATTACAAAATCCAGTGATAATGAAACAGATTTTTTTACAATATTTCCATTCTAGTTGTATTTCCTATTGGTTTTATCTACGGTATTCAAAAGGTTTTTATCATTCTCGGTTTCTTTATTGCGCTATTTCCATCTCCTTCCTGATTGTTAGAATTTCTTTTTGCATGTTTGATTTATAATTTCCTTATATTTCATCTCTTCGCCTTTTTGTACTCCCTTCTTGCTTTTGTGACAATCTACTGCAGGTCATAGCTAACACATATGATGTTAAAATAACATCACATTAAAGCTATTAAAGCTGAAAAATATGTCATGTTGTTGTTATTGGTGGATAAGGAGACCCCGGCCGAACCGTTGAGCACGTCTGCCTCTAATAGGCATTTTGCGCAAGCCCCCGGAAGGATGGGATATTGAAGGAAGAGAAAGGGTGAGGAACGGGACAGACTGTCCACTCATGTTCCAGCTAGGGGTTTCTATGCCTGTCGCACTCCTCTCCCCCTGCTGTCTTGAACATATGTTCCATGGCTAGGGGTTTCCATGCCCATAGCATTCCTACTCACCCCCTGCCGTCAACATGTTCCAGCTAGGGATTAACCATGCAGTTCGCATTAACCCCCCGCTGTCAGGAACATGAATGGGTTTTGAAGGAAGGGAAATTGTCATAGTGGACAGCCAAAAGACTTACCACAGTGTTATGACAACTTCGTTTGCTGTACGCAATGTCAACTTCGCAACTAGTATAAACTAGTTTCAAAGTTTTCCTGGGATAATATGTCATTTGAACATGCATGTTTACTACAGAGAGTTTGAACATTGTGGCAACATAAAGATAGACCAACAAAATTGTTTCCGGCTCACTTTTATTATCACTACTCACTCATTGCTTATTAGAGAAGTTACCTAGTACCTCGACTGTATTCCCGTAGACCATGGGCTGGAATGGGATTCAGAGTAAAATGAGTACCTTATAGGTAACCCATCTTATCTTTATTCTCTCCTCATTTCTGATCTATCATTAACTCCTCTCAATATGTTTTAGATTCAACAAGGAATTGCCGAGCTTCAGCAGAATCAAACAGGAGAAAACAACGTCAGAGACTCGAACAGTGTCAATACCAGACAAGCCCCGAAACTACTGAAGAGGAGGGCCGTTTCGATTATGAATAAACTACAAAAATGTTGATGTGAAACTTACAGCTGTTTATACTATATTATTACTGATTATTTATTTACATATTCTGTTGTTTACTTGGTTTGCCTTATGCTTGTATGTGAACTATTCTAGTCTGATTTTGTTTAACCCTTAAGTTGTTTGACCCTTAAGGCGGGGGCCTAAACGACCCCACGCGAATTTAAATGCCTGTAATTTTTTTCCAGGTTGACAACACTGCAGACCGCCTAGGTACCTACCGACACGTCTTTGATTTATCGATCGCAACGATCAGTTCGGCGCTGACCTTCGACAATGTCGTGTACAGTCCGTTCAAATAAAACTCGTCACTCCCGGGTCGTTCTTACCCCCGCGCGCGCACTCCCGCTACCTACTGACTTTGCAAGGTCGGGTTATCTATACCCCCACGCGCGCACTCCCGCTACCTACCGACTTTGCATGGTCGGGTCATCTATACCCCCACGCGCCCACTTCTGTTTTATGTGTGCTTTATTGAGCTTGATTTTATTTTGAGTTTATTACAAAATTAAAGTAGACGAGTAAAATCATACTAAAATACGGCAGTTCAAGTATATTGTGTAATGAGTTCAGAAGACCCACAAACTGCTCGAATTAGATGGTTTTTACTTGAAGCCGAAGAAGACGATGATATAATTGACAATTTAAAACTGTCTCTACATTGTTTACTTATATTTTTTAGCAATACATTAAAAAGATACCTTTTATTTTGTGAGTGTTGTTTGAATTTATCAATCAGGGATGTATGTAAGATTTAGTTTACGACTACGTAGAGTGTCTTATATAAATTAAGCATATAAATGATATACTATATAATACATATATTATATATGTAAAGTGACAAATTATGACACAATTGCATTTTAGTACTTAAAATAAAAATAAAGTTTTAGTTTCAATAAGATTTTATAAAACAAAAATTATTTAAATATTATTATAAAATATTAATAGTGATGAAAAACTCCGATTGTTGTTATTAAACATCTATTTAACAATAACAATACGAACCATAAACATTTTCAAAGTAATAGTGGGCTATTTACAATGTTTTTTATGTTGGGGGCCTAGATGACCCCGCGCGCCCATTTACGTTACAAATAGGGGCGCGCCTACTTAAGGGTTAATAAAACCAGATATTGCTGGTAATTTTATGTGTGATTATTTCAACATTTATTAAACAAATCAGGATGGACCGACTTCTTCGACCAGAAAAACTGTGCTGTGATCCCAACTCCCCAAACTCTGCTTCTACACAGTGGGTTTATTGGTACACAACATTTGAGAATTTTATTTCAGGCATTTCAGACACTGATGACAAAGGTAAACTAAAATTACTAATCAATCATGTATCACCTCAAGTGTACATGATAATAATTAATGAGTGTGAATCATATTCTGATGCAATCAAAAGTCTAGAAGCCGCGTTCATCAAACCTAAAAATGAAATATTCGCTAAACATCAATTGGCAACTAGGTGTCAAACACAGAATGAAACCGTTGATCAGTATTTCCGAGTCTTACAACAACTTAGTCATGACTGTAACTTCAAAGCCGTATCTGCTCAGGAAAACAAAGATTCACACATTCGTGATGCTTTTATCAGAGGACTCAATTCTCAAGAATCGCGTAGGCGGTTACTAGAAAACAATACATTAACTCTCAAACAGGCTTATGATCAGGCTTTAGCCCTTGAATCAGCTAATATTCATTCAAACTCATACTCAAATGGTAATATCAATCAAGTTAATGCCTTACCCAATTCATCCCAAACAATATCATTCTCACAAAGAAACGATTCTTCAAAATCAAATTCTACTGAAACTCTAGCCGCTTCTCCCACTCAGAGATGTTACTTTTGTGGAAAGACAAAACATTCGAGAAAGTTTTGTCCTGCAAAAGATTCAAATTGTAAGTCATGTGGAAAACTAGGCCATTTCTCTATACAGTTTGCCGTTCTAAAAAACTAAATGCTTCATTGGTAGCAGAATCTGATGAACAACTGGATTTGCCCGTCCTTTCCGTATTAGCTCCTTCATGCTTATCAAAGTCGCTAATTGACATCACTATAAAAGGGGTCAATGGTAAAGCTCTTGTCGATAGCGGGAGTTCTTCAAGCTATATTGATGAACAATTTGCAAGAAACATAAAATTAAGTTTGCGACCAACAACAAATAAAATCTCTTTGGCTTCTAAATCTGTTTCTTGTGTGATCAAATACAGTTGCAATCTTGATTTAAAAATTAAGGAACATCTATTCAAAAACATCACAGTATCTGCACTCCCTGATTCATGTGTCGATTTCATCATAGGGCATGACATATTGAAGGAATATGAGAGGGTCATAATAGAATTCCGAGGTAATAAACCATCTCTCGAAATTTGCAATCTTACTGCCGCCAATGTTCCTGAGGCAAAGTTGTTTCAGAATTTGTCTCCTGACTGCAAACCCATCGTGACCAAAATTAGGCGCTTCTGTAATCCAGACAGAATATTTATCGACTCTGAAATACAACGTCTTCTTAAGGAGAATATCATTAAAGAGAGTAGCTCTCCATGGCGTGCGCAAATAGTTGTAGTAAAAAACAAAAACCACAAGAAACGTATACGTATTGATTATTCTCAAACTATTAACAAGTATACACTTTTAGACGCATACCCTCTCCCTCGTATCGAGGAAATTGTAAATAAAGTAGCACAGTACTCAGTGTTTAGCACAATTGATCTTAGCAGTGCATATCATCAAATTCCAATAAATAAAAATGACAGACCCTACACCGCTTTCGAAGCAAATGGTAAGTTGTATCAGTTTTTGCCGTGTACCCTTTGGGGTTACTAATGGGGTCCTTTGCTTCCAACGCTTCATAGATAGCATAATAACAACTGAAAAACTTGAAGGGACTTTTGCATACTTAGACGATATTACAATTTGCGGTAAAACCCAGCAAGATCATGATAAAAATTTACGAGCATTTTTGCAGTGTGTAGAAAAGTACAACTTAACAATAAATCAGTCTAAAAGTAAATTTTCTAGTACTTCAATTAACATTCTAGGGTTCACTATTCATGACCATATCATTCGGCCTGATCCCGACAGGCTCAAACCTCTCATTGAATTTCCAGTTCCTAAAGATATAGCTGGGTTGCGCAGAGTAATGGGAATGTTTGCACACTATTCGCGGTGGATTCCCAATTTTTCAGGAAAGATCCGCCCTTTAGTAGATTGTAAAGAATTTCCACTAAATAAAACCGCTATATATCTGCTTTTGAGGGAATTAAGAAACTTATCGCAGGTTCAGCGATACATTCCATTGACGAATCAGAAGAATTGATGGTTGAGACCGATGCATCCGATCACGCAATTGCTGCCACTCTCTCACAAGCTAGCCGTCCAGTCGCCTTCTTTTCTAGGACGTCATCTCAAACTGAACAACGACACTCTACAGTGGAGCGGGAAGCCTTGTGGGAGTGTTCTTTTACTTAAAATAATGTTTTTATACTTTTCATATAATACAATTGATCGTAATTGCGTAGTTAATTAACATTCGGTTGGTAATGTAAAATAAAATGTTGGAGGTGGTTACGTAATCAACAGGTGCAATAATCTCGACCAATGAGAAGCAATCCCGTTGGTTACGTGCATCACTAAGGAGTATTCATGGCGGATGCGAGGGAAATAATGGTAATTGTTTTGAGTTAAAAATTAGAAGAATACAATAAAAATTGAGTTTTATGACCTGGAAGAAAATAATATATTTTAAATGAATAGATTAATAATAAATATTACTTATTGAGCTTATGTTAAAAAATAACAGATAATCAATACGAAGAATGATTCTCTTTTGACTCATTCAGTAACGTCTGACGAAAGGGGACGCCAATCCGCCATTCCGCCATTCGCTCTGGGGTGATCGGAGTCTGGTGGTGAGCGTTCGGCCCGTAAAATTTGGATGTAGGCCTAGATTGGATTTAAGTTATATAGTGAAATTAGGATACATACAGATTGGTTTTTATTTTAAACATATTCTCTCGTGGTGATACTTCGTACATGATTGCAGTGCGGCTCATTCGTTCATTCGGTGTGCGTAATCTTCTAGTTGTAGCGTGACTCTTTTGTTCAAAGTGAATAAGTGACTGGAACCCTGCTTCAATCATCACCTTGACAGGATGCACCCTCATGCCCTACCCCATGATAAATAATTTTTATTTATCATCCCTGAGATTCGTAGTTTCATGAATAGACTCAAAATCTGGTTTTTCCTATCTAAAAGACTGCTAACATAATATTTAACAATTGGCCTAATAAAAAATCTGTTTTCTCTAAATTGACTGATTCTTTTCTATCCACATTACATCCCCTGTGTCGAAGTGACTTTTTACAAATCTAAATTTATAACAGTTCGACTAGGCCTAACTTAAATTAAATAAAAAATCTGTTTTCTCTAATAAATAAAATAAAAAAAAAGGTACAACGGTACAAAATGGCGCCCAACGTGGGGCGTGTTAACCTTGAAAGTGATATTGAAGTGAACTTTAATGAACAACTTTAGTGAACAAAAATGAGCACCACCAGTGATGAAAGTGAGTTCCACGGATGGCCTAACATAAACTTGAATGGAGAAGACAACACACCACGAAATAACGACACAACAGAGAATGAGGACAACCAAATAGGCTCACCACAACTAGACCTGGCAGAAAACCAACTAGGCCTAGGCTTACCTAACGACTCCGAAGAGTTCCTCTACCGTCCCGAACTTCATTTTGAGATACCTGGGGATGTGCAGACAGCAGCAGCCGAGCCACAACCAACGCAGACATCTACCCTAGGCCTAAACATGCAGACAGCATCATCTGAGCCACCACTGACGCAGACATCAGCGGCCGAGCTACGACCAACGCGGACATCAGCACCTGAACCAGAACCAACGCAGACACCCATCATCTCCAACGTGCAAGTTAACCATTTGGTAGGACAGCAATCAGACGTAAGTCAGCTTCTGACATTTTTACAACAAAAATTTGATAATCTTGAATCTAAATTTGACAAAAGTAATAATGAGCTTAAAGAATCTGTTAATGAATGTAACAATAGGCTAAATCAAATCGAGAAAAGTAATGTAATGATTTGCCAAAGTATTAATTGTATCAAAATGGAGTTGAAAGAAAAAATTGTTGTAGTTAATGACAGAATTGATGAAGTTGAGACTAAATTTTCGAATAAAATTGAAGAAGTAGAATGTAAATTAAATGAGAATGTTGACGATAGGTGTAAGAATCTGTATAAAGATATTTCTACCATGGGTAAAAAATTAAATCAAGTAGAGTCCATTGTGAACGTACAAATTGGTGCGGGCATTTTGAAAAATCCTGAGTTAAGTAAGGAACTAGTGAAAATTCACGAGAAAGCTAATCAGACTTCATCTGAATTGGCAACTAATATAAAATTGTTAAATGTAAAGATTGATTCAATTAAAGACTTTGTAAATGAAAATGATCAGACCAAGATGACTCTCATACAAGGAGAGTGTGATAGGAATAGGGTAGTTTTAAGACAGGAGTATATCTCTGAATTAGCGAAAATGCAAACTGATGTAAATAATGTTGCTTCTAACCTACACGACGTAACGAATAGAATAAATGTCCTTGAAACTTCTAGTTCTGAATTAAAGACATGCCCTGGTCACCACCTACAGGTAAATGCGAAACAACCTCAATCAGTAGGGATTAAAGGGGGCGGTCTACCCCAGCCAAAACAACAACAATGCCGAATGCCGCTTCGCGGCCGTAGCGCTAGGCGAGTTTGATGGCTGCAGAGGTTTACGGGGATCGTGTTTTAAAATTAACCAATTAAGATAGAGATTGGCTGTTAACTTTTTCTAAAAGTAGAAAAAATTATCTAGTCGGCTATCTTTTTAGAATTTTTAAATAAAATTTCTAATTTCAGTAATAACTGTCTAAAATCATCTGTTTTTAGTTTTGTAAATGCAGAGGTTTACGGGGATCGTGTTTAAAAACTAACCGCTTAAGATAGAGATTGCCTGTTAACTTTTTTTTAAAGTAGAAAAAAGGATCTAGTCGGCTATCTTTTTAGAATTTTAAAATAAAATTTCTAATTTCAGCTATAACTGTCTAAAATCATCTGTTTTTATAGATTTTTAACTGAAATTTTCTATTGGTTTTAATGAACTAATTACAAAAGTGTAACAGAGGAAAATTAGTACCGTTATTCTTCTTTAATATGACACCTTATTTATAGCTCTAGGCTTCATTTGGCAGAAGATAACACGATTATAAAAACCCCTTGCATTTGGGTGCGCGCCAGGGGTAGACCGCCCCCTTAACAATCCTGAATTGTACTTAATAGATTTTGATAGTGATAGGGAAGATATTCATCCTATGTATTTTCTTAAGTTTGTTAATAAGTTTTGTGAACTGAGTGAAGAGCGATGGGAGGGAAAAATCCTTCACATTGTAAAACACTTAAAGGGAGATGCTGCACTGTGGGCAAGACAGCATATTACCGAATGGGATGATGTAGAGGGGTTCTCTCGTTCTTTTAAGAAACGTTACTGGGGAATGCGTAAACAGCGTAATTTTGAAAACGACCTAATGAGCAACGGACATTTTGATAAATTTAAAGGGAATTTGGTAAGCTATGTACTAGATTACTATACCAAGAATAGGTATTTGGATAACCCTATTGAGATGAGTTTGTTTTTGAATATGATTAGCAATCACCTTCCTAAGAATATCGCTGCAACCATAGCCACTGCAAAAGACATTAACAACGCTGATGAATTAGAAACCTTTTTGCTTCAGTTAAGCGGGTTTGACGAATTTAATGTTGGCCAGAGTGAACCTAAAAGATTTCATAGTAATTTCAAAGATGAGCGTAAACTGGAAAATAGTAATTTTAATAATAGAGGAAACTGGAGAGGACGTGGAAATGGAAGGGACAATAATTACCATCGCTCAAACACTGAACAAGTTCAGACTAATGTAGGGGGAGTTACTAACTGTCGAGGCAACTGGAGGTATGATAGGAATAATGGTGATAATGCGCAGAGAAGTGGGGGGAGTTATGGTAGGAACTATAATAGGCCTAGTCAAAACAACGGTTACAATGCACAAAAAGACGATAATTATTGTAGGAATAGTAACAGATCAGGGAATTCCACGGAATGAGACAGGTTACCGGGTGTGAACTATAAATCACAAGTAGGTAGTAGGCCTAAACCTATTTTTAATGGCTATGAGTTGATAGGAGATAGTATTTTGTGTAGGTTTGGAGAAAAAATTCTTAATTTAAGAAGGGGAGTCACACCTGGTCAGCATACTAAAAGGGGAATTGGATTTTGCATTAGTGGGCAGAAAATAGAGGAACTTAAACAGAACATTACAGAAAACGAGCATTTGCTGAGTGACAAAATTATGGTTATGATAGGTACTAATAATTTACTTAAAGGTGAACCAGTGCATGTTATTTGCGATAAATTTAGAGACCTAGTAGAGATGTTACTGTCACTGAAAAAAGAAATAGTCTTGCTTACTTTACCACCTATACCCAAGATAGCGTTAAATAATCACCGCCACTTTGATGAATTAGAAATGGTAAATAAAGCCATAAAATCGTTTGATAATGGTACTACAATCAAGGTTTTAGATATAACCAATGAATTTATGTATCCCAAGGGAGTGAAAAATTGTAATTTAAATTTTTATGAAGAAAATATTTATTTCAATGGTCAAATGAGAACAGACAGGATCCATTTAAATGAGATAGGCCTAAATAAGTTAAAAGATTTGTGTAACGAAATGTTTAATAACAGCGTAAGATGTGATCTAGAAAATGCCCAAGGTAAAGTAATGTTGAATCCTAATCTGACTGATGAATTAATGGACGAGGCAAATTTTAATAACAATTTAATGAAACCAGTCTCTGAGACTTTACCAGAAATTGTCGGTGAAATAAATGGTAGGTTAGTTAGTTGTCTCATAGACAGTGGATCTCAAGCCACAATAATGTCAGACATTTTATTTAATGAGTTGAAGGGTAATGGAGTAAAATTTGAAGTGTTCCCAGTCTCTAATTTAAATATTATGGGAATAACCGGACATAAATCAAAGAATGTTACGAAGCAGGTATTGTTTGTATTAAATTTGAAGGGAATAACGTTATGTCATTGGTATGTTTAGTTGTGCAAGGAGTGAGGCTAGATATTATTCTAGGGTGTGATTTTTTAAAAGAATGCAAAGGAGCGATTAATTTTAAAAATGAATGTCTTAGTTTGATAAACAATGAAAACAAAGAAGTCCATATACCATTTAAAATGACTTGTAAAGAAGTAGGGAGTGTAAAAGTTGTGACTTTGAATAAAATTGGAGTCATATCATTAAATAATGAATTAGAATTTTGTCAAACCAATACTATGAAGTTTCTTGAGGAAATAGGCACTCATGAGAACAAAGGTTGTGGCCAAGAAAAAAATGAATTTACCAATAAATTGATGACTAAAATTCAAGAAATTAGAGAAAGTAATGACGATTTGAGCAAAAGTGATTTGCAATTATTAGAACAGACTTTAATTAAGCACAGTGATGTATTTTCAGAGAATCCAGGTTTATGTACAAATTACACAGCTAAACTAAACCTAAGTTCAGATAAAGTGTATACAGGAAAAACGTACCCAATACCATACAATAAAAGGAAAGAAGTTAGGGAGGAGATTAATAAAATGTTGGAACAAAATATAATTGAAGAATCACAAAGTCCGTATTCTAATCCGCTTGTTTGTGTTGTAAAACGTGATTTATCAACACAAATCTGTTTAGACAGTAGAAAGTTAAACCAATATTTAGTTAGTGACAATGAGGGTACAGAAGATGTTGAGATTATATTTCAAAAATTCATGGGAACCAAATATTACAGTGCTATAGATCTAACGCAGGGTTTCCTACAGATAGAGTTAAATGAAGAGTCCCGTAAGTATGTAGCGTTTACTTTTGAAGGTAGGAATTATCAATACCGCCGATTACCATTTGGATTAAAAGTATCAACAGCACACTTTGTACGCGCAATTAATCGAGCGCTAGGTCCTGAATTCAATGACTTTGTAACATGCTATGTGGATGATATACTGATAACATTTAAATCATTTGAAGAACACCTAGATCACATTGACAGGGTTCTTTCTAGATTGAAAAGTTGCGGTTTCACAGTCAATCTAAAAAAGTCAGAATTTTTGAAAGAT
Source organism: Neoaliturus tenellus (assembly GCA_030545055.2). Taxonomy (NCBI): domain Eukaryota; kingdom Metazoa; phylum Arthropoda; class Insecta; order Hemiptera; family Cicadellidae; genus Neoaliturus; species Neoaliturus tenellus. The sequence goes on along the minus strand of CM061536.1, from coordinate 57,874,575 downwards.
GAAATAAAATTTTTAGGGCACATAATAACAAGGGAAGGGATTAAGACAGATCCTGAGAAAATACAGAAAATCATGACTTTCGATGAGCCTAGAAACTTGAAAGAGTTGCAAGCTTTCTTGGGATTGTGTAATTATTACCGTAAGTTCAAGGAAAATTATTCAGAATTAACAGGCCAGTTTAAGCACTTATTAAGTTCAAAAAAGAGTTGGATCTGGGGAGACAGAGAAAGGCAAAATTTTGTCAAAATCAAAGAAGCATTTATTGATACAGTAATGCTTAAACACCCAGATTTTAGTAAACCTTTTTATGTTAACACTGATGCATCAAACATTTCAGTCTCGGCAATTTTATATCAAGTAGATCAAGATAATCTAGAAAAAGTAATCATGTTTGCTAGCAGGAGCCTACTAGAAGTAGAAAAAATGTACACAACCACAGAAAAGGAATTACTAGCTGTTGTTTTTGCATGCAAAAAGTTTAGAAATTATTTAATTGGTCACAAAGAAGTAATTGTTAGATCAGATCACAAAGCTTTATCCTTCTTAAATCGATGTAAATTAACTCATGGTAGACTTTTGAGATGGTCACTCATATTACAAGAATATAATTTAAAGATTGAATATGTGCCAGGCAAGTCAAACATTCCAGCCGATATTTTGAGTAGATTAAATTATGAAGGACATGCAGAGACTGATAGTAAAAATGTAGTAAAGGTGCTAAAAAATCAAGTAGATTTGGGATTTCATGAAAGTGAAGGTAAAGTAATTTTCGGAGATATAGGCTTGAAACAGAGAGCGGATTTCAAGTTAGACAGAATTTTTAAAATATTAGATGACCCAGAACAAACTGATCACAGAATAAATAAATTGTACACAATATATAAAGGAATTTTGTTTAAAAGAAACGTGGAAAATTGTGATGACTGGAAGTTAGTAATACCTAATGATTTAGTGTATCAAATAACCGATTTTACTCACCGTAAATTTGCTCACATGGGAGGACATAAAATATATAAGATTCTAAAGGAACATTGCGTATTTAACCAGATGGAAAAAGTAATTAAAAAAACAACTGAGGGTTTGTGATTTGTGTCAGAAGTCAAAACATGGCAATAAAAAACAGTTAGGGGCTTTACATCCAATTATCCCAAAGGAACTGAAAGAAATAGTAGCGACTGACTTAATTGGACCTTTACCTAAGTCAAGAGGGGGAGTGGAATATATTCTAGTTCTGATTGATGGTTTCTCGAAGTATGTAAAAATTTATGCTTTAAAGAAAGCTAGTACAAAGGCAATTTTAAACCGGATAATAAATGAGTACATACCAGAAGTAGGGAAAATAAAATCAATTTTATCTGACCATGGGAGTCAATTCACTAGTGCTTTATGGTACAATACCTTGGAAAGGAATATGATATAACTCCGCTTCACTCATCTGTGTATCACCCCCAATCTAATTTTACGGAAAGGGTAAATAAAGAAATAAACCGGATAATTAGGTCGTATTGTCATGAACAACATACTAAATGGGCATATGTTTTAGATTTTATTGAATATTGCTTGAATCATGCGGTACATAATAGTACTAACCAAATACCATATGAAATTATGTTTGGTAAAAGAAGTAAGTTTTTTATTAATAAGATAATTCAATTTCCGTCAGAAAAAGTTTTTGATAAGGGTGAGAAATTTGTTTTGGTACGTAGAAAACTTATTAGTAGTGCAGAAAAGAGGAAAAGGCAATTTGATAAAGATTTAAAAGACCCAATAGTATATGAAGTAGGAGATCTAGTTTTAGTTAAATCTCATAAACTATCTGATAAGTGTAGTAAAAAGATAAAAAAGTTTTTCTTGCTTTTTGAGGGTCCATATCAGATAATAGAGAGGAAACTTGATAATGCATATGTATTGAAAAGCCGGACTAATGACGATATAATTGGGACTTTTAATGTTACACAGTTAAAGAAGTATTTAGTTTGAATAAAAAACTTAGATAAAATGGGTTTGCCTGTTTTGGGTATATCACTCTATTAGCATATTTAATAAAAAAAAATAAAAAAAAAAAAAACCAGATGTGAGAGTTGCATATTTAACTAAATTCGTGGGCTCAATCCTAGGTGAATAATTTGTAGACGTGTCCAGTTTCAAGAACTTTTAAACTTATGTAGGAATATTTACCTTAAATTGCCTAAGTTCTTGAGTTGATGTTTTCTCTCCTATGTACATTTCACCGCAGGTGCGGCATCTTCAGGGAGATTCTTCTTAAACTACATTAATAATACTAACACATTATATACAAAATTTACAAAGTTCTTCTTATTACTTTAAAAGTTCACAACACTCGCATACTGCGCGGCGCGTGCGGTAGCGGCGACGGCTTGACGAGCGCGGTGGTGGAGGTGTGTGCCGGACATTGTTTCTCGGTACCGGCGCGGGTGGCGGTGACAGCGGCGCGGGCGACGTTCCTTTGTCGGCTTCATCGGTTAAGGTTCGGGTTTAACCGATGAAGCCGACAAAGGAACGTCGCCCGCGCCGCTGTCACCGCCACCCGCGCCGGTACCGAGAAACAATGTCCGGCACACACCTCCACCACCGCGCTCGTCAAGCCGTCGCCGCTACCGCACGCGCCGCGCAGTATGCGAGTGTTGTGAACTTTTAAAGTAATAAGAAGAACTTTGTAAATTTTGTATATAATGTGTTAGTATTATTAATGTAGTTTAAGAAGAATCTCCCTGAAGATGCCGCACCTGCGGTGAAATGTACATAGGAGAGAAAACATCAACTCAAGAACTTAGGCAATTTAAGGTAAATATTCCTAGGTGAATATTATTTTTTTTAATTAAGGGTAGATAAGTTATAGAAGAGGGGTGACCAGTGGTGAAAATCATTACTGAAAATGAAAGTAGTACCATACTGATGAATAAAATGTTTTGTATAAATAAATGTAGCTTAATCTTGATCATTACACAGCGGTTATATGTTTAATATTTCAGTTAACTGTATAATTTGTTTGTAGCCAAACAGATGGCAAGTTAATAATTTTGAACTATATATTGTTATTTATGTACATTTTGTATGAATATCTATATGAAAATATTAAGGGTAGACAACAGTAATAAACTAAGTTAACAAACGGTAACGGTTATCTTATGATTTTATGATGGTTGTGTTTTTCATAAAACTGAGGTTATTATATGATTTATTATTGACTTATATTGTTTAATTTGATGGTTTCATGATATTTCAATTACAATCTTAATAACTTGTGAATTTTCTCTCGTAAAATAAGTAAAATCTTTGTAATTTTCAGGAAATGAAAAGAACTATGACAAAAGGTGTATTTTGTAATTTTCAATGACAAAAGGTGTATTTTAGATTAAGTATGTTTTTCTTTTAATTAAAGAAAACTGTATTCTAGATTTAAGAATATTTTTGTACTATGGATTTTGATGGGAAAACCCAGTGTTCTGAGTGCATAGCGCAGAGACCCGTTTTTAGCCTCTATATTAATGAGCAGGCTTAGGTAAATAAAAAATAAAAAAGGGGCAAATAAAAAAATTATTTCTTAAAAATAAATTTGTAAATAATATTTAAGGGGTTTTTAGTAAAATATTATATTACAAATTTGGGGGAGTATTTGTGGGAGTGTTCTTTTACTTAAAATAATGTTTTTATACTTTTCATATAATACAATTGATCGTAATTGCGTAGTTAATTAACATTCGGTTGGTAATGTAAAATAAAATGTTGGAGGTGGTTACGTAATCAACAGGTGCAATAATCTCGACCAATGAGAAGCAATCCCGTTTGGTTACGTGCATCACTAAGGAGTATTCATGGCGGATGCGAGGGAAATAATGGTAATTGTTTTGAGTTAAAAATTAGAAGAATACAATAAAAATTGAGTTTTATGACCTGGAAGAAAATAATATATTTTAAATGAATAGAATAATAATAAATATTACTTATTGAGCTTATGTTAAAAAATAACAGATAACCCAATACGAAGAATGATTCTCTTTTGACTCATTCAGTAACGTCTGACGAAAGGGGACGCCAATCCGCCATTCCGCCATTCGCTCTGGGGTGATCGGAGTCTGGTGGTGAGCGTTCGGCCCGTAAAATTTGGATGTAGGCCTAGATTGGATTTAAGTTATATAGTGAAATTAGGATACATACAGATTGGTTTTTATTTTAAACATATTCTCTCGTGGTGATACTTCGTACATGATTGCAGTGCGGCTCATTCGTTCATTCGGTGTGCGTAATCTTCTAGTTGTAGCGTGACTCTTTTGTTCAAAGTGAATAAGTGACTGGAACCCTGCTTCAATCATCACCTTGACAGGATGCACCCTCATGCCCTACCCCATGATAAATAATTTTTATTTATCATCCCTGAGATTCGTAGTTTCATGAATAGACTCAAAATCTGGTTTTTCCTATCTAAAAGACTGCTAACATAATATTTAACAATTGGCCTAATAAAAAATCTGTTTTCTCTAAATTGACTGATTCTTTTCTATCCACATTACATCCCCTGTGTCGAAGTGACTTTTTACAAATTTAAATTTATAACAGTTCGACTAGGAATAACTTAAATTAAATAAAAAATCTGTTTTCTCTAATAAATAAAATAAAAAAAAGGTACAACGGTACAGCCTATGCTATTGTTGAGTCCCTCAGGAAATGGAAACACTTTCTGATAGGAAGGCACTTCAAACTATTTACTGACCAGCGATCAGTTGCATTTATGTTTGACAGCAAACATACTAGTAAAATAAAGAACGACAAAATTTTAAGATGGAGGTTGGAACTCGCGAACTTTCATTTCGACATTGTGTACAGGCCAGGATCCAACAATACTGTTGCCGATGCATTTTCAAGAATTTGTGCAACACTGTCAAACTCTAATGTACCTACACTACCTGACCTACATGCTAGAATGTGCCATCCAGGGGTTACTCACATGTTTCACTTTGTGCGTTCAAAAAATCTCCCCTTTTCCATTGAAGAGGTACGGGAAGTAACTCGTAAATGCCGAATTTGTTGTGAGGCTAAACCTAACTTTTTCAAGTTTGAAGGTAAACTTATTAAAGCGACAACGCCGTTTGAAAGACTAAACATAGATTTTAAGGGACCTCTGCCATCAGCTTCGAAAAATCGCTACTTCTTAACAGTGGTTGATGAATATTCCAGATACCCTTTTATTTTCCCATGTGCTAATTTGTCTTCTGCTACAGTCATTAAATGCCTAACACAGTTGTTTTATTTGTTTGGTACTCCCTGCTATATTCACTCAGATCGTGGATCATCCTTTATCTCTACAGAGGTTAAAAACTTTCTTACAAATAATGGTGTATCTACGAGCAGGACAACCGCTTACAACCCTCATAGAAATGGCCAAACGGAATGGTATAATGGTGTGATTTGGAAAACCATACTGTTGGCTTTGCGATCCAAAGGACTGCAAGTGAGAAAATGGGAATCCGTTGTGGGTGAGGCACTTCATGCTATTCGTTCTTTGTTGTGCACGGTAACTAATGAGAAGCCTCATGAGCGGATGTTTAAACATCAACGGAGAGGTTCCTGCGGCTCTTCCCTGCCATCGTGGCTGTCTAATCCTGGCCCTATTCTCATAAAAAGGCAGAATAACGTTTCTAAGTATGATCCCGTTGTAGAAGAAGTTACTCTTCTAGAGGCGAATCCTCTCTATGCTCACGTTAGGTTACCCAATGGCAATGAAACAACCATTTCATTACGTCACTTGGCGCCAAGAGGAGAGAGCCCATCACCACCGATGGAAGTCAATCATCCCGAACCTCAACGGACAGAAGATGTTGAACATCAAGAACAGCTTTATACAAAAACGTCTCAAGATAACGTATCACAAGAAATTCGTAATGTTGAAACACCTGAAATCCAACTTCATGAATCTCAGCTTTTGGACAGAAGTGATTCTCAGAAGGAGTTGCAAGTGAACCGAAATTCATCAAGCTCTGCTAACCCTTGTCTCCGGCCCCAGAGATGCAGGAGGCGCCCCTTGTATTTAAATGATTACCAGCTTTCCTCACCAAGAGGGGGGAAATGATGTAAAACTTACAGCTGTTTATACTATATTATTACTGATTATTTACATATTCTGTTGTTTACTTGGTTTGCCTTATGCTTGTATGTGAACTATTCTAGTCTGATTTTTTTTAATACAATCAGTACAGATATTGCTGGTAATTTTATGTGTGATTATTTCAACAATATGTATCTTGTTTCTTTTATGTTTATCTTTGCAAAACAAAAATTGATATTTATTCTTTATTTTAAGTTTCCAAGTGGCTTTAAAGCTTAGTATAAAAGATTATGTTACCTTCTTAAGCCATCTTTGTAAAATCAATTGATGAATGAAATGAAATGAAATGAAATTGTTTATTGACAGAAAACGTTACATAATACCACAACAAGTAATAACAGGTGTCTTGTCAGCATAATATAAAGTTAACCTAATAATAATGATAAAAATAAAAACAACAATAACAATAAACTTCTTGTTGTTCAAATCAGATAACATCCCATGTATTTGAGCTATATGGATATTAGAATTTGTTACCGTATCTTTGAAGAACTCGGTTGTTGAATAGTACACCTTACTTAAAAGTTTCTCTTTGATCTGGATTTTGAAGCTGTTGCTGCTGAGACATTTGTACGAGTTTGGAATTTTATTATAATACTTTAGACCGGAGTAAAAGGGACTACCTTCCAAAGCTGAGGTTCTATGGATAGGGTAGTTTAAAACTTGTCTATTTCTAGTGTTGTAGCTATGTTGTGGATGAAAAACTGAAAATTCACTGTAGTTGTTGTGAACATAGATTAGTAGCTCGAGAATATAAAGGGAAGGAAAAGTTAGAATATTTAAATTTTTTAAAAGAGGTTTACATGATGTTCTATACGGTACATTACAGAGAGTCCTAATAATCCTTTTTGAGTGATAAAAACTTGTTTACTTTTTGGGGCATCACCCCATAATATTATTCCGTATCAGAGAATTGATTCAACATATGCAAAATACACTGTCTTACGGGTTTCAAGTGAAGAACAACTTGATAAAACGAATAAAGCATATGAGAACGAACGCAATTTTTTGGAAACAGATTCTATTTGGTCATTCCAATTTAATTTACTATCCACATACACTCCAAGGAACTTATGAGTTTGGTAGTCACTGGCCTCTGAAGATGATTTGAAAATCATTGATTTAGTTTTTGAATGATTTAATAATAGACCATAATAGACCGTTTGTGGAAAACCACTTATTCAACTGAACGAGAGTCTCAGCAACAGAATTTTGAAGGTCATTTAAGTTTTGGGCTTTCACTAGAGCAGTGGTGTCATCCGCAAAAAGAATTAATTTGGTTAGAAAAAAATTTGGCAAATCATTTATGTAGATTAAGAACAATATAGAGGTCCCAAAATTGATCCTTGAGTGATTCCTACTCCTACACTCTTCCATTCTGAATAATATTTTATGCCATTTTGAACCACAACGGACCTCATTTTCCGATCCGTTAGGTATGATTTGATCCATTCAATATAATTTCCCTTCTATTTTAACCATTTTAGCAATCAACAAGTCATGATTTACACAATCAAACGCTTGATCTTAAGCATTTTGGCATATTAGTGAGTACATTCTTCGGGCATACAATACATAAAAACAAGAGACTCATCATGAAGATGTCAATTGTTTAAAATAAATTAAAGTACACTATCATTATAATTAATAATTAATTTTTACATACAACATGTAAACATATGCTACGAAAAGTTCCACTAATTCATAAGGTTCTTGTTTGAACCAGAACACCATGAATGGAATGAGTCCAAGGCTTCTGTTGGCCTTGACGGAGGCATAGTTAGTTGATATGAGGTTCATGGCCTAAAGAGGAACTAAGCGCCTCTCTAAGGCCCTTGACCTCCTCGACCATCCTCAGTACAGCGTCATTAAACGCTGGTAACCAAAGATAAAAGGAGTTTTTATTTTGTGAAAAGTCATGCAAACACATTTCTCATGTTCAAAATCATGTATAGTTCGACATACGCTGTACAGTACCGTATAAATAGATTACCCTAGAGAACCTTCACATTCTTCAATGGTAGAGATGAGTTTTACTTTATCTACGAAACGAAGATGATGAACTTTGATGGTGCTTGACAAATCATTAATGATGAAGACTTTGATCAAGTTTTGGCAGACATGGGAGCCTTGGGGAACACCAGATGTGGTTTTCTAAATTCAAGATGTAATATACTAAAGCCACTTTTTACAATTAAGAAGGTAAGTCTTGAACCATGAAAGTAGACTGAATCCCACATGTCTTAAGTTCCTTTACTTACAAAGAAATTCTTGACCAAATCAATGACCGGAAGGCAACCTTGATAAAGTTTAAACCATCTGAAGTTAAAACAAGCAGAGATTCTTGTGTTGCGAATTTTTTTGTAGCACACCAGCCCAGAGTGAATTCATGTTTTAGTTAAGGAAACTTTATCAGTAGAAGCTGGTAGAAGTCAGGCCCACTATACCCATTGGTGCTATCAAGCTGCTTAGGATCAATCCCACTGAGAAAAATACTTCTTCCAGCCGTAAAGGCAATGTCGCATTACCTAGTTTACTGGTCCTCCTGAAGTACAGCAGTCTGGAAACCCATTAAACCCGGTGAAACACACGGAAACTAAATAAATGGGTTTTCAGGAATACCATTACGTGTACTGGTGATCCTGTATTGCCGGTAGTACAGGCGAAACCTCCAGTTCCCTTCTGAATTACCTGGACCGTACAGTATTTTGTAGAGTTTTCCAGTCTGACTTGGTCAAACTGACTGCACTATACTTCTAAAAATGTCTTTGCCAGTCTAGCAGGGCATTACTGCCTGCTATGACTTCCTCAATGCGGGCAATGACGGTGCTGCCTACCGGGGCCATCCCACCAACTAAATTTCAGTTTAAATCGTGGAATAGTGAGGAGACGAGTGATGTATGTTATTGTTTATATAGTGTTATCGTGGTGATTAGTGTTATAGTTTTCTAAGGGCATAAGTTGGATATGTGAAATTCGGTGGTGTTCCGGTGCCGTATATGGATAAGCACTTTGGTTAGTATAGTCAGTTTATTGTATGTGACATATTTAAGTGTGTTTCTGATGTAAATTACTTTTGGTACGGTATTATTTGGTTTGATTTAGTATCAATTGAAATTATTTTAGTCAATATATCAAAATACGCTAATAAACAAATACCTAAACCTAATAAACCTATACGATGAGGAGTGTCTGTGGCGATGTAATTTTCATTGATCTCAAAATCTAGCTGGTATATTTTGCTGAAATTTTGCATTTGAGAGTGTTTTGGCCAAAAAATAAATTTAGAAACAGCTTAGACTTCAGGAAAACTCATTTTTGTCTGAAAACAACTTTTAAAAATCGTTATCTTTTAACATTGGTCTCATGGTTGCAATCAACGCAACACAGTAATAACGACAGATAAACAATAATAAGGAATGCGACTTTAAATAGTGGGTTTTGAAACACCTGTCATCTGTGAAGAGGTATTATTTGACTTCAAGGCCTGATTACCATGATAATGTAATAAAAAGTGAATTAAACCAACAAGTACGTATTGGTTAACCTGGTAATTATTTGAATTTAAGCTTGCTACCAGAAAACGAAGCTGATTTTGAAATGTTATGCGCTAAAAAGTAAAATATAAAAGCTTTGGGGCGAACAGTCGTATTTAATCAAATACACTGAAAATGTTCCATCAGAGCGTTTGTATACGTATTTACCACTAATACAGAAGATATTTAAGTAAGTCAGTTTTAGTTAACAATCTACATTATTTTTATGCATTTATCTAAATTTGCCATATTTTGGTTCTGGTAAAAACTTTGACAGTAAATTTTCGTAAAAAAGCTACCTAACTTTTTATTTTTAAAACACCTACCTACAGTTTAATTAATTGTATAATATGTTTTAAAGGTGTACAATACATCAAATAACATAGGCCTAATAAAAAAACATTACTAAATTCACATCAATTCTACTTGCATAAATCATTCTTCTTTGTAATATACGACTCCTCTATCGGATAAAGCAATTTTGCAATAGGATGACCTTTGTATTGTATTATATTGCAAAAGAAGTAATTGTGTAACGTTTTATTAATTGGGGAGATGGATACAATTTTATCATTTTATCTATTTTTAAATTCTGTCGTGGGACAGCTCAAGGACCTCAGTAAGGCAATTAATAAAATGTTTTCTACCTTTCATTCCGTATTATATAATAAGCTTGCAGGGCTTCACATAAATTCAACCGGTAATCCTGACTGAAAGCATGGATTTTTCGGATGTAAGTGTAATCGGCAGATCGACCTGTTACTACTGGTGGACGACCGTGAAATCATTCGAGAAGTCCATTCCCAAACATGGCGGACCTAGAACCCTTCAGAATAACCAGTACACTTCAGTTGGTTCCGTACATGCAGTCGGGAAGGCCTTGACTACCCTTCAGAATGACCAGTACGCACTTCAGTTGGTTCCGTACCTGCAGTCAGGAAGGCATTGACTACCCTTCAGAATGACCAGTACATACTTCAGTTGGTTCCGTACATGCAGTCAGGAAGGCCTTGACTACCCTTCAGAATGACCAGTACACACTTCAGTTGGTTCGGTACAAGCAGTCAGGAGGGCCTTGACTACCCTTTAGAATGACCAGTACATACTTCAGTTGGTTCCGTACCTGCAGTCAGGAATGCCTTGACTACCCTTTAGAATGACCAGAACATACTTCAGTTGGTTCCTGGTCGGCACGGTGTTCCTCACTGCCAAAGACTGGTCAATCTGAATGCTTTCACGGTCGATCAGAAGTACGAAATCACCAGTACACGGCAGGGTCGATCTGAAGGATAGACTTCTATCCTAAAAAATCCGGTATTCCCTTCAGGATTACCAGTTTTTAATGGTATTTCTGAAGTATTTTTTTCTCAGTGCTTCTCAGGAGTCCAAAGGTAAAATCACAACCATAAATGCACTGCTGTGTGATGGGTTATGGAGTACAGTAGAACATGTCTGATGGTTTAGCTGAATATTGAACTGAGGATATCTTCACTTTGCTGATATATATCAGAAAATGCTTCTAATTCATATCTACAAATGGGATTTTATTTTCATCATTGGCATAAGTGGCATACGCCGATGAAGGTGTTTAAGAAGACACGAAGTGACACCATGAGGATTTATTTCCAAAAAGAGGAATTTTAAACTTGTCATGTATTGTCTTTATTTTTGTTTGATTGGTTAGAATGAAGTGAATGAATGAATGAAAGAATCTTTATTTCAGAAAATGAACATATTACAATACATCAATATGAAATAAAACAATGAAATTGATCCCCACATGAGCAAATGCCTGTGGGTGGGGAACGAGTTCATATAAGTCCATGAAGGAAGACAAACACAAAATGCTCACCATACTTAAATCACAATCTGATAAAGTAAGTCTGTATAAAGGGGAAAAAACTTAACTTACGAGAATATATCCTGCTATGAAAATGAGATAACATTATTTATATATATAAAAAAAAATAAATAGGAGTAGAAAGATTATTCAACATTATTTAACTTACAGATACATGCACATACAAGGATTATTTAAATTAACATTTTACGAAATTTTAATTAATGCGTAAGTATGAATCCATCCCAAAATTTGGGAAACTTTTTCCCAAAACTGTTTTATTTATTTTTTTATTTTTTATTATTATTTGTAAAACAGATACTTGGCCTTCCATTCACACACCTTACATACAAGTTCATCTTAGACGGTCATACAACTATTGAATTTCTTTACACTCTTTGTCACAGACACACACACACGCACCCCACACTCCCTCAACACGCACACGCGCACACATACTCACACATACGCACATCCGCATACATACATACACACACACACACACACACACACACACACACACACACACACACACACACACACACACACACACACACACACACACACACACACACACACACACACACACACACACACACACACACACACACACACACACACACACACACACACACACACACACACACACACACACACACACACACACACACACACACACACACACCCTCACATACACACACATACACTCAATAGACGTATACCTAAATGGTTCTACCTTGTGACATACTGCGACGAAAAATATGACCTTATATGACCCCTCCCAATTACAACTATCCATTCACTTACAGATTTTTTATAAGTTCCAACACTACTAGGACGAGGGTTTTTTATACTGTCTGGAAGTTTTGAAAAGACGACATTTGCAATATAGTGTGACGAGGTTGAATTAATTGTTTTGACAAGTCTGTGTGTCCCTTAATTTCAGTTAAATCTACTGTTCCCTCTGTGAGAACAATTCTCTGTATTCACTTTATAAAATCCAGTAAAAAAGTTTTATATGTAGTGAAAATTTGATTTGATGATTCCATTTTGTAAAACACTATTTTTTAATTAAAAATACCAATCGCTAACCTTAATGAATCCTTCATTTAGACCAATAAACCATAATTTTCTGAACATAAGTAAAGAAGTTATTATGCGTTTCCCATTAAACATTGAATACGTGTTGCTCACAATCAAGTAATATATTTTGATACAATACAAATGTTACTTTTAGTTCTAAATCAATGAAATCCAACCAATCCAATATTGTGAATATCTGTAATCACCAAAAACTACACGTATTTACAGCAGAACATATTAACAGATATTTAAAATGATTCATTCAAACCCAATGTTATTTAAATGGGAAATTTTGAGATTTCAATGGTGGATACCGACTTCTTTTTCAGTCAAATTCTCATCAGTAATGGGTTTCCCGTTGGAATAAATAAATAAATCAGTTTTTAGCGGAAACAACTACAGACCAAGCCCTATCCAACGGCACCAAACACTTGAAAATCGGTTGAAAATTGTAAGAGGAGTTCTCTACACAAAAAACCCCTTAGAGTATTAAATAAGTACCGGTATGGAAACTATTTTCTGCCTGTTGTACTATAACTGCACTAAATATAATACAATTTGTTACTTATGAAATATTGTGAAATAGGATATGAAAACTAGAAAAATGTATTTTGTTTAACAAAAATATAATTCCAAGAAAATATTTACTAAAATAATAATCTATATATATAATACGTGATGCCCCTTTTTTGTTAACGCTTCTCCTCCCTTATTTCTGGACCAATTTTAAAGTTTGAGGTGTCAAAAGAATGGTCTCAGTTCGTAGTTTTGCAATAAGGTTTTAGATTTTTGATATTTTAATTCTGAAGCTCACTGGAAGCTCTCAAAGTTAATTTTTTGCCCATAAGATTAACATTGGGGACTATTTATTTTGAATTGCTAAATAAAACAGCTGTTGATAGTTGAACAAACAAACACATATGTTAAAAGCTGAATAGAAGCAAGGAATCTAAAACAAATGAAGACAAATAATCTCTTTATTTATTTTAGATTTCTTGAATAGAAGCAAATTGAACTGGTACTGAAATATCAACACAATTTCATACTTTAATACGAGGAGTGTCTAATCTGGGGATTTGACCTTTTCTTAAAATGTAGCAGGTATATTTTGCTTGAAAATTTTATTCACGCGTATTTGGTTCACAAAAATAATTTTTGTAACTTAAACCTGGAAAAATTCATTTTTTTCCGAAACAAATTTTGGAAATTGAAATTTTTGACATGGGTCTTATTGGTTGTCCGACTGGTATTGAAACAATAATGAAAGGTAACAAATACTAAAATAGAACACTAAATTTGTGTGCATGGGTTTTCAAACTGCTGTAAACTATAAGGAAAAGGGATAGTTGGTTGTAAGTGTAATAACCTTTTATTTACTATTATAGTATAAACATGTTTTATGCACAATGCTACACATATTAAAAAAACCTGTGTAAAAGACAACATTTAAAAGTTTTTTACCTCCAGTATAGAAAACAAGCTTATTACAAAAATGGTTTTTATAAAGAAAAATGTTAACCAAAATAAAAATGCCACTAAAAACAAAATGGACCACACCAACAAAGATGTAGATTCTCTTAATTTATTTGATTTCTTTATTTAAATTTTGTAATGTCATGGAAAGTTAAGTTAAAGAGGATATAGGCATAAATAGTTATGTGGACTCATACACTATGTCATTGACTACCTCAAACAGTAGTACTACAAAAACAGCCGCAGTGAGTGCTGCATAACTCATACAGGGCCGGGGAGTAATTAAATGTTGATTTTTATTCTTTTGTCATTTACGTTTTATTTTTTATGAACTATGTGGATCCAACATCTGTGAATTTATTTAAAATTTTATAGGAGGGTTTAGACAAAGGCCCTAAGACATATCGGCAAAAGAACAACTACGTAATCTCAGCTAATTTAGACCTAAAAGAACGAGCACCACATCTCAGCACTATCACATAGGGAAGTGGGAGAATTGGTTATGAAGATCGATCTGATTTTCACTATAGCGACATTTTTTCAAAGTATTATCAAGGTTTGATCACCCGGTACTCTAATAAATGCAGCGCATTGCGCTGCACGGGCCCCCTAGTATTTGTAAAATGTAGGTACCTACTGCTGGTCATGGTGGATGCATACTGGTTATCAAATATCTTGAATGGAAAAAAAATTGAAACATTTTTTTATGTAATTAATATGTGTAGGCCTAATGTGATAGATGTGTTCTTGTTTATTTTTAATAGTGTGGAACTAAGATTAGGCCAGGCTATCTGGCTAATGTTGTTGTTCATCCCCATACATGTGAACAAGCGTACTTCTAGTATTAGAAATAAGTATAAACATTGGAACATATTATATAGCCATTTTTTTATATAGAGGAAAAAGTGGTAATTTGACTCCTGCATGTTTTATGGAGGGCATTTTTTACCTACAATGTGCTTAATTCTAATGGAGAACGCTGTAGCTAGTTCACTAGTATGTCAATTTGTCGTTTGGAGTGCTCGCTAAGAGCTATTCGTTGGTGTTGATGAGTAGTTGAGAGATGAATTGTGATATTTTGATTTTATAAACTTTGAAAGGTATGTATTTTAGTTCATTTCAACTCATTATATAACTCATATAATTAAGTTCTAGATCCACGCATATTATTTATGAGGATATTAAAATTGACTATTGATACTATTGATAGTATCTAAAGTCAATGATATTACCAACAGTTTAATACAGACTAACAAGTTCTAAATATTAAATAGACATTTAGGTATATAATATTTTTTGTTAATAAGAGTTTTCCCTCTTAAATTATTATGCAGTTGTTTGCAAATTTCGTATTTCCCCCCAACTTTGCCCCCCTCCCGCAAGTTATTGGGGAGGGGGGGGCGGGTGAGTATGGGATTGAATGCTTTATATTAATGCAATCTAACTTATATATATTTTTAGATTTTTTTGCTATCTTGGATTTTTTTATCACTCAATATAAAAATTTTGGATTTCCCCCCTTTTTCAACCCCCTCTCATCCACATAGGGAATTATAGAGAAAAACGTTGGGTGATAATTTTAGCGAATTTCCCATAGGGAATAAGCTATTACCGTAGGTCTCATGGTAATACCTAAGCCTGGGACCATGTTACTTTTTCGTTTTTAGGTGCCCAGAGACCAAAAATAATAGTCATTAAAAATTTTATATACAGTAGAACCTCGATAGTTCGACACTTTGTGGACTTAGAGAGTGTGTCGAACTATCGAAATGTCGAACTATAGGGAGTATATGGGAAATTTTAACACTGGAAGTATAAAAAACATAATTTGAATTTAGGAAACACTAAATTTTAGTGAAACCATAACCTAATTGAACTTTAACATAAACAACATTCAAATCATTCGCCAATTTGTTTACATTTGCACATTTGTCAGGCTCCAACATGGACACTATCAGTCATTATTAACATGTTAAGTTGTCATGGACCATGTCAAACTATCAGGAGTGTCGAACTATCGAGGTTCTACTGTATATATATATATATATATATATATATATATATATATATATGTATATATATATGTATGTGTCCCTAGGCACGATAACTCTCGTAGAAATGGTCCGATCGACACCAAATTTGGTTGTAATCCTACGTTTATTCGGATGAGTTCGTAAACCAGACATATTGACCTATCGGAAGGGGTAGTTTTGGTGGGTTTTGTACCCCAAAAATGGGTTTTTTGCATTTTTCTTATGTAATTAATAAAAATTTTAAACTTTTATTTCGGCCATTGGATTCAGCTCAAAAAAACACACAATTTAGTATTTTGAAGCTTTGCTCTATCTCCATTGGTTACCGAGATATTAAAAATTCTAAAGACAGTACATTGTATTTTGGGGCTCCAATGTGGAGAATAAGGATGTGTTATTATTTCAGTTATTAACCAACATTTTTTGGATGAAACTTTGTTTTTAGTTTCATTTGGTTGGAATTCAACCATTTATATAAAAAAAATCTTGGTTTTTGTACTTATCATGGCAGCAAACCTGCATACTCTTTTCCCATGTTAATCATATGGAGAATAGGCAAACTCTTTTAATTAAGGACAGATATTGATGAAACTTAGTATATGGCTTCATATGGTCTAAATAAATTCTTTTTATGCTTAAAATCTACTTTTAGTGTTCCCCATGGCAGCATACCTGCATACTCTTTTCCTCTATGTATCATTCGGAGAATAGACATTTATTTCCCTATTCATGAGCACGTAATGAAATTTTGTTTACAAGTTCTTCTGGTAAAAATTAATATTGATAATTTTGAAATTTGCTGAGTACGCAGGTCTGCTGGGGGGTATTTGTTTATGAGGTAAGTTTATTACCATGGTTCTATGGGTATTACCCGATTCTGTGATAAAATCCCCAAAAATATCCCCGGAAACACCCCACCCAACTACGTCAAGGGGCTATCAAATCAATGATAAAAACAATACCCGATTAAGAAATCCAATTTCATAATATATCTGGTAATGTATAAACATACTGTATGAGAATAACAGAAAATGCTCATAGCCTGAAACAAGCTTGCCGTTTATATCTAGCTCAAAGAAAAAAAAATGAGGAAGGTGTAGACGACACAACAGGACACAAACAGAAAAAGAAAAAAGAAAACTAGAACTAGAAACACGAGGTTTACAAAATGTCAATAACATACCATACCGTATTCTTTTACGTCTAGTTTTTTTCTAAGTACTTATTTTTAATTTTATCTGAAGGCTTAGAGCAATAAAAATGCAAGTTTCAGACCCAAATAATATTAAGATTTACAATCTTAGTGCCGGGAAGTCTTTACCTGATGTAAGTACACACGAAACTAACCTACAAATTACAAAAACTTCAAATTTCTATTATACAAAGTAACTTCTCATATGAGTTTTAATTATTCTGAAACTCTGAGATAGTGATCCCTTCTTGTAATCTTACAAAATATTAACTTATGGATTTCCAATCCGGGAGAAAATCCTGAGAAATGTCATCCCGGCTCCCTCTTCCCCCAAAGTCAGGAGCTTTTTACCTTGTTGCCAGTCCTCTATCCAATATTTCAAGTCAAATGCCTCTTCCATCGATACAAGCACGAAAACAAAATTTACCAGCGAGACGGATTGCTAAATCCATCTCGTACAACTGTAGGCCTACTGGCAAGAAAAGTTATCTTCCAGAAGGGATCCCATGATAATAAAAGTAAACACTAAGGTTTTGCTTAAGCATTCTTCTAGTACGGAAGGCTAAAATGAAGTTTTGCCAAAGAAGGTAAGGAAATATTGTCAGCAGTGTAGGCTAGGCCTAAATGAAAAACAAGGTAGGTAAGTTATCCTATACCTACTCCATGGTATATTTGTATGTATGTATAGGCCTACATTGTGTTTGTACACGGATCTCAAAAACGGCTTGAACAATTTTCTTCAAACTTTTCAAATACCTTACTTTTGGGATAAAAACAATATTAGGCCAAATACTGGTCTCTATGCCAGGAAAAATCTCATTTCACAATAATCTTCTAGGTGCAAGTTTAAATTATTTCAACATGTGAGGTCCCTGTCTCAAAATAGTGATTTAGTGATTGGTCTTATGGAGTTAAAAATCAAAACAAACTAATGATGAAAACAGCTAGGCCTAACCAAACTGTCAAAGTGCAGACTACGTGTTGCAGTATAAAAATGTGGTTTTGGATTGCAGCCTGAGCAATTTAAATTATAAAATTTACTACAGTATAATACAGTAACTTTTAATTTTACTATAGTAAAATTAGTTTATCTTTTTTAAATTATCGTCCTTTATACTGCTGATTATGAATATTGAGATAAATAAATGTTATGTAAAATTTTAAAACAACTAATTAACTTATTTACATCTGATTATTAACAGATGATTAAAATGCTTTATGTAATATTACCAATGTTATTTAAATGGGTAATTTTGAGATTTCAATGGTGGATAGCGCCTTTATTTTCAGTCCGATTCTCATCAGTTTTTGGCGGAAACAACTACAGACCAAGCCCTAACCAATGACACCAAAAACTTAAAAATCGGTTGAAAATTTTAGGAGGAGTTCTCAACACAAAAAACCCCTAGTGTATTAAATAAGTATAGATATTAAATCAGCTTTTAAACAAATAGGTAATTAGAATCCAAGTGTTTCAGATTCAACATATCGTTCAATAAATATACACATAACAGTGCAGCACCCGTAGGCCAACATTGAACAAAACACTTTGAAAGGCGAGTGAGTGAAGCGAACAAGCTCATTGTGAAGGCAAGTGAGCCCAGTGAACAAGCTTGTCTTTGTCTTAAACAAGTCTTTTGGCTCTTGGCATTTTAGCTCACCATCTGTAACTGATATATTACTATACAGAGTAGTTTATGTTTACCGGGCAAATGCTCGGCGCCCAGGTACTTATTTAAATATGCCTAGGCCTACCGTAAAGGTTCTACTATATTCAGGCGCCGTTCAGATAAGAAAGACCTGCGGATACATTGAATTGGGTGTCCACAGTGGGACACAGGAGTTTATATATTAGTAGTTCCTGGATTCACCCCTCCTTTTCCTCGCTGTTCCGCGGTCCTCTTCACAACCAATCTGGAGCGGGAAGACAGGGATAACCTATTTCCCACCACTAAGTTATCCCAGCTGCTGCTGATTGGCTACCTTACTGTACTTTCTAGTACATACTGTGCTCTCTACTGGCTAATTTTAGAACCACGGACAGGCCTCACGTTCCCTCCGTACTGATGTAACCTTTGGCTTATTCTTTTATGAACTTTAATTAAGGTACTATGTTTATATTTTTTGTTACAAAAAATTGTCATTAATTTTATCTAAACAAATTATTTTCAGTGGCTGTCAGATCGAAAGAGAAGAGCACTACAAAACAAAGATGTTGGTGAGTTATTTTTGTTTTGCTTGTTAAATTATTCTGTTGGAATTATATAAGTTAGTTGTTGAAATTTAAAAACTAAGGTGAGAAGAAATCACACTGGAATGCATCAGTAAATGAGACCTACTGTAATGTTGAATCTAAGCCCATTTGGTAAATCAGTCATGGGGAACTGCCCTCAATATTTTAAGCTTTATCAACAGTATCAACAGCAGTAGCAGCTAGCAGTATCAACAAGCATTCCTTCATTTTACTACATGGCACAACCAAATATTGAAGTTGATGGTTTCTTGTTTTAACAGATATTAGACGTCGGATTGAACTCATCCAAGACTTCAGCATGCCTGGCCTCAGCACGAGTGTCAAGATGTCTCCGGATCTTCAGTATATCCTTACAACGGGAATATACAAACCACGAGTGCGCTGCTATGAGGTCAACAACCTGTCAATGAAGTTCGAAAGATGTTTTGATTCAGAAGTGGTCACTTTTGAAGTACTTTCAGACGATTACAGCAAAGTAAGTGTGATTGTCCTTTGAATTACCTTACACGAGGTACGTTTAGAAAGTAAGTTCTGTTTTTAAATTAAAAATAATAAGTAAGATACAGCTAAAGAATGTTTTGCAAACAAATCTACAACTCCTATAAAATTTTTCGACCAAGCTTCAAAAAATTGATGGCCGAACAAAAATGTTTGCCACTCTAGATGTTTCTTGTCTTGTTTTATGTTGTTTTTTTCTGAGACAGCTGAGTACCAAGAGTAAACAATATTATTTAAATTTAGTGAAACAAAACTTTTGTAATCCGGCATTTTTGGCAATCTAACCCCCCAATGGTCTCGTAACTATCCGATTATTGTGAATCAATCGTAATTGTTTTTATGATGCCTTTTTTTCCTCTAACATTAAGCTTGTAAATTTGTAACACTCTAATAACACGACTACTGTAAACTTTATATAATATATATAGCCTACATATAGTATGATGACAATCAACCCAATTCAGTAGGTAAGTTAGTATTTTAGATCAAATTGCAGCACTACCATTGACTATGTACACTAACGTGAGTAGACTTCTCATAGCATAGGCGTGTATGAAACCTATTGACGGTGGTGCGATCTCGTGCGGTGTACATGGAAGTACACGTAACATATGATAGATAAGATCAGTATTACCAGTCTTCTCAACCAAGGATGAAACATTTTCTAACTGAAAGTTATGTTTATGTTTTGGTAAAGTGTTTTTGTAACACTGTAAATTCAGCTGAATAATAACAACATCGATGGCAGCGACTCTGGTGCCGCGTACACAGAACTTCCGAATTTTTGCCTCAAACTAAATGCATCGGATGAGAGGTCTATTCATGTTAGTGTACATAGTCAATGGTATTACTGTATACCTTTCATAGTCATATTTTTGGCAAACCCCACTCAATTATGATTCTGTTGTATTCCTGCATGTGACAGGTACGTGGAGTTGTCGGGTGTTATTCGGTAGGTATTTGACAGTAAGATGATCCTCCGTTGCAGGTTGTATTCCTGCAGTGCGACAGGTATGTGGAGTTTCACAGCGCCGGCGGTCGCTACTTCCGACTGCGAATACCAAAGTTTGGCAGAGACATGAAGTACCATTTTGCTACATGTAATCTTTATATGGTTGGAACTGGGTATGTACTTTTCTTTGCATTAAAAAACTCTCTAATTATGGTTTTATACTTGTTTTGTATTGATGATTTTATACATAATATATGTTAAGCCTAATTCAATGTCTTTACCAATGTATACTGAACCGAATAAGTGGGGACATCCATATGAGGAAGTGAGAACGCTGCCCCTAAAACACAGATAGCACCACCAAGACGTAATTTTTATTCAAGGATCATGCTGATTGGTTGAATGGAAACAGATGGCTAGAATAATTTTGCAGACGTTTGTTATTGTTTTGATTTTTTGTAAACAAATACGCTCATTTTGACATTTAAGAGGTAGAAAGAGGGCTTCCTGTGACAATAAGGAGAAGTAATCCTAGCATCAGCGCTTTATTTTGCTCTGGTTTTCCAAAACAAAAATTTTTTAACATGGTATGTCTCTACTTATCTGTATTCGGTTCTGTATACATTGGTCTTTACTCTCCTTTAAGACATTTTCCGGCTTTAAGCATTTCAAAACTTGAATGTTTCAAATGTTCTCAATAGACTTATTACAAGAAGCATGGTCTTTATTCTACCACTGCTACATTTTGACTAGATAACTTTACCCAGGCACATACGTTTCAGTGACATCCTATAAAGCGATATCAAAATGACTCTTAGTTCTGCCACAGGTTGTCACAACAATATTGGTGCTCTCTATTTTTGACTCACAGTATTATTTCTTGTTCTGGTTAAACCGAGTTCTGATAAAGTTAAGCAAAAATTAGCAGATACTTACTGTTATTTAATTTTTAAATTTGTGTAACGAATTGGTTGAAAAAAATTTATTAGCCATCTATTAATGTTGCCGTCTTTTTGTCTTCCAGGAAGGACATCTACCGGTTGAACCTGGAGCTCGGCCAGTTCCTATCACCTTTTGAGAGCGAGGCGACGGAAATCAACAAAGTAGCCATCAATGACCATCATCGCCTCGTCGCCGTGGGGACGAGGGAGGGGCGAGTGGAGGCGTGGGACCCTCGTACTAGGGGGCGAGTCGGAGTGCTGGACTGCGCATTTAGCTGCGTCACTCCTGACATGTCCTCCGAGTGAGTGAGATCATACACTCCACCAAAAAAACAAGTCATACATATTCCTTGAAATTTTATAGTCTGGAATGGTTTATGAAATAATTGTTGTTGGATGGTAATTTAATGCCAAACAACAATGTGGACTTTGGTTATTCTCTTTCGACAAATAACCTTTTGGTGTTTATGAGAAAATAAATTTAGACTGAATCATTGTTCTTATCATCTTCCCTGGAAATTATTTTTTAATCAGTACCTACTTGTTTGGTCCCAAAGTAATTTTTAAACCTTTAAGGATTAGGAAAGATTATTTTTTATTTCTCATTGAAGTCATCAATAAAAAAAGTAGGATTTCACTGACCAACGTACCAACGTCTCCAACAAACCACCTGTGGTGTAGGATTTTAAACGTCTACAATTAGAAACTTTATCTCCCTTTAGTAGCTGTCACATAACCCTGTCACTAAATATATGAATCTTAGACTACCAAATCAAGTTTTAACCACAGCCAAGCCCGGTACTTGTTCTTTATACAAATGCCACTAGTTTACAGTGTGCTGTGGCAGTTAAGTTACGTCTGTGAGGACTATTTTCAGTAGACATGTAACGGATATCCGGTTACTATCTGGTATCCGGTCTATCCGGCCTTTTTTTAGTATCCGGTATCCTGCCGGATACTTGCTACTATTCGGCCAGATACCGGATACTTAAATCTGTAAATAAAATTTTAAAAAACACCTTTTTGATTCAAATAATTTTATAAACATTGAATGGAGTTGTATTGTAGTACAGAATTCTGTAATTACAGTATAGAGCTTTACATTAAAAAAAAAAAAAAAAAAAAAACAGTAGTAATATTTAACTAATTTGAATTTATGATAAATAAAAACAAGTTTTTCAGCATGTATTTTCACCAAACTGCTGCTTTTTGCTTCGTACACATGTCCTGCTTCTTAGAATAGCCTTTCACCATTGACTAGTGTATTCATAGTCATTGATGTAGACACTAATGCAATGAGATGAGAGATATATCATTACAATGTTCTGTAGGATGGGGTATCGTTTGTCACTGGTTGACCACTATTTGTAACGGTCTTCTTTTCGGCCAAGACAAACAATAAAAAAATCAATCAAAAAAAAAAAAAAAAAAAAAAAAAAAAAAAAAACAGCAATAACATAAAACGGAAAAACTTATAGATTTACAGATGGTGAATGAAAAATTCGTGCCATCTACTTCCCACGGCCTGAGGGACAATTTCTTACTTTTCTTTCCGTAAATCATCCTTAAACTAAAGGCTACAGCATGACTCGGATATCCGGAAGCCGGATATTCGGCGCTTCGGCCTAGAACCTTGCCGGATATCTGGTATGCAGTATCCGGCCAAAAGAACTATCCATCACATCTCTAATTTTCTGTAGTTAAAAAAAGTCACTGTATGGCGATGAAATATAATTTTGACCTCTGCATTGCTCTAAATAGCCCAAGGTCAAGTCGTTGACAGCTGCACTCTACTGGCACTTCATAGTCACAATCAATTTGCGCATGTTATTTTCACTGTGAATAACTTTTGAAATATTTTTTACGTGTTTAGCAATAACTTAACGTTTAGCGGGCCGATGTTGCATCTGCGTGCTAAGATGCATTTTCGGGATCCTTATGAACATTGCTACCTTTTGAGACTCAAAACTCCAAAATAATTCAACAAATGTGTAATTTTCACACAAAGCCCGTAGAATAATCTTTTTTCGATCTATGTGTTTCTTGTATGGTTCAAGTTTTAAACGAGTAGCATCATATACCAAACAACTAGACCTATCCAATAATAATTCCAGTAAATGATGGAGTGGCGTCTGACTCTGGACCATCTGGTTCACACTGGAGTCTATTGTTTTACTCAAAATATGACAATGGTTTTTAATATTTTGATTCAGTAAAGAATTATAACCTCCAGCATGCTAATGCTAATATTTGAACAATTGAAGTTTGCAAAGCATTTGCGTCCGAACAGTGATTTTGTTAATAACCTAAATATTGTCAACTGTCCTCAGCAAACTAACAATGTTGATTGTGCAATTTATCTCTTGCTATTCTGTGACTGGTTGATTACTCTCGTTGCTGAAAATGAAACCTCTGTTTCATCCAAAATAGTAGCCTGCTCCCAGCACTTAAAAATAAGTCAGAATGATGTTTTGTTGAAGAGAGCAGCAATGGCATACTTTGTATACAGTGACCAAAACTGCAATATGACAGGGGATGAATTGAAAAATTTGATTTTTCATCCGCTTTCCTTTAAAAATAAAATGCTTGTTGATCAAGGTAAAAATATGCATACAGTAATGGACAGTTTTACACATAAAGAAAAGGTGGTAATGACTAATCAATATACACAATATGAACATTTTATTGATAAGAAGTCAAAATGGATTAACTTGTAAGCTTAAAAACAATGTGAGCAGCAAGAATCAGAAAGCAGTATACTCCCCTACCATTGTGGTGACGAATAAATTTGCTGCCCTCAGTGATCTTCAGAATGACGATGACCCAAAAATATTGTCAGAAGGTGTAACAAATATAACAGACTTTGATGAAATTATTAAAAAACGACAAAACAACAGGAAAAATATTAGTAAAAGACTTTTCTCCTCTTCAGAATCCCAATTTGTAAATATCAAGGGAAAACGAAACCATAACAAAAACTTAGTTATAGATTGTCCTACGATAACAGCCACTCTGTGTACAGACAGCCAGGGGAGTGGTGTTTCCACAAAACTTGAGAATTTGAGCTGCGGGAAAATTAAATCTTTTGGATATGTGCAAGCCTACGCAAACCTCATCAGAGTGGCTGACTCTGCAGTCTCATGTAGTGGTGATGCAGTAATACTGTTGGCAGGCACTAATAACAGCCTAGATAACAATCTGCAGGAAATATACTCAACACTTGAAGATAAACTAAACTCACTAAGTGAAACTAGACCGGTTTTTATTTCCACTGTACCAACTAGACATGACAAGTCCAATAATCATGTAGTTAATTATGAATTGAGAGATTTAAATAATTATATAGCACAGTTAGTCAAAAGAATTGATAATGTTTATTTAATTAATCTATCATGCTTAAAGAGGTTTCATTTTACGAGGCAGGGGCTTCATTTAAATAATAGGGGTAAATTGAAACTAGCACATCTCATTATAAATTCCATTAAACTGCATACATTCTGTACCGATCATGCTGCTGATTGTGAGACCACTTCTACCACTGATGAGAGGGAAAAGGTTCTCTACTCCCCATCCCCATCCAGCATTGACTTTGAAGATACAATCACAGTTGTGGAAATGGATATGGAAGATGCAATTATAAAATATCAAAACAACAAGGATTTGGCATTTGCCCACAC
The DNA here is from genome assembly GCA_030545055.2 of Neoaliturus tenellus. Taxonomy (NCBI): domain Eukaryota; kingdom Metazoa; phylum Arthropoda; class Insecta; order Hemiptera; family Cicadellidae; genus Neoaliturus; species Neoaliturus tenellus. Next base: position 57,848,972 of record CM061536.1, on the reverse strand, counting down.
CATCTCAGCAGACCTTGGCTGCTCGAGAAACATGAGTGCTGGTGTGGCGGTAAAATTTAGGAAAATGTTTGGGAGACCCAAAATTACAGATTGTTTGAATAACCATCTTGCCTACCAGAAAACTCAGGGAGGTGCAAGTGTTTACAGCTTGATTACAAAACCTAAATTTAACGGTAAACCTACACTATTAGACTACGAGACTGCCTTTTTACACCTAGCTGAAGATTTTAAAGCCAAAGGATTCAAAAAATTGGTCTGCTCAGCCATGGGGTGTGTCAGAGATCACATTTCTATTAATGATTTTGTCAAAAACATATCATCCTTTAAAACGATAACAGGATCTACAGTTGAAATAATAAGCTATAATCAAAAATCTTCAAGAACATTATGGAATGGTATGAATCACAGTTATTTCATTAAACGTTTGCGCCAAGCAATCATGAGTCAAAATCTACAGCAAACATCATTCATCAGTACCTTGGACCATACATCAATGGTAAGAAATGAAACTGGAAAGGATATAACACCTCTACCATCAACCATCAACCATCAACCAGAAATCGCCATCAACAAGTCATCAGACAAGTCCAACTACTTCTCCTCAACATCAACCAAGGAGAATGTCAACCAGCCCAGCCGAGAGCAGTAAAGTGGTCAATCTGTGTTCCAGTGATGTGAGTGAGGGTGGGGCAGTGCATAGTGGGTCTGATTCTACACCGTTTTGTCAATCAATTTTTTTAGGAACTCCAGATCACTGGCCTCCCATAATATTGAGCTTGTAAATAGCCCTTCCACTCTAACAAAAGCTAAAATTAAATCAAAATCAAAAACAACTAAAAGAGATATGAGCTTGAATATTTTCCATCAGAACATCAACCATTTCTCATCTAAAAAAGATGTATTAGAAATAGTTCTTGATGAATTGAACCCAAATTTGGTAGTACAGTACACTCTCGTTCATCGGACTCGGCGACATCGGAACTCCGCTTCATCGGAACTAAAAATCTGGATAAATTATTAATATTTTTTTCTTACGAAATAAATCAATTTTCCGTTTTAGCGCCTTCAATTTCCATTCGTTCTATCCGCACAACAGTGAAGTATCACATTTTGCGTCTAACGTCATCAGGCGTTTTCCATAATCTGTACGTATCGATGTGATTTACGAGGCCGTGGAGTATTCGCACAAAAATAGAAAGAGGGCAGGAAATGAACATCCGTTTCGACCACTTCCCAAACTGTCATTCAGTCTGTCTCGCGTCGCGACTGCACCTGTGTTACGTGGAAGTCAGTTGACTGCTGGAATATGAGTGGAATATAAATATGGAATATGAGAATAACGATTTTGGATCTTTATTTCCTGCGTTATTTTTATTCCTGTAGGTTCATTATTTGTTACCATGTTCAAAGTTTAAGTGCCTTATTTTCATAAAATCTCTAGTGTTGCCTTAAAAACAAGAGTGAATACAATCACGATAGATCACCGTACGGGCGGAAATGATGACTCACGACGGCCTCCACTTCATCGGAATTTTTTGACATCCGAACCGGCCGTCCGCCACATTAGTTCCGATGAACGAGAGTGTACTGTACTAAGTGAACATAAATTGAAAAGCAATGAAATTAAATTTGTTAAAATTAATAATTATACTGTGATATCCAGTTATTGTCGTCAAACTTGTGGAGGTGGAGGAGTTATAATTTTTAGCCGTGACTCTGGACCAATTAAAGTTAAAGAAATCAATATACCTCAAATAAATCAATTATGTACAGAGAAAGAATTTGAATGTTGCACAGTTGTATGTAAAGTTTTTAAATTTACTTTTGTTTTAGTTGGTTTGTATCGAACACCAGGTTCAGCTTATGACACTCCTTTTTTAAGCAAACTTGATTTAGTACTTAGTAGGTTAAACGAAATGTATGAAAATATAGTTTTAGCCGGTGATATAAATATTGATGCAATAAATTATTCTAAAAAGAGCTATATTAGATTATGTAATATTTTAACTCAGCATAGAATGAAATATCTTGTAAATTTTCCAACCAGGGTAACTTGTGAATGTGAAAGTGCTATTGACAACATTATTACTAATTTACCAAATGATATGCTAATAATTGAAGGTTTGATTACACAAATAAGTGATCATGATGCCCAGTTCCTAAAAATAAATATAAAAAGCGATAGCGTATCTGTAAGTAAAATCACTGCCATGAGTAGAAAATTTACAAAAGAAAATATTGATTTATTTAAAAACATGTTGTCTAATGAGACTTGGACCGATGTTTATAACTCCACTGTAGAGAATAAGTATGATGTTTTTCATAACATTTTAATGTTTTATTTCGATTTATGTTTTCCATTGATTAAAAGTAGAGTCAATGTTGCAAAGGAAAGGTGGATAACTCATGAATTAATAAAAGAGAAAAATGAAATCAAAAACTTAAGCCAGACTGCTAGATTTACAAAGAATGTTGGAATTAAGAAATTACTCAAGCAGAAAAAAAAGTCTCACAATAAAAATGTATTGGAAACCAAAAAAGAGTACATTGAGAATCAAATAAAAAAGTCTGATAATATTAGTAAGTCTACCTGGAAAGTAGTTAACAAGGAAATTAGAAATTATGACAATGTTAAATGTAGTAATGTTAAATTAGTGGTTAATGGTAGGGATTACACTGATCCCAAAGATGTTTGTGAAACTTTTAATAACTATTTTATAAATATGGTTGATAAATTAGTAATACCTAACCTGTCACCAAATACAAATAACATAGACTATAGTTTTTCAAATATTACTAGCAAGTACCAGGGGGACCGAGCTTAAGCTCGGTAAAATTATTACTTTCGTTTCTCACACAAAGCTCGTTCGCTCCGCTCACTCGCCAGGCGGAAGGTTTGCTGCACATTGGTATGATTTTCCTAAAACCATAGGTTAAAGATGTAACACATTGGTTTATTTTATCTACAGTTATCAGCTGATTTTTGTTCAGTTAAAAAATTTCCATAAGGATAACATGGGATCTTTGAAGGGCTCTAGCGCGAAAACCGGATTTTTCCCAGCTATGGGACCAGCTCCAATCGATTTCTGGTGACCAAAACCCCCATATTCTAAAATTTGAAGGAAATCGTCGGAGCCGTTTTTGAGATAATTGTGCAAGCAAGCAAACAAGCAAACATTGCTCGTATAAGAGTATAGGATAAACTGTTTTCTGCTAAAACTATAAGTGAAAATGAATTGGATAAAATTATTTCTTCATTCAAAAATAAATATTCTGTAGGCTATGATGAAATACCAATTACGGTCATAAAACAAGCCAAAATTTTCTTGATAAAGCCAATAGTTCATGTTGTAAATTCATCTTTAATCTCTGGTACATTTCCAAAAAAAATTGAAAATCTCAAAAATCATAACTGTTTTCAAAAAAGGGAATAAAACTGAACCTGCTAATTATCGGCCATTATCTATTTTACCCTCAATATCTAAAATATTTGAGCGTGTAATGTACCTACAATTAACTGAATTCCTGGAGAAAAATAGTTTGTTTGATGATGAACAGCATGGGTTTAGAGTAGGCAGGTCTGTGGTAACAGCTGGAATTGACTTTATTGAAAATGTTGTTGCTGCTATCGATAGAGGAGATAATGCTACAGGAATTTTTATGGACCTGTCAAAAGCGTTTGATAGTGTCTCACACGAAATTTTACTTTTAACTTTAAAAAATATCGGTATTTCTGACATAACTTTAAACTGGTTCGAGTCATACATTTATAACAGATAACAATATGTTCAATTAAAGTACATCAACAAACAAAATCAAGTAACTTTTGCAAAATCTTCTTTACAAACAATTAAACATGGTGTTCCACAAGGATCCATTCTGGGACCTATTCTTTTCCTTTGTTACATGAGGGGGTTTCCATCTGTTTTATCTGGGGCACAAAACAAATTATGTCTCTATGCAGATGACTCTAATTTGATAGTTACTGGTAAGACAGTGAATAAAGTTGAGGTTATAGCAAATGAAGATCTTAAATTAATCAACAACTATTTCAGCAGCAAAAACTTATTACTAAATTCGGAAAAAACAAACCTCATATCTTTCCACACCAACAAAACAGAAACAAACCAAAACCGGATGTTGTAATAGATAACTACAAAATATTCCAATCTAATGAAACAAACTTTTTAGGATTATCGATAGATGAAAATTTGACCTGGAATAATCATATTGTAACGTTAAGTAAAAATATTTCTTCTGGATTATACGCTCTTAAGGTGATGTCAAAATACTGTTCATTAGAAACATTGAAAACTATTTACTATGCTCACATACATTCTCACATATCTTTTGGAGTTGTGTTGTATGGAGCAACTAGTAACAAAAATTTGCTGACAATTTTAAGGGTTCAAAAAAGGGCAATTAGAATAATCATGAATTTAAGTGATAAAGATTCTGTAAGACAATTCTTTCCTCAGTTAGGTATACTTAGGTATACAATCTATGGTCTATACATTTTGGAAACAGTCATGTTTGTAAGGTATAATGGTGACAGGTTGCCTAAATTAGGATCAAGTCATAATTACAACACCAGAAATAAAAATCAGCTATCAACACAGAAACATTCTATGCAATTACATTTTAAGAAGCCCAGCTCTGCAGGCCTAAGGTTCTTGAACCAACTTCCCAAAGATTTAATTTCAATAGAAAGCAATATAAAGTTTAAAAAGCATTTAAAAACCTTTTTAATAGAAAAATCTTTATATTCATTTGAAGAACTTTCTTTAGACATGAAATGAGACTGAATAAAAACACTGAATGAATTACCTAAAAGATTATAGGCTTTAATATACAAAAGAATTCAAATAAAGTTAAATTACAAAACAGAATTATAAAAGTAAACAATCTAAAGAACAATTGAGAATTAATTTGATTAATGTCAGCTGATATGAATAATATGTTTGATATAGAATGAGAAGGAAGATCATTTTATTACATTCTTCCCCTCCTAGCAAACATAATCTTTCAAAAAAGATGGAGCGCGTTTTTCTCGTGTACTTCTTCTTACGTAATCTGTATTTTTACTGGGGCGTTCTTCAGAATCATCAATTTCATGACAGTCTTTTCTTGAGTCATTTTCTTGAGAGTTTGGTTCACTATCCTGTTTCTTATTTTGATCATTCTCCGGTGAATGCAAAAATGTTTCATTTGATTGTATAACTTCACCTGCTGGTGCTAGGTGTCTGGAACTTACTGTTGTTTCTCTCCCATCTGCAAATCGTATGTGGGAATATTCAGGATTTCCTTCAAGAAGTGTTACTTCTTCAACAATAGGTTCGTACTTTGAGTACCTTACTGGTCGCTTCATAAGAACAGGACCGGGATTCATAAGCCACGAAGGAGTGGTCTTCCCATTACTAAATCTTCGAGAAAAGAGAAACAGTCTCTCATGAGGTGTAGCATTTGTGGATGTGCATAGAAGTGAACGAACTGAGTGTAGAGCTTCTTGGTAAACTTTTTCCCAGTCGGAAAGGGGAAGGTTTTTGCTTCTCAGGGCTAACTCAATTGTTTTCCAAACGACACCAACATATCTCTCAGCTTGGCCGTTCCCTTGCGGGTTGTATGCTGTAGTGCGACTAGTAGCGACTCCTAAACTAAATAAAAATGACTTCAGTTCCTGAGACATAAAGCTTGTTCCTCGGTCAGAATGTAAGTATGCAGGTAAGCCAAACATCGAGAAAAGTTCTTTGAGTTTCAGAATCACAGTGCTAGCAGTCATGTCTGGGGTAGGAAAGGCAAATGGGAATCGCGAATATTCGTCGACTACAATCAAAAGATAACGATTTTTAGAGGAGGATGGTAGTGGTCCTTTGAAATCCATGTTAAGCCTCTCAAACGGTTGTGTAGCTTTGATAAGCTGACCAGTATGCCTATGAAACCGTGGCTTAACTTCCGAGCAGACCCTACAAGAAGAGGTAACTTTTCTAATCTCTTCAAGTGAATAAGCGAGATTTTTACTTCGAGTCCAGTGATACATTTTTGATTCTCCTGGATGACATAGATTTTCATGCAATGTTCTAAGTTCCATCAAGTTTCCTTCTAAAGATGAACAGATTCTCGACAACGCATCTGCAGCTCTATTTTCTTTTCCAGCTCTGTAAATGATCTCATATTTGTAACAAGACAACTCGATTCTCCATCTCATAATTTTATCGTTCTTGATTTTACTAGAGTGACAGTCGCTAAACATGAAGGCAACAGAGCGTTGGTCGGTTATCAGGCGAAAGTGTCTGCCAATAAGATAATGTTTCCATTTTCTTAGCGCCTCCAAAATTGCATAAGCTTCTTTTTCGACCGATGAATGTTTTTGTTCTGAATCGGTTAAGGTCCTCGAGAAAAACGCCACTGGTCGACCGCCCACTGTCAAAGCTGCTCCTATCGCCTGATCCGACGCATCAGTTTCTACTGTTAAAGTTCCTTCATCATCAACTGTAGAAACTACAGCATTTAAGATATCGAGCTTTAACTGACTGAATACATTTCTTGCCTCTTCAGATAAAGGAAATGAGCTCTTGTTTAGACAACGTACTTTTTCAGAGAATTTCGGAATGAATTGAGAGTAATGCGAAAACATTCCAAGAGCTCTGCGAAGAGAATTTGTATTGCAAGGAACTGGCAGATCACGCAGAGGCTGTAAACGTTCGGGATCTGGTCTAATAGATTTGTGGCTGATTACAAACCCTAAAAGATGAATAGTTGTCGTTGAAAAATTACATTTCTTTTCGTTCAATGTAAGATTGTATTTGGCAACAGCTTTCATGAAATTTTCCAAGTTCTTATCATGTTCAGACTGATCACGACCACAAACTGTAATATCATCCAAATAAACTTGGACACCTTCAAGATTTTCTGAAGTGATGATGTTGGTCAGAGTACGTTGGAATACGGGAACGCCATTTCTTACTCCGAAAGGAACACGAGTGAATTGATACAGCTTTCCGCATGCCTCAAATGCGGTATAAGGTTTATCCTTTTCTTTTATTGGAATTTGATGGTACGCACTTTTTAGATCAATTGAACTGTACACCCGATAAGTGGCTACCTTATTTACAATATCTTCAATTCTGGGAAGGGGAAATGCATCAAGTTCTATAAAACGATTTATGGTTTGCGAATAATCCACAACCATGCGTCTTTTATGGTTATCAGATGAAACTACTAGGACTTGCGCTCTCCAGGGAGATTTACTTTCTTCGATAATTCCCTCTTTTAGTAAAGTTTGAATTTCCCCATCAATGAATTTTGTATCAGAAACTGAATGTCTACGAGATTTAGTCGAGATAGGTTTGCAATCTGGCGAGAGATTAGTGAATAATTCTACCGGCTCTACTTTAGCTACAGCAACGCTACAAATGTTAAGGGGAACTTCGTCTCCTCCAAACTGAACTTGTACACTTGAATGACGCTTCAGAATATCGTGACCGAGAATGACATCAGAACATAAATTTGTAAGAACACTTTGTTTTACCCGCTTATAAGTATGATTTTGGAGTTTTAAATCAACTTCACAATAACCTTTTATGGATGAGCGCAAAGTAGTAGAGGCCATAGACCTCTTCCTCTTTGCATGGAATCACAGGGAGCTTAAGCTCATAAGCTGAACTTTCATTTATAAAACTTCCTGAACTTCCCGTATCTATCAAGGCAAATGCATGTAAGCCATTTATGGTTAACGGAACTACAGCTTTACTTAGACTGGAAGGTACTGAAGCAATACAGTTTGATTGAATATTTGGAGTATCTGACTTAAAAGATTGTTTTTTCTGTTTTCTACATACCTTCTGGTAATGGCCTTTAGTGCCACAACCTCTACATGTAGCTTCCCTCGCAGGACACACAGCTCTGTTGTGTTTTCGGAATCCACAGAAATAACATGTTTGACTGACTGAAGAAACGACAGCATCCTGATAAGTAGTCTGTTGCGTTTCCAGAACGATGTCATTGGATGGTTGACTTACACAGTCCTTAACATTACTCCTAGAATTTACTACTGGATTAGAAAACCCCAATACATACTGTTGAGATTGGTGTTGTGCGAGTTCAAGAGCCCTTGCTTGAGAGACAGCTTAATCTAACGTTAAAGTAAGGTTTTCTAATAACCTTTGTCGAATATGTGGAGATAACAAGCCATCTATAAACGCATCTTATCTTAAAGCTCGATATCTTAAATGCTGTAGTTTCTACAGTTGATGATGAAGGAACTTTAACAGTAGAAACTGATGCGTCGGATCAGGCGATAGGAGCAGCTTTGACAGTGGGCGGTCGACCAGTGGCGTTTTTCTCGAGGACCTTAACCGATTCAGAACAAAAACATTCATCGGTCGAAAAAGAAGCTTATGCAATTTTGGAGGCGCTAAGAAAATGGAAACATTATCTTATTGGCAGACACTTTCGCCTGATAACCGACCAACGCTCTGTTGCCTACCCCAATACATACTGTTGAGATTGGTGTTGTGCGAGTTCAAGAGCCCTTGCTTGAGAGACAGCTTGATCTAACGTTAAAGTAAGGTTTTCTAATAACCTTTGTCGAATATGTGGAGATAACAAGCCATCTATAAACGCATCTCTTATGTATTCATTTCTGTTTACCTCTGCACTTACAGCTTTAAAATGACAATCCTTTGATAAACGTTTCAGCGACTCTAAATAAGAATCTATATTCTCTCCAGATTCTTGTCTTCTTGTTTTGAGTTTGAATCGTGCAAAGATTTCATTGACTGGTTTAACATAGAGTTTCTTTAAGACATCAATTGCGTCTTCATATGTGTCACAATCAGAAATATATTCGTAAACAGAGGGTGAAATAAAATTGGCTAAAACTTTAAGTTTGTTTTCTTCACTTACATCAGAAGATGCGATACAGTTTTCAAAGGTTTTGTACCAATGGTTCCACTCTTGGCATGCATTTGTGTCATTAGGACTAAGACTGAATCTCTCTGGTTTGAGTAAGCGATGCATTTTAATTCATTTTGTATATTAAATTGAAATGAGACTGAATAAAAACACTGAATGAATTACCTGAAAGATTATAGGCTTTAATATACAAAAGAATTCAAATAAAGTTAAATTACAAAACAGAATTATAAAAGTAAACAATCTAAAGAACAATTGAGAATTAATTTGATTAATGTCAGCTGATATGAATAATATGTTTGATATAGAATGAGAAGGAAGATCATTTTATTACAAGACAATACTTCTTATTGTTAGTTATTATTTTCCTTTACTTATCACATAGGGAGATGCCATTCTACATTTGTATGATTTCATGTAACAGTTATGTATATGTAATTGTACAAATTTTATGAATAAAGTTGATTTGAATTGAATTGAATTGAATTATCCCAATTTCCCCCCAGGTTGATCGGGTTCCCGTCGGTGACAGCGCTTGAGTTCTCGGGCGCTTTGGGTCTGAGCGTTGGCACGGCAACGGGTCAGGTGCTGCTGTACGACTTGCGCTCCGACAAGCCGCTGCGAGTCAAGGACCACATGTACGGGCTGCCGATACGCGATGTCGCACGTGCTGGCGAACACGTGCTGAGCATGGATTCATCCGTCGTCAAGATATGGAACAGGGACTCGGTGGGTGGAACATGGCCTACATCAGTTAAAGTTTTTAGTCTAGTTGTTTATTGTGTAGCATATTTTTACTGCTGATAGTTAATTTTTATTTTCTTGGTTAGCAAACCAGTAACTTATACGGAATTGCTTTAAATAACTCTCGATCTGAATGGCGTGATTTATTGTAGGTGGTGTTTATTCAACCTGTTTTGGACAACACACACCTGATATTGAAATTTAACAGTAATTGTTGGTCAAAAACATAAAACACATGTAGTACATATACATAACAGTTGATCCAGTTATGTTTGCACCTAAAGTGTGTTTTTAAACTTATTGATCAAGGATCAAAGTGAACTAGTTGACTAAGATTCAGCGCCAAACTTCAATACCTGGACAGGTCAAACCAGTTCAGACAAGAAAATCGATCTCATTGGTTCACTCAATCATTCTAATTTATTGCGATAAGGTTTTTCTCATTCATATTATACAAATACAAATTCTTTATTGCTTACACAACCTTTCGTCATAGAGCAATGTTTATAAATACAATAATTTTCTTTTTCAAATTTTAATTCTAATACTAATTTTTTTAAATCATGGCCTTAAAACAATGAAACAATGAAAATCTTTTTAAATTGTAACATTTCATTTTTTTTTTTTTTTAATACAAAAAATATGAATGATACACTTTCTTAATTTTCTTTGTTATTTTTATAATTTAAGAATTCATTTAATGAATAAAAACATTCCCTTTGAAGAAAATTTCCAATTTCTTTTTTTATCTTCTTTTCATCAATAATATTTTTAATTTCGTTTGGCAAAGAATTAAAAAGTTTTATACTCATGTAAAATGGAGAATGTTCGAAGAGACTTGTATTATGAGCCGGGAAATGGAAATTAATATATTTATGTCTAGTATTAAACTCATGATCATTATTTATATTTTTAATATTGATGTTATTATTGAAAATATTCATGAGACTTTTGAAAATGAATAAAGAAGGCAATGGCAGTATATTTAGATGTTGGAATAATGGTTTACAGTGGGTTCTTGGATGTTTTTTGCACATTACTCTAATAATTTGTTTTTGCAATTTAAATATTTGCTTACTCTCAACTGAATTTCCCCATAGTTCAATTCCATAGGTTAATCTTGAATGAAAGTAAGCAAAATATATCATTTTTTGGGTATTTAAATTAGTTATATTGGATAAAAAATGAATAGCATAAAATGCTTTATGTAACTTTTTTAGAAGTAATGATATGTGAGATTTTCATTTCATGTTGTTGTCCAATTTTAAGCCTAAAAATGTTGTATCTTTCACTGTTTTTATTGAACTAAAATTCGTTAAAGTGATTTGCTTAGTATTACGATTCATAAACTGCAAGAATTGTGTCTTATTTTGATTCAATTTTAATCCATTTATTGAAAACCATTCGTCTAACTTATTTAAATTGTAATCAATTTTGTTTTGTAAGTTGTTAATATCAGTGTCTGAACATAATAAAGAGGTGTCATCAGCATATAAGATTACTTCACAGTTTTTGGTAACAACTGGTAAATCATTAATATAAATTAAAAATAAAAGTGGACCTAAAATTGAGCCTTGAGGAACTCCATTTTTTATATTACTTTGGTTATTTAAGAAATTTAGGTTGTTTATTGACACACTTTGACTTCTATTTGTTAAGTATGATTTGAGTAATGATAGAGCTTTTTTCTTTACACCATAGAACTCTAATTTTTTCAATAATAGTTTATGATTTACACAATCAAAAGCTTTTGACAAATCACAGAACACTCCGGCGGTATTTTGGGACTTGTCAAGATATTCCGACACTTTATTAATAAAACTTGATACTGCCATAGTTGTATTTTTGTGTTTTCGAAATCCAAATTGATTTGATATTAAAATATTATTTGATTCAAGGAAATTTATCAATTGATTATAGATTGCTACTTCAAATATTTTCGAAAAGGTTGGCAATAGAGATACTGGTCTATAATTTTGAATTAGCTTAGGATTTTCACTTTTAAAAATAGGTACAGTTCGAGCAATCTTAAGTAATTTTGGGAATTCAGCTGTCTCAAACATAAGGTTTATTAAATGAGTTAAGGGGGATGATATTTGTCCACAACATTTTTTAACTATGGCTGGAGGAATTTCATCCCATCCAGTTGACCATTTAATTTTAAGACTGCGTATAATTTGTTTTGTTATTATTGACAATGAATGTAATAAAAAAACTGTGTACTTCTTGTTCAAAGTCTAGTGTTAAAACATGTTTAATTTTAATAGGGTTGAAATAAAATTAAGTGAGTCTGCAAGCCTATCTAAGCTACTGATACTTTTGGCGTAGAAAAGTATATCACAAGAGAATTTTTTACATACGATTATAGAAATTGAGATCATTATATGAGCTGCCCGTGATTCCCAAAGATCTTGTGTTGAAATATCATGAAACCCTTTTTCTTGTGATATTTTTTTCATAATAAGTTAACGGTATCATATGTTTGGTAACATTCCTATTCTATTTTTTTTTTTTTCAGATAGTCCTTGTGTAATCCTGACTAAAAGTATGATTTTGCTATCAACATTTTGGTATAGTGTTTACTTTTTTTTATTAACGCCTACCTGATAAGTTTTGTTCTGTAAGAACATCGTGAATTACAGTCTCTTCAATGTCAATTCCCATTCTGTTTCCAGGGAGCTCTCTTCACGTCGATCGAAGCTGGGAATTTTACACAGTTCAACAACTTGTATGTCGTTCCGAACTCCGGTTTGATGTTCATCGCCAATGAGGCTCCCAAAGTCCAGACGTACTACATTCCTGTGAGTAAACTAAAAATTATTTGCTATAAAAAACAAAATGGCGGCTAGTGGCGTAACAAAGGATCTTAGGACGAATGTTCAGATTAAGTCTAACTTTTTTCTTGATTTTGTTCCAAAAAATCGTCGGAGTTTCGGGTTAGTTTCCGAACACCCTGTTTGTTTGCACATTTACCTTCTCAACTGTACAAGCCAATGATAATGTTATCATTTGGTAAAGAACTAAATTGGATAAAGTCATATCTTGAGGGTCGACATCAATATGTTAGTATTAAAAATCTGGAAAATAATTATCTTTACGATGCTAAATCCAAAACTAAAAACATCAATTACTCAGTACCACAGGGTTCAGTTTTGGGTCCGTTTTTGTTTTTATGCTACTTGGGAGGAATGCCAAAGTACATTTACAGCCAAATAAAAAATAGCAAAATATGTTTATATGCTGACGATATTAGTATGAGTGTATATGGCAAAAATTTAACCGTTGCAAAAAGTGATTGTGAAGACTCAATTAAGATACTAAAAAATTACTTAAATGATAGACAACTTCTCCTGAATGAAGATAAGACTAAATTGCTACACTTTACTTGCAGACTATCAGATCAAATCCAAAATAACTTCAATAGTAATAGTAATTTTGTAGAAGAAACAAAATTCCTCGGCCTTGTATTGGACAGCACATTGAGCTGGACTACACATGTCAATCATATTTGTAAAAAACTAACATCCGGCATATTTGCTATTAAAAGATTGGTTCCAACATGTAGCTTAGAAGCATTAAAATCAGTATATTTTGCAACTTTACACTCCCATATTTCATATGAAATTGAGATATATGGGGGAGCTAGTAATATTAATTTAAATAAAATATTGGTTTTACAAAAAAGAGCAGTACGGTCTATGTTAAATTTAAAAGAAACTGAATCGTGTAAAGAACACTTCATAGAATTAAAATTCATGACAGTTTATAGCCTTTACATTTATAGAACAATAATTTTAGTACAAATCAATCAAAACAAATTATTAAGACAATGTGATGTACATAATTATAACACAAGGAATGAGGATGATTTTGCAATCAAAATACATAACAAAGAAAAGTTTAAACAATGTCCCAACATATAGTGGGGTGAAATTCACAAACTTCCTCCCAAGCGGCATAAAGGAAGAAGTGGATTTTTCAAGATTTAAGAACAAACTCAGAGATTTCCTAATTAATTTGCCATGTTACAATCTAGAAGATTTTTATAAGAATAATACTCCTTAAGTTGTATAATGTTTTGATTTGACTGGAAAGTAAAGGTGGATTGAGAGCAGGCTAAAAAATATTTGTAAAAACTTGACGCATTCTTGTACATTTTTATGTATGCTTGAATAAAGATATTTGTCTATTGTCTATTTGCAGAGCCTTGGCCCCGCCCCCAAGTGGTGCGGCTTCCTAGACAACCTGACCGAAGAACTTGAGGAAACGGTGATGGAAACAGTCTACGACGACTATAAGTTTGTCACAAAGAATGAACTGGAAGATCTGGGACTGGCTCATCTCATTGGTAAGAACAATTGCCCTTCTACAAGATGTCTACCAGTTAAGAAAATCCGGGAAAGAATTAAAGATTTCTCACCTATGTCCGGAAATACACTCTCTCTTCTAGATATCTCTTTGTTTCGTTGATAGTGAATCAACACAAAGAACTGAAAAATGAAGCCAACTCTTTCCAATGACCGAAATCCATAATATGGTATCAGTCATAAATAATGAAACAATTGAATCATGAAATATTAGCCATGAATAATGATTGCCTCATGATTTATTTACCAATGATTAGTAATTGCTATTGTTGTACAAATCATATATATTGTTTGATTCATGAAATTATGTATAATAAATTTCATCAGTTGCATCAGAGTGCTATGGATGTATTTGTGACAATGTATTGGCCGTTTTTTTTTTTTTTTTTTTTTTTTTTTTTTTTTTTTTTTTTAACCTGATACATTGCAAGAATATTGGGGCTGGGGAGATATTAAAACTGTAAACAAAATTTAAACTCGTGACAAACATGTTAGAGTACCAAATTTTCTTTAACGTTTTTAAGTGCCTCGGGGTTGAGCATTTGCTTGGTAAACTCAAACAGTAATCTTCTTTTTAGTAATATCAGCTACAGACAGCGCGATCAAATGCTAAGTGCATAAAAGCTTACCGGTATTTCTTTTTCAAGACAAGCTCGTTTGCTCCACTTACTTGCCTCTCGGGCTGTTTCAATTTAGGCCTACAGGTATTTTGTAAAAACACTATGGTGTTTTTACAATTATTCTTACTAACTTAATTCTTTTGATTTAAATTATTCAAATGCAATTCTACAAATAGTTGTTTTATACTTTTACATGACTTTTATTGATCTAAACATTCATAATCTGTGGAATGAGGTTCGATTTAAAAAATTATGAATTATTTTGGTCATACATTAGTACTATTATTTATAATTATTTAGTTAGTAACTGACTGCCATGCAAAACCACATGTTTTGGAACACGTGATCTGCACTTTGACAGTTGAGTCAGCTGTTTTCATTATTTAACAATTTTAACAATTAGTTAACAATTTTTTCATTTCAATTAAATATTTAAATAAATCAGATTTTTCCTGGCATAGAGACCTGTATTTATATTATTTTCATCCGAGAAACAATTTATTTGCAAAGTTTGAAGAAAATTGTTTGAGCGGTTTTTGAGATCCTTGTGTTAACATAATACACATACATACAAGTATACCTTACTCACATTAGATTATAGGATAAGTTATAATGTCCTTCAGTGACTCCTAGTCAGCTACTATATTTTTAAGCCAAACCTGTGCCTGTTAAAAAGTAACGGTCCTGAAGTTCACTGAATTAACAACTGTTACCAATAATATTGTAAAACTGATACACAATATGTTGTGATGTGAAATTACCAGCTGATGCAACAGTGAAATAAAACAAAAACAACAAAAAACCAAAAGCTTCAGCCAATTGGATATTAGCAAGGATAAACAAATCCCCTCCACCATCTCTCCCTTCAGAGATCAAGTAAAAAAAAAATAAAAAAAGGCTGTAAGCTATGAATACAGAGTCTTTTAAGAAGCTCAGGTCCCATGTTAAATATTCTTTGGTTTTTTTTTTTTTTTACTGGGCAAGTCACCACGAGAGGTAGCGTCGAGCGCTGGCTATTCCTTCTTTGATTACACCCCCCTCAGTTTCTCGAATTGGGCCAATCACCACCGATAGCTGCGAGCGGTGGCTGTTCCAACCAGCGAACACCTCAAACAGCTGGCTGTTCCTATTGCACTTCACCCCCCCCCCCTCCACCACCGTGGGAGCGGCAATTATAATTCACAGCGTTACCACTGCATTTATGATTGTATGATTGTGTCTAATTTTATTAACACTGCAATAAAGAATGGTTCGAATTGAAAATTTGTAATTTTTGTAGCTATAACTACCATGAAATAAATTTAGTTGTGATTTATTAGTTATTTAGTAATTACGTTGTGATTGTAATAACACAGGCTGATTATTCCTCTACAATGCTGCAGACAGCTGGTCGGGATTTAAGGGGGGAGGTAAACATCAGCTAGCGCTGTCTCGTAGTGGCTTGCCCAATTATAGAATCTGTCAGAATAAAAGCCATAAGACCTGACCTTCTTAAAAGGCATTCATTAAAAAAAAGGTGCTTAAAAGGTATTCATTGCTGTAAGACAACATCAGTAATCTGATAACTTAATTCTTTGCCAAATTGTTTTCTCATGTGCTCTAATTGCAAGGCTAAGCATTTCAAGCAAATTAATAAACTTTCTCATGGATTTTATAAAAAAAATCATTATTAGTGGAAAATGTTTAGTTTTTTAACCTGTTTTTTGTGAAAACAAATATATTTGACCTGGTGAATTATGTTGTAAATTATGTTGTAATTTAAACCAAACAATGCCTTCAGATGTTTTCTCTGTACACAGATTAAGAGTCATCTTCACCCTTGGGCTGGTAGCTCATTGTTGCGCAGTCGGCAATGTTAACCATACGGCTTTTAATGCAAAACATGGTATTTTATTCCCCTGTTTTGGACTCCGTTTTTCAACTGATTTTCTTTAAACTTGGCAAGTGTTTAGTTGAATAGTTATATTAGGCTCCTCATACCTCTAAATTTTGAAAAACTACAAATATTACTCTCAGTGGCATTGTAAAGTAACTTGATTTTCCTTAGTAATATTTGTTAAATTTTCAAAATTTCAAGGTATGAGGGGCCTAAGATAACTATTCAACTAAACACTTACCAAGTTTAAAGAAAATCTGTTGAAAAACGGCATCTGAAACAGGTGAATAAAATACCATGTTTTGCATTAAAAGCCGTATGGTTAACATTGCCGACTGTGCAACAATGGGCTACAGGCCGAAGGGTGAAGATGACTCTTAACTGTGATAGTGTATTTCAATTTGTGATGCAATACTTATCTCTTTGTGCAGGTACCAACCTCCTAAGGGCTTACATGCACGGCTACTTTATTGACATAAGGTTGTATCGAAAGGCAAAGTCGGTGGCTGAACCATTTGCCTTTGAGGAATACCGAAGAAAGAAGATTAGAGAGAAGATTGAAGAAGAGAGGAAAAACAGAGTTCAAATTCAGGCAAGTGTTTGTTTTTTAAATGAAATATTTTTTAGCATAAAATAATATAGGCTTTGAACAATAAATTAAAATTTGGAAAGATCTATTTTTAAGTTTAGTTTTATAAGATTTTCATCAACTGGATCTTTTTTTATAGAAATTGCCACAGGTCAACAAAGACCTTGCTTTGAAATTGATCAACGATGCTACTGATGAAAAGAAGAAGAAGAAGAAAACAGGAGATTTACTTGAAGACGATAGGTTCAAAGCGCTGTTTCAGAATCCTGACTTCCAAATTGATACGAATGCTGAGGAGTACAGGTTAGCACAGACATTTTACTGACTTGGAAATAGCGTTTAGCCAAAGTTGTTTAAACAATTAAACATTTACTGAAGGTATCATATTCAAGACTCAGACATACTTAGGAAGTGCTTTTAGCGAATTTCCCTATAGGGAATACGCTATTACGGTAGTAGTCACGGTAAGACCTAAGCCCGGGACCATGATACTTTTTCGTTTTGAGGTCCCTAGAAGCCAAAAACACCGTTCGTTCAAATTGATATATATGTATATATATATATATATATATATATATATATATATATATATATATATATATATATATATAGGCCTATATATGTATATATATATATATATATATATATATATATATATATATATATATATAGGCCTATATATGTATATATATATATATATATATATATAGGCCTATATATGTCCGTGAACACCATAATTTTTGAACAGAACCTCCGATTTTGATGAAATTTGGTACAGGGGTGTAAGCCAGCATCTACTAGGTTGAGTTTGCGAACCAGAATGATCGGACCATTGGAACGGGGTTTTATGGGGTTTCAAAAGGGTTAAAAATGGGTTTTGGCATTTTTCGACCTTAATTTTTAAAATTCAACAATTTTAACTGAAACCATTTAAAAGAGCTTAAAAAACAAACAATTTGGTATTTTGAATTTTTATCTTAGCATAACTGGTTACGGGGAAAATCAAAAAATGTATTTTCCATATTATTCTTATGGGAAATCAAGAAAACCTTCTATCTTGCTTATTTATTGACATATCTTGATAAAATTTGGTAAGTGCATTCATTAGGAATGCCTACATATTCTCATCCCCATGGATTTTATAGGGAAATAGAAAATATACCAAAATTCCATTGGAAATTCGCTGAGTACGCAGGTCTGCTGCGACGGGGGTATTCTGTTACACTTTTGGACTTTCTTTACCCATTCTATATTGTTTTACTCTTAATGAATCCTTTTGACTAGCTGGTCAGCTCTGAAGAAATAATATGCATTTTACAAGTCAGCCAACGTATTATTTTGTATTGTAGCATATTGTTTTGGTTTTTTACATAGGCTATATAAAACAAATGTAATTACAGAAAACCTTACTCTAATCCGGCATGTCTGGGACTCATGGGCGGATCCAGGGGAGGAGCTGTTTGGGCTTCACCCCCCCCCCCCCCAACCATTTGACTAAATTTAAAATGAAAAACTAAAACGTCAAGTTAAAAAAGAAACAACAGTCTCTTTTAAATTTCATTCATTAAAGTTGTTTTTTTTTATCAGAAAAAGATCTAAAACTAAGTAGCAACACTGTAAAAATAAATTATTTCTCTATAAGTAGCCATTATTACTGGAGACATATCGTAACATGGTAGTCGCAGTTACGGTCATGTGTCCGCGTCTGCCTTTTTCAAGGTCATTGACCCGTAGCAGCTCTTTCCTCGATAAAAATTTACAAAGAAAATTTATCAGTCTCTTTTAATTGGTTAATCTGGGTTGTTTTGTCTCTTCATGAATATAAACATGAGAAAACTCATTAAAGTCGTATAACTTTTAGAATAGCTAAAGGATTTTTGAAATTTAGCTTTAGAATTATTTTAATACTTGACAGTGGCTAGGATGAAAATCAGTCTACTTAAAATCATATAGAGTTTTTGAACATTTATAATCATTGGAGTTGAAACAAGAGTAATTTATTATCGTAGTTTAAATTGAATTTTTACGATTTAGGTGATTGTAAGATAATTTGCTTTAGCAGAACGCATGTTTTCTAATTTTTGTTCCACGCTATGAAAGTCAAAGTTAGGAGGGAATAAGTAACATTTTAAGCTATTTTTTCCCTTTAGAACATAAAACTAAATTTAAAATTTGAATAAATAACTTAAATTTAATCATAGCACAGTTGTCCTCCGCTATGGTAAAACTTGGTAGGCCTATATAACGCCGCACGTCTTCTTAGGGAATGATGAAATGACACACACAACATTTTAACAAGCACAAAACGAATTTATTAATTTACTTATCTATTTATCAGGTTGGCCTAAAATGTAATATTACAAAACTTCACGATTATCAACTGATTAAATACAAATTAAACAACACCGCTCACTAGCAAATTATCGACACATAAGGGACAGAGGACAAACACCCGATAAACCGAAACTCGGGCCGGTGGCGCCGCGGCGGCGCAACGCCAGACGTAGGCGCTTAACTCAACGACTCCGAACCGACTGGGGCGAGGTGACGATCGTTCGTCAGCACGCTGAAGCAGTGTCAACCAATCAGAGCACTGCTGCTTCACGCTGGTGCCTTGATTAGTGGAGCGCTCTTTGGATCACTACGGACATTAATGAAACTAGCATTGTCGACAACTCAACGCACCGCTTGGTGATGACAGACACCACGTCAGCATATTCCATAACCCATATGCCGCCTGAGCCGGGATCTGTGGGATTATCCAAGAGGCTACTGTCATACTGTCTTGCCAAGATGGGCTAGACTACAAATAAAGCACCATGCCCTAAAATATGATATTTAGTGACGGTAAAATTGTTATGATTAGGGTGGTGCAAACTGAGAATATTATTTATGGGTCTAGGGATTTTTGGGCCGTCACACTCCCCTCACCCTTAGACCTTGCTGTCCCCAGCAAGAGATCACAGCAAATAAACTGGAACAGACAGTCTGTTGACCAGAGATCTTCAGCCTCAGAAAGCTTTTGCTTGAACCCACCGAACCTCAACTCATGGCAGCCTCAGGTATCTAAATGGTCCAAAAAAGGAATGAATGTTCGCTCATTACTGATTTACTACATAAGATCAAATTGACAATGATTTCTAATTTGGAAGATACGGCAGCGAATGTCCTCTGTCTCGTTAGAAATCCCCTCTTAACCCTTTTTTTTGTTAAACAAAAGAGCAAAATAACACGCTAAATGAGTTAATCAACCCCAACTTATCACGTAACACACGATTACAATATCACCCTCATGTACAGAAATTCAATAATTACAATAAGATCGAACAATACAATTATTACATAAATCTAAATGTTTATACAACCAAATCAATGCAAAATCTAAACGTCATAAACAACTAATTATGGCAACTCAAAAAGAGTACCTCAGCCTTTACACAACCGAACCAAAAAAAAAATCTCATCAATAACGTATGCTCCACAGGGGAATCTCTCTTGCAACAGGCTCCATCAAGTGTTTCTTACAGACAAAATACTAATTAAAATGAATAAAACAAACTTAATAAACTAAAACTTTCAAGCACTTAGGCTACTCAGCGTGTGTTTTTAGCAGGAAAACACGCACAAGCTATCAATTTACAAAATACACTCGAGTAAACGAACAGCCAGTCAATCAGTATGTACTATCAAAATGCTTCTAAACATTACCCGACGGAACTCTGTTAAAATTGTTCAACAAAGACTCTTGAAGCAATCCATGCCTGACTTGTAGAGGTTCTGCGCAGAGTCCCCTGACTCATCCCGTACATATCTTACTGTGAGACCTGCTCACACTTCTAGGAAGGGCCGGAACACATGCCGGGCACCGTTCCATGGAAAAAAATCGAAAAAGCAAAACAATACCGACATAACAAATAACCTCGTCACTACTGGAGACTCTGGTTGTACCCCATTCTACAGGTGGCCGACCAGGCTGTGGTAGCTTCAGTTGCCTCGTACAGTACTGTATACTATATACTTAAGTAACAAACAAAAATAATTAAATTATTTCAAAGTAGTCAATGCAAAACTCAACTAAGCTAGTGTGCTGACTGAATGACTGCGCTTTCTGACCCACAAACACATAACATATACAACCAACAAAAATCACAACTCATGAAAATAATTATTTTACACCAAATCAAAATTACAACTAATTAACATCATAACACGTTTCGAAGGCCTGGTATGTGCTAACGCCTTGTCTTGCTAGAAGGGTCCGGAACACCCTCCAGCAAGGCATGTTCCATCGCGGTATCATAGTCATGTCACTCAAATGAAATGATAAAAAGTTTTATTTTGGGTTGAGCCTAAGTGTTCACAGTCCAGCTTAAGAAGAAGGGGAGGGATAATGTTTAAGGAGAAAAGGATTGCGCGCATACCTTCCTGTGGACACAAGACTCGTCCCTATACTTGTCTTCAATATCACCAATTTATACATCCAAAACAAACAGAAAATGAGGAAATTATTGTTATTACCAGCCTTCAATCAAATCTCAAATAAAATAGATTCCACTAAACAACAACAACAAAAACATTAAACAATTTACAAATTAGTTACCCTTAACCTCAACCTTTGCCACTTTCAGTTCAGTTAACAAAATTCCCAACACAGTACATCAAGGTCGGAGATTTGACTAAAACATCACTGGTTTCATTCATCTGAAGGCGTGATACCGAATCACCATCAACGTACTACTAGTTCATCCGCACCGAATTCCCTCTTTCGCAGTTCAGGTTAGTACGTCCATACAGCACAACGCGACTGCTGCATACGCGGAAGCTCAGTATTGCTCCGTCAATACATCTCTTCTTCACTTAACCTCGAGGAAGATTAATACTAATAATCTGATAATATCAGAAGTCTGAAATTCATTACTGTACAAGTTGGTCAACTATCGAAGCATGCACTTAAACAATGTCCAAATCTGGATTATTCCATTCTACCGGTATATTGCACAGCCGGGGATCCCCTATAACTCTCGATATATCGATTACACGCGACGACTCCTCAGGGTCAACAGCAGCTTCTGGAGAAGGCTACTGGAGACAATCTCGTCTTGGACGTCCAAACATCTCCGACGGCTCGTCACTCTCCACGCAGATCTGCTCATCATGCATGTCCGGGCAGCACCTCTGCATTCTCTGCGACCCAGGCACTGGCACGGAGCAGCACGGCATTCCCTCCTCAGGTGCACCTGGACAGAAAAACCACACACAGGAAACATTCTTCACCAGGAACAACAATCACGAACAACACACTCACCATCTTGTTGTTCCACAAGCAATGTCTGGGGCTTAGAGAAGCTAAGCGCGCAGAGCAGCTCAAACCAGGGGCTCTACTCTAACCATCACATCCGCCCCAACCACCACCATGCCGCTCATGTGGGCAAGGGTGAATAACACCAGGGGACACAGAAACTCAACCCTATCGCAGGGGAGACCAAAACTCAACCACCACTTGACCGTGTCCCCAACAACCCAACTGGAGCTGCCGACAAGTTGGGCAGGCATCCTGAATTCAGTAAAACTTCAAGAAAATCGCCTCTATCTCACTTTCTGGTAATGTCCATTCACGCCCATCTCAACTGCTGCCAAAAATTTATTTCTCATGATTTATTTATTTTTGGGCAGGCAGGAGGCTACAATAAAAAATTACTCTCTTCTCCTCATCCTGCACACACAAAAATAAAACAAGTGGTATACTCCAAGCTATTCGACCCAGCCAGTTTTTATCCCCACATTAAAAGAAACAACAACACTTAACACTAAACACAATCTCCAAATTTCCAGTCAAACTCCCTCCCAATAGTACTTTCTAACTAGGTATTTCATTCAGTACAATATTGACTTCATTCAGGGGTGGCAACTCAACTGGTTAGCTTACTGTAAAAGATGTTTATGTATGAAATAAAAATTGTGGAAACCAAAACAACCAACTTTCCCCATACCAATCCTATCCCAACTTAAAACATCCTACCACTTGCTGCTAGGCAGAGGGCCTGATCATTGCAGGGCGCGCTCTCCTACTATGAGCACTAGCTTCACTTTTGTCAGGTCCCTAAGACCATCTGACATATAACCTACCAGAAACACTCTTACCCTCTCTACTCTAGTTCACCGTGCTGTCAGCTGCACAAAGCAGGCACGACACTCGGATTTTTTTTTCAACTATAAACACAAAGTAACCTTCCACTTTTGGATTCCACCTCAACGAAATAACAACTTATTGAAAAATAATAATGATAGTTGTTTGTAGCAAAAAAATTTCTCCTGTACTTGTCCTTATTTATTTTTATTAAATGTATAAAATTATCAAAGTCCTGCTAACAACGCGTAACCAGTCAAGCCACCCTCCCCTTCCTTTTCCAAAATCGTTTGCGGTCTACTATTAACTCCAATGAAATAAAAATAAAAATGAACACATGATTGATACTTGAATTTATACTTAGGCCTCATTCTTGAGCAACCCAGTGACGTCCATCGTGGATTCCCATCGGCATTCGATCAGCGTGGGCAATCCTCAGGAACTTCTGTCCGAGTTCGACTACAAGTGCAACCTAATTCTATCCTATTACTGTCAAACAGAAAAAAATGTTATTGACTGTCCAGTACAATTTCGACTATCTCCTAGGCTATCACCGTAACCCAAAAGAAAGGAACCAAACTAAAAAAATTTCATAAATTTAAGATCAAACTTCTGACTCAGAAATCACTCATTAACCTCCATTAATAAAAGTAACCTAGTTAGATCGTAAATAAAGAAGTCCATTCTATTTTCCGTTTAAATTTCCTCAATTTAACCCCATTTTGTGTACAAAAACTCAACTTCTCTACGATTTCCCAAAAACAACAACAAGCATACGCGATTGGTCGCCTCTGGGAGGTTCACCCCTCGAACGCTATACCATCGGTGAGCGCAACGCGTATATATATTTCTTCAACTTATCCTGAGTTCCACGGGAGATCCAATAACAAAATTACAACTAAACACTCTCCAAAATACACGGTCAACGAGCTATTAATTCTATCCCCGTCCTCCCAAAAATGAAATAAATTTTATTCGTTTCAATATTACCCCAGTCGGTCACCGCTCAAAAATTAAATCTCAATTTAATTTTAAAATACTAAGCAGTTCCAATTTTATTTTAATTTAGAGGACCCCTCTATAGTCATAGCCGACCCGGCTATGTTCACAAGTCCCGAGCACCTCCTAGTACGTAATAATAAATCTTCCCAATAGTAATTTAAGTCAACAATGCTTCAACATCAATAATTAATTGAATATCCCTCTTCACGAAAAAGATGTGCTATGTTTCCCATATAGCCACTACTAATTTTCATTAATAAAATTTCACACACCTGACGTCCATATGAAAATCATTCTCAATTATTCACCTGTTAGTCATATATGTAAAAATATTTAATTCCTAAAAATTTTGAGAGTCAACTCCTGAACTTCAGAAATTCGGCTAAGTCCTGAGATGAAAATCCGCAATAAATTTTTAAATCAATAACAAATCAGCCTTCGCTTGCTATTAAGGTCAGCCCGTGTGACTTCGTCCTAAGTCCGAATCGATATTATTCCAATGGCCCAAGACCCCCCTTTTTCCACTACTGTTCTCTTCAGAATATAAATATTAAAAAAATAATTAAATTTATATCTTAATTTCTAGTGTGAACCAAGTGTGTTGGTGTCCTTTGACCTGACAAAGAAAATTAGCCAGAAGCTTTTCTCACAAAATAATCACTTTAACTAAAAAGAAAATTCAAAGAAAAATTGAAAAACAATTTTTCCAGTCATTTATTTATTTACCTTTTAAAAATAACTTTTTAAATGTATTGGCCTATTTTCAATGACGCCCAGACATCTTCCAACACACCCATGGATTCACAATAATATAGGGTTAGCCCAATGTTAATACAACATGCAAGTAAATTTAGGTTAATACAAAAGCCTAGTGTTAGTTTATTATAGTAGGATTCACGAAAATAGTCCGATGAGAGTTGATACATTGTTGCCAAATTTATTCTTAAACACATTTTTATACTGTATTACACATGGTAAACATAACAAAAAATGACAACATTGCAGGGCGAGAGGGGGTGAGGGGGACACAGCTGTTAAAATTTCCATCGGACTATTTTCGTGCATCTTACTATAAGGTCCTATGAGTACCAGTTTTTGTCAACACAAAATTTCAATAGTCTAACAACAATCACAAATCGGTCTAAAAGTCTCAATGTATTCAGCTGTATGAAGCATCAACTCAATTCAATTTACAACGCATGCCTTCTCGATCACGGCGACATCAGAAAAATTAATTTTTATAAGTCTTGCTCCTACAATTAAATCAACAATTAATTAGAATATTCCAAAATATTATAATAGTTACTCAATAAATTCGCGATCTTCCGTCTTGCTGAAAACACGGTCAGCTCAATTAAATATCAAAGTCCGATTCGGCTAAAGTGTCGTCTGCAGTCACGACCTTTCACAAATTATTCAGTTGCGGCCATATTGTCTTCATGCTTTACACAAAGACAGGAGTGGGGGAACCCACGCTATGTATTGTGTGCAAAGCCCCATTAACAATGGCGGCCCGACACGTTTCCAAAAATTATTTAAATTACTTCAAAATTCTGTAATAAATCAGGAAATTGCTATTTCTTTACGGGAGTTTCGCAAAACTTTTTTAATTTATTTTCCTAGTTAATTAAGTGATTAAGTTCTACTTTTTTCTGAGTTTTAGAAAAATGTTTCACATCAAACAATAAATCACATGATGTACTACTTACCAATATCCATCTTGGCCCGCGAGTTCCTCTTT
Source organism: Neoaliturus tenellus (assembly GCA_030545055.2). Taxonomy (NCBI): domain Eukaryota; kingdom Metazoa; phylum Arthropoda; class Insecta; order Hemiptera; family Cicadellidae; genus Neoaliturus; species Neoaliturus tenellus. The sequence goes on along the minus strand of CM061536.1, from coordinate 57,822,993 downwards.
ATCTGCGTAATTCTTGAAACGCACCGCACACCTCGACACCAATATATATAACGCCGCACGTCTTCTTAGGGAATGATGAAATGACACACACAACATTTTAACAAGCACAAAACGAATTTATTAATTTATTTATCTATTTATCAGGTTGGCCTAAAATGTAATATTACAAAACTTCACGATTATCAACTGATTAAATACAAATTAAACAACACCGCTCACTAGCAAATTATCGACACATAAGGGACAGAGGACAAACACCCGATAAACCGAAACTCGGGCCGGTGGCGCCGCGGCGGCGCAACGCCAGACGTAGGCGCTTAACTCAACGACTCCGAACCGACTGGGGCGAGGTGACGATCGTTCGTCAGCACGCTGAAGCAGTGTCAACCAATCAGAGCACTGCTGCTTCATGCTGGTGCCTTGATTAGTGGAGCGCTCTTTAGATCACTACGGACATTAATGAAACTAGCATTGTCGACAACTCAACGCACCGCTTGGTGATGACAGACACCACGTCAGCACATTCCATAACCCATATGCCGCCTGAGCCGGGATCTGTGGGATTATCCAAGAGGCTACTGTCATACTGTCTTGCCAAGATGGGCTAGACTACAAATAAAGCACCATGCCCTAAAATATGATATTTAGTGACGGTAAAATTGTTATGATTAGGGTGGTGCAAACTGAGAATATTATTTATGGGTCTAGGGATTTTTGGGCCGTCACACCTATACCAAAAGTGAGGTGATCAAAATAATAACAAACTTCTATGATCTAACCATTCAAAAGTCTAGGTCGGTAGAGGAAAGGCATAACTCCTTTTGAAGGTCTGCTGCATAAGTTTTGTTGTTGTATGTATGTGAAGAGTGGAAGCTAAAACAGAAGTCAAGCTAAGTTCAAGTTACGACAAGAATAAAATTCATTAAAATTTGTACTTTATTTTTTAAAACAGCTTTACTACCTACAGTATAAAAACACTGCATATCATTATGAAGCTTGAATTTCTTCATTACCGTATTGAATTATGAAGCTAAAATGAGAATTATACGATGTCACCCAAGTTGAATGAATACGACTCGTCTCCGCCCCATGCATACGACTCGTCTCCGCCCCATGCATACGACTCGTCTCCGCCCCATGAATACGACTCGTCTCCGCCCCATGAATACGACTCGTCTCTGCCCCATGAATACGACTCGCCTCCGCCCCATGAATACGACTCGACTCCGCCCCATGCATACGACTCGTCTCCGCCCCATGAATACAACTCGTCTCCGCCCCATGAATACGACTCGTCTCCGCCGCATGCATTCCAAAGAGCTTTATATCATGCTTCGATGTGTTGTCCCCTCATGACTTTCGATCCCAAATGAACTTGAATACTCATTATTATTTTTACCCATCAATAAAAAATTTTCTGAATGTTGTGTCTGATTGTAGGATGCCGGTTTAGAGGATGTTTACTGTAACTTGTGATAAAACATTAAACAGACCAATGGCTCATACCAATTGCATACAACTAATTATGTCTATTAATTTCTTTAATTTAAATAGAATAGTTCTTACTTCAGTACATGTAATATGGATTCGTATCCATCAATGGCATAAAACTTTGTTCTTTCAGACTACTAAATCCAGTTTTGTCGCGGCTTGACAAATCAAAGGCCAAAGAGTTGAAGAAGAAATACTTGGAAGAACAATTTGAACCTGTTGATGTAAGTATAAATAATTGTTTATTTGTTATAATTTGGTTTACATTATAGTTTAACTGATTGTGGAATTTTGAAAATTGAATCAACTTTTCATATTGATTTTAGTGTTTAAAACTCTGACATCACATTTTGGATTTTGCCAACTGTGTATTCCTCCTGATGTTGGAGAAAGTACCATGTCTCCAAAACATCGGCTAAAACCTTACAATTTAGTTTTTTGGACGACGTGGCCAAGTCTGAAATCATGAATATTACATAGAATAATTATTTCTTAACCACACTTTGATATCATTAAGTAGGAATATTGCATGAGTTCTTACAATAGATGCCCTTAAATTCGGCCGCCTCAGGACCGGACCTCTGGGTGGTCTCAAAAATGGCCAGATTAATCGGTGGTTTATTAAACAACTTACAGTAACATGGAACCTTATTAATGTGCGTTTCAAAGATGAATTATTAAGGTGTATTTAACTACAAACACCTAATTAAATAGTCATAATTTACTCACTCAGACGTAATGGGGCCGAAATTTAATGGGACAGTGGACAAGAGGTCACAGGCAATAAAACTGTGTTAAATGAACGAATATCGGAGCGAATTTTTAGCTTAAAATCGGCTGTCAACCAAGGTCCTAACGTAGAATTTAGACCGCAATAGTGAAGAATTCCGTGTGCTATCCGTAAATTCCTTTAACGGTCAGGCCCTCAAAAATGTTGCTTATAATGATCACAATCAAAAACTGTATCAGAGCATATCATTTCAGGAGGCATCTGAAACTGAATTGTCAGGAAATCAGCAATTAATTGTGAAAAAAACCTTTTGGTGGTTGTACATGAAACCAGTTAGGCCTACCTGTATCTATTTCAACAGTGGGGAATTTCCAGGGCTGAATGTTTCATTTCCATAGGATTGGATTATCCAGTAGCCGGACTAGAGGTTTACTGTAGGCCTAGTTTTGCTCTTAATTTTGGGAGGAAAGGACACTCCCATCTTGTTCTTCTCATCCCTAAATTTCACCTTCGGATAGAGAAATGACACAAATCTCTTATGTCTATTAATTTATGTATCACATTTCAGGATGAAGAAGAAGGTAAGGCGAGCTCTGAGGGAGAGAGTTTGGAAGACTCTAGTTCCGAGGATGACAGGGAGTTGGCGAAAGAGATCAGGAAGACACACAAAATAGTGAACCGAGAGAGGAGACAGAAAGAGTGGGAGGAACGACGGCAGCGAGAAGATGAAGAAGGGGGCGACGAAGACAAGAAGCAAAAACAACCAAAGTTCTACGAGCTGAAACCTGGAGAAGAGTTTTCTGGAGTTGGTGGCATCAAGAAACACAGGGTGAACAAGTACGTATATATCTTAGAGACTGATGCAGACGTTATTTAAAAAATCTGAGAATTCTTAAAGACTTAACCGAAAATTTAGCATTTTGAGGATTAATTCCCTTTAACTACGGTACTTGGAATGTAATATTTTAAAATCTTTGTTATATAAAGGAAGTTTCAAAACAAAATTATAATGATCGATCTTTTTTCTAGAGTTTAAAATGGACTGCTGCAGATTAAAAATTTTAATTGGTCACTCTTGGCACTTAAAAATAATTACTATAGATAAATTTAAAAAAAATTTTGTTCATTTAATTTTAGCAGTTACTGTAACTCTCTTTCGTCCTGAAAAGATTCTAATCCGGTATCCTTATATTATTTTACGGTTATTATTGCTGTACTATAATTCAATTTTGGAATGTTTTTATTTCTAGTTGATAAGATATTTTTTTACTGATATTTTCTTTCATTTACTTTCAGTACGAGCTTTGCCGTTTCTCCCAAAAACAATTTTGTTAGCTGCAGTATAGTCAAAATTTTCTGCAAATATTACATCAGCAGATGTTACTATTCTGATTCTGTAGCCAACTGCTAGGTTGAACGGGATTGGGGATAGCCCATCACTCTGCCTTACTCCTAACTAATTGTGAAAGGTTCTGGAAGTCATCTATTTACTTGTACAGAACAATGGTAATCCAACATATTTGTTCTGGCCAAGTTTATTAGATTTTTTTTAGTTGTTAATTTTTAAACTTAAAATAGCAATGATTTTACATATTAAATTTATTATGAAAGCAAATTATTTGTGTTTATTTGACTACAGGGCAAGCTTGGAAGAGAGGTTGAAACAAGAATCCCAACACAACGTACGAGTTTTGTCAACTGGGAATAGAGAGATGACATTTGCAGTGAGAAAGGTAACTACTACGTCTCATCTGTACGTTCGCTGAGTGATATTAACATTTTAGACTTGTTTCTTCATCTCATTTACTGTTTCGCCTGTTCTTGATAGTTAGATCCTTTACAACACTCTCATTCTCAGGGCTTATTCTTCTGTCTAACCTGTTTTTATCTTGAAAAATATCAGTTATTTCATATATTTACTGCTGTGGCTGCCAACCAATGCTTTGAGGTGGCATTTTATGATTCTTTAAGCACACTAAAAAAATAAAATTTTAAAGTAATAAGATTGAGAATATTTGGTTTTATTGTAATATGAATAAATTATGAATGTGAGAAAAGCATTTGAATCGGTATGGAACAATTCTCTACAGGTTTTTTTTCCACAAGATATTTATAAGGGTTCGCTTTTTGATGTGTTGCAGAGAGGGATGAGGAACTCAGAGTCCATGGCTAAACACCACGAGGAGCGCAAGAAGCTGATGAGGCCTCCTCCCAAGGGATTGGCCCGTTCAAAGTTCTTCTCCGGAGTAAAAAGGAGAAGATAACCGAAATGAAAGTCTTTTTGTATCATTCGTGTACATATCTGTAAATATATCAATGTAAGTAGGGCTTATAAATGTTTGTGTTTTCATTTATAAAATCCTTTTTTGTCCTTAGAGTTTTTAGTTGTAAGAATATTTAGGAAATTTGTTTTGAAAGGAAAAATTATAAATGGGCAAGAATCTTGTTGAAATTCCATTTATATTGGAGATCAATTTGATTATTAATGTTGTCAGCAGTGCCATACATTTCGTTTTAATTATAAAATTTTGTAATGCCATTTTTTCTTGATAAATTTTTGATGGTTCTAATGTAATTAATTGCTGTACACTATCTTTACCTTGCTTGTCTAGTAGATTCAAAAGAAGAAATGACAATTTAAATTGTTAAAACACCAATATAAATATTGAGTTAGTTTTAAAGTTTGTTTTTCTGCAGCAGGTTTTGATTGATAAAAAAGACCTTTTAAAATTCCAATGCTCTCGTGGGGCATTTTTTTCATTGGTCACATAACACTTATTTTCAATTAAATTTGTTTACTTGTTAAATGCCCATTTTTTGCTAAAATACAAGATACAGCATACTGTATTCATGAACTTCAATTACATAATAAAATTACTTACTTACTGCTGAGGCGCCACAAATCTCAGTCGATTCTTCGCCTCGTAGACCATTCTCTTCCACGCCTCTCTATCTGCCGCTAACTTCACTGTCCCTCCACAATGCCTCACATCTCTCTGTACTTGGTCATACCATCTCACTTTTGGTCTCCCCAGAGGGTGTTTTCCAACTGGCACAGCAGTATACACTTCTTTTAGTCTTGACCCTTCATCCCTTCGCAGTACATGTCCCAGCCAGCCCAATCTTTTTGCTTTTATCACAGCCACGACATCAGGGTCCTGACCTGATATAGGTCACGTAACTTTCGGTTTTTCCTAATACGCCATTCTCCTTCATCATTTATAGGGCCAAATATTTTGCACAGCACTTTATTTTCAAAAATTATTAAGCGCCCTTCATTTTTCTTGGATAGAACCCAGGTCTCACTTCCATTTAATAGCACTGGCTTAATAATGGTCTTATATATTCTTATTTTTGTACAACATGATAGGAGTCTTGATGAAAGGAGCTTTGTACAGGCACCTAAACATATATTGGCATTCGCTAGCTTGCTTTGAATTTCAGTATCTTCCACATTTGAACTATTCACCGTTACTCCTAGGTATTTAAAGCTTTTCACACATTCCACTGAGTATTTGGCTCTATTGAATTTTGCACCTCTATTGTATGGATTACGCCCAAATTTAATTACTTTAGTTTTTCTTCATTTAGCTCCAAACCTACTTTTTTGCATTCTTGAATAAACTCCTCGGCTAATGCACACAGATCTTCGGATTTTTTAGCCAATATCACTACATCATCCGCTAAGGCCATGATGTTCAGGTCTATACCCAACTTTATACCTCTCTTTAAGTTCTTTACTTTTTGAAGAGCTTCTTCGATTGCTATATTAAAAAGAGTGGGGGAAATCCCATCCCTTTGTCTTACTGTTGTATTCATACGAAAACTCTCTGATACGTCTCCATCTACCCTCACCTTTGCTTAATGCAATTATTATGCGAGTATTATGTGTCAAGTACAGAATAGGCATCAAAAATTTATTAAAACAGATTTGCAGATTAGACATTTCCACGACTAAGATTTAATAACAACACACATATTTTATTACATAAATGGCGAGCAATTAAATTTAAAACGTGTTTAATGTTATCTTTCTTATTCAATGAGCGTACTCAATAAATGATTAAAGATAGCAAAGCTCAGAGATAAGGCATCAAGTGAGTGAATGCCAGAAGGTAGCTTATCTTAGACAGTCTTTCCCAACCACTGCAGGTAACCAATGAACAGGAAGCCTTTGCTACTGCATAATCTTGTAAGGTAAACTTTACATAAGTTTTATCCTCTGTAGTTTTACAGGTTGTGATAATAGCCTATGACTTTTTTTTACATGTTGTCACTTTTTGGAGCAAAACTTCCATATTTGAGTTTGATACTATGTACATTAGACTAATGATCTCGCAATACAAGTCTTAACTGAAACTGCCTTATGTTATATTTTATACACTGATTCAATGATTTAAAAATTTAAGTTATAAAAATTTCAGTTTAAATTAAATGCTAACTAACTAATAAAAAAAAAGTAACATATGTTTTCAATACAAATTAAACGTGCTAATATAGGACTGAAAAGGTTTGTTTTGGTACAACCAGCATGTAAATCGAGCCTTTGTTTAAGGGCTCCGCCCCATAGGATCTCGAAATTACCATAGCTCCTACGGAGTTGAAATTTAACGTTTACGTTCCGTTTGCTAATAGGTGTCCACTAAGAAACAGTTTTGCAAACATAGTTTTTTATGTTCTTAAGGGCTCCACCCTCAAGACTTAAACATGACTGCAGGGTCTACGGGGTTGAAATTTGACATGATTGTTCCTATTTGCTCATAAATTCTTATTAAGAAAAGGTTTTGCAAAATTCCTTCAGGGCTCCACCGACACTACTTCATTGTTTCAATGTTATTCTTAAGAATTTGTTGCTCTTTAAAAAGATTTTATTACCTAAAAAATAAATTTAATCATGGGCAAAATTGTGACGGGCAAGAGTTAGTTGTTATATAAAACGCATCTGGTTAGTTAAGTTAGAAAATATTCTACACATTATATTCCTTCACCAGCACAATACAATTAGTTAGAATTGTATATTGGCTATGGTGGTGAAGCAAAATAAATAATCACTATAACTCTATGTTTTCTTTTTGATTAAAATTTTTTGGTTTAATAAGAGTGAAAAGACAAATAAAATGACACCACCTGCATTACCGAGAAAACCCTGGTTCAAAAGGGGGGGAGGGGTTCTGGGGTATCAGCCTAACGGTTAGCCTCTTGCACTTCAGTTCAAGAGATCTCGGGTTTGATCCCTGGGATACCCACTAACATTGGGGGTTTGGACCGCTTGCCCTAAGAACATTTATATACTCTAAACAAAAATGCCCTAAAAGTGTTTATATACTCTAAAAAAAAAAAAAAAAAAAAAAAAAAAAAAAAAATGCCCTAAAAGCGTTTATATACTCTATACAAAAATGCCACAGGCGTTGATACGCCGAAACAAAAAAGTTCTTATAGAGCTCAAAGTGTTTAAAAATTCATTTTTTGTTATTTTCTAAAATAAAAAAAAACAGTTTACTTGAAATAAATTTTACTTCTCACAGTTAAATCAATCTCATAAAATTAAATAATCCAGTAATTCAAAATTGCTTTTATCATGTGGTTACAGAAAAAGTTTAATTTTTCGTTTAGCGGTAAACGCAGTACGTTGTCAAAAGTCACAGATGCGCGTAGAGTAAAACTCGTGTTCCTTATCTGGTAGCTATCCGACTGAGCCATCAAGACATTGTTCTTCAGAGGCTTCTAACACCTTGTTTTATATTCTTTTGAGAAATCATTTGTCAGTTATCTGATACTGTCTGCTTTGTTTACACATCATGATTTATATTTAAACTAGTTTACTTGTCGCTCGAAGTTGAACAATTTATTTGGATATAATACAAAAGTTGCATATAGTTTTAAATCAGAAACATACAACAAATCCTATATTGTGAATATCAGTAATCACCAAAAACGATATGTATTTACAGCTGTACATGAACAAATGTTTAAAATGCTCAGCCCCAATGTCAATGTTATTCTAATAGGAAAAATTCAAATTTAATTTGTGGTTAGCACCTTTACTTAAGGTCTGATTCTTATCAATTTTTGGCGGACACAACTACACACCAAATCCAACGACACCAAAAACTTGAAAAATCGGTTGAAAATTGTAGGTGGAGATCTCTACACAAAAAAAACTCTTAGTATATTAAATAAGTATAGATAGATGTAAACAGTGGACTGCTTTTTCTCACGATTGGAGTTTGTCCTTGGGAAGCCATACATAGTTGAGCTAAAGCTTGTTTTGTCTGCTACAATCAATTGTACCTGACAGCTCAAATTTGCAATTCTTTCAGTGTTCGAGTTCAATTTATTTTTTCTTGTAATCACTTGTAACTAAAAAGGCAAACACTTAGCAATTTACTTTCTTCCCCTATACCATAGTATATATGGAGAAAGTATTTGTTTTCATAAAAATTTTCGCATATAGTTTGTTGATGTATATTTCCATTTTGGAGCCCCCTTTTCTCCCAAAAATGTATATATTGAGAAAGTATTGGTTTCGTCAACATTTTAAAATTTGAGTTGTTGGTATATTTATCCCTTTGCCCTCTGAGTCCAAATAAAGTGGTTTTCAGAGTGATGTCTGTGTGTGTGTCAGGATGTAAACAGAGCTAGAGAATGCCCTAATGGTCCGATTTTAATGAAATTTGTTATATAGGTCCAAATCCACAATAATTCCAGGAGTTTTTTTTCCATTTTTTTGAATTTTTTATTTTTAAGAGTAGTTTACCCCCAAAATCCCTAAAAAAAAGTAAAAAATCAAAATTTCTCAAAAACGACTCTAACGATTTTGATTAAAATTTTGTAGTTCATTAACATTAAAATGCTGAATAAAATGACACCACCCGCATTTCCAAGAAAATGCGTGTTCAAAAATTATACAATAAAAAGTGTTCAAAAAATTTTTTTGGAAATTTCAAAATAGCTGTTATTTTGAAATAAATTTTACTTATCACCATTAAATCAAGCTCAAAAACTAAATAATCTAGTATTTTAAATTATTGCTCTACGTCAAGTGGTTGTGGAGAAAATACAGTTTTTCGTTTAGCTGTAAACGCAGTACGTTGTTAAAAGTCGCAGAAGCACGCAGGGTCAAGCACGCGCTGCTCAGCTGGTAGCTATCCGACTGAGTCATCAAGACATTAATGTTTGAAGCTTTTAACACATTTTTTTATATTGTTGGGAGAAAGTATGTGTCAGTTATCTGATACCGTTTATTTTAATTTATAGTTTGTTGGGTGTTCAAAACGGTGGCTGAACCTCTAAAAGACACACTCAATTTGTTATTTCAATCCTAGTTGGTGTGAAATAAACAGAAGCCTATTTTTTTGTTTACTTTGAACTTTGTTTATATTGATAAATTTAATTTGTCTTCTCATCCTCCAAAATTATTTAACATAAGTTAAATAATTTAATTTAAATTATTTATATAAGTTATATATGTGTGTGTGTGTGTCTACTGATTTTGATGAAATTTGGTATGTATGCAAATCTACTACCATTACGGGCATTTTTTCATTCTTTTAAATTTTTTATTTTCAAGGGTAGTTTACCCCCAAAAACTCAAAAAAATGTTTATAATCTCAAAAATTTGTAACGGCTCTAACGATTTTGATTAAAATTTTGTGTTTTATTAAAATGAAAATGCTGGATAAAATAACACCACCCGCATCTTCGAGAAAATGAATGAAAACATGCATAAGTTACAGAGTTTAATGCGTTTAATAAATCAGTTTTTTTTTTATATATAGGAAACTGTCAAATTGAAATAAAATTTACTTGTCACCATCAAAACGCGCTCAAAAACTAATTAATGATACATTTTTAATTATTGCTTTACGTCAAGTGGTTGCGGAGAAAATTCAATTTTTCGTTTAGCAGTAAACGCAATAGGTTATAAAACACCATAGATGCTCATATAGTCACACTCTTGCTGCTCATCAGCTGGTAGCTTTCTGACTGAGCCATCAAGACATTGTTGTGTGGAGGCTTTAACACCATTTTTATATTTTTGTGAGAAAGTATATGTATCAGGCGTTGTCCTATAATCCAGCACTTGGAGGTCACAAATTGTAAATAGTTATAAGCGATGGCTTGTGGATGCGATATTCCAGGTGGGGATTCACGTCCGCACTAGTGAATTCTAGTTCATCCATAAAAAAACCATCCTCATAATTAGACCAATTCGTATATATGACATTGAAATTGTGGTTTGGATCCCAGGTAAACTGTAGGTCCCTAGATACCATTGGCTGTTGGGCTATTAATTAACAGTCTTGTCTAAGGAGAATGTCAGCCTTAGTCAGTAATAAGACTTTAAGGTCGCGCCACAATCATCCTACACTCATCTCTCATTCATAATTGGCTTAAACTACCTATTTAGGTCGCCATTTCAATAAAAGGTAGGTAAAGTGATACTGTTTTTCAAGGTTTGGATATATTTGTTGAAGGACTCAAACTGAATCTAGCTGCCATTGGCCATAAGAATATGTTATTTAAAGGTCCTGTCTAAAGAGTGGGCGGTTTTATGCTCTATGAGAATTTAATGAGTGGCTGAAAAAGAAAATTTTGTTTCCCATCAAGGATAAAACTCCCTTCCTACTCTCCTGAATTCCTCCTATTTCTTTCATAATCAGCTGTCATTTTAGTTTTCCCTTGACGTTCAGAGTAGATAATACCGCTGATGATTGTGTTACTTCTCCTATTTGCAATTACAAGCACTTCTTTTGACACCTCAAATGTGCTTCAATATGACGGCACATTAATTTTTAACTGATTCTAGTCAGTTACACGAAAAAATTTAAAGGCTTCACACTTTGTCCATGTTTATTTTAAAATATGGCAAAGTCATATTTCAGCATCGCCATATCAACTAATGAAAATTGATTTAAATTGAAAAACTACTCAGCAATGCTCGATTAAATTACTATTCTAACACTTAGTTTTCCCCTCAAATCTTCCCAATTACTTTACAATCTTGAAGCAACCTTCTAAAAACATTCATGTGTCTCCAGAGATGACGACATTGTTTGCGTTTTTACGCGAGCAACAGGGGAAACAAGATTAGAAACGTGACCATTCACGGAGACACCCACGTTCACATCCTGTTAGCCTAATGGGCTTATGAAGCCTGGCAAGTACCGGTATATAGCAGCAGGGTCCTCACACGCCGGCAATTCTGTTGTGAGTGTTACTATTGCAAGATGGTGGTGAATTTCAAAGTTTTCAAGAAGGTCTCCCCCAACGGGAAACTCACCCTGTACCTGGGAAAGAGAGATTTCGTGGATCACATCTCCAGTGTAGAACCGATCGGTGAGTCTTGATTTATTTAGTGATATTTTAGAAAATGTCTTGAATTTTATTTGTCTTTTTTCGCTCTCGGTTTCCAGATTTGTGGGTTTTTATTTAAGTTGACTTGTTAGAATTTTAAATTTGAGAAGTTCAGAACAAATAGAAAACAAATATGCTTCTTTTATTACAGTTTTCAAAAATCTTAGTGTTTCATGTTCTTTTAGAGATTTAGAATTTCTCACATCTTTTGCTTTTGAAATTTTAGACAGTTCAAAGCCAAAATGCCACTGGCGTTGGTAAAAAAAATCACGTTATTTTGTGTTTACTCATGTTTTTAGTTTTATTACTCTGAAACTCAGAAATTTATAATATTTTTGGAAAAAGGACATAAAAACCTGGATCCTGGAAAGTTCAAAAACAGTAAAACTATTTAGTTGTATTTATGTATTTAAGACAATTTTTTACTCAAAAATCTCTCAGGAATATTAAAAATTGCCTTTTAAAGCGGGGTACAGTCAAGTAACTAGTAACAAGTTAGTTACTTAGTTTGGATAAGGAGCTATAGGAAAACGTATCAAAGATCAACTATTTAGTTAGGATGGAGAGCTAGGAAAATATGTCAAAGATTTTACCCGAGAAGAAAATCAATAAATTTGGTTTAAAAGTAATTCAAACAAAGTTCAAAACGGGGATTGCATCAATTCATGGTAAAATTTGGTCTTTTGTCAACATTAATAAAGTTACTGTAAATTCACTTAAAATTGTAATTTTTTTAACTTTTCTTATCCTTATAAACTTGCTTTATGTAACACCAGTTTGTCCTAATTTCTGTAAAGATAGTTTCTTAGAATCAGAATCACCCATTTATCATCCTATCATAGATTAAGCGTGTCTGTTAAATATTTATCAGTAAATATGTAAGAATTTTAACCTTTAAACTGCCAAATCCTAATGTAGTAGTGGCTGTAACAAATGATCGTTAATGTTATCAATTCAATCACAGTATAAGTATCTGTAATTTTGGCAACACAAATAGTTTGTTTACCATAACGAGAGTGAAGTTGAATTTTAATAGTGATTTACTTTCTGATGACTACCGGTACCACGTCATCATATATATATTATGGGATCTCACACGCCTTTTAAATTATCATGATGTTATCCAGCACCCCTTTATCATATCTTGATGCATTGCCAGACGGAGTGATCGTGGTCGATGATGACTACCTGAAGGACCGCAAGGTGTTCGGCCAGGTGGTGTGCAGTTTCCGATACGGCCGTGAGGAGGACGAGGTGATGGGACTGAACTTCCAGAAAGACCTCTACCTTGCCTCAGAGATGATCTACCCACCGCCCGAGAAACGCGAGGAGAATCTGACAAAGCTGCAGGTAAACTGGAAAAAGCCCAAATGATTCATGACGTGATAGGATGCTATAAGCGATTGCCATATGCTTGTTTTTATTTTGCATTTCAATAACATCGGTTGAATGCCTTTAATAATCTGAAACATTTCCATATCTCTGTGAAATATGGTGAATAATTATTCCTTTGTTTAAGGCACCAAGCAATCATATTCTAAGATACACTGTATTTATTAATGTGTTTTTATCAAACTCTCTCATAGACTTTTTGTTGATTTTTTGTTTTCTTAAATTGTTTTATGTTGTTAAAATGCATGTGAAACTCACAAACGGATCAAATCTTTTGATTCACTGTAATTATATTAGTTGAGATCAATTTGCTATATGTGACAATTCTAGGCAACTGTCAGAATTGTATACTGACACCCTTGAACTATAGTAAGGTAACGAAAATAGTCCAATGAGAGTTGATGCTCTATTGCCACCATCGTTTCATTTGGAACCTCCCAATTCATACAACATAATTAATTTTACTAGAGATCACACCTGTTAGAAATTTGGCCGAAATTTCTGTCGATGTAGAAGCCTTTAAAACTTCAGCAAAACAAATTAAACTGCATCTTTAATCCCCATAGCTATATTTTAATAAAATACTTGTTGATATTAAAGTCCTTCTATTAAAAATAATACTATCAATTTCTAAGACTCACCTGTCTTAGATATATTAACTTTGAAGGTTATAAGTTTGCACATCTGGACTTAATTAGTAAAAAAAATTTTAACAGAAATATCTTTTCTTCCTGATCTACTAGCATTTGTTATTACGACTGTCTAATGATTAAGTCGATGACTGTTCTAAATAAAATTTACTAAGAAACCTAAAAAACCTATTAGGCTATCGGAACCCTGGGGCCGATTCTTTTCAGTTTTTTATTGAAAATATTATAAGTAGTTCCAATTACAAAAAAACCCTTTGCATATCATATAAGTGTAGATTTGAAAATTTTTAAGTGCTTGTGAAAGGTATTTAAAGATTGATTATAACTAAGTGGTATGACTCAAACTGCGCAACCGACACAAATAGTGATTTTCAAACATTAACCTTAAACTTTGTGAACTAGCCGTGCGACTTTCCAGTTTTACTCCAAACCAACACTCTCAGAAAACAATGTACACCCAACATTTTTATCCACCACATTAACCGCTCTCATCCCTCGCAGGAGCGGCTGCTCAAGAAGCTCGGGCCAAACGCATTCCCGTTCCGCTTCACCATCTCACCGAGCGCCCCCGCCTCCGTAGTCCTCCAGCAAGCCCCGGATGAGCAGGGGGAGCCTTGCGGTGTGCAGTACTACGTCAAGGTCTTCGTGGGTGAGAATGAGACTGACCGCTCACACCGACGGTGAGCTTCTCCTCCCGTATAGTAGAACATTATAAGAGTATAAAGAAATAGTTGCAAATCATAAAATGCCTAGCGAGGCCAGACTAAGACTTTCTTCTTACCTGTAATGGATTTCAGAATTGATTGTACAAAAAAGAAACAGCTTAGCGCTCAGCTAAAGTTTAATAGGTTAGGGCTTGTTTGTACTAGATGGAATTGGTTTTTTTCATACCAAAATTCTCTTCAATTTATGCAATGAATACAAAACGTAAAGAAGGTCAATCTTATGGAAGAAATGGTTAAGAAAGTTTCTGTTGACATAGTAGCGCACGAGACAATAACCTATTAGTCAGATTACATTCTGACTTTGTTGCAGTTGGTCACCAGCAAAGATCTCTCTCGTCCTCACACTGCACTCACACATCATACATAACCTATGACAGTTTTACATTACTGGACCAATTCTAACAATTAATGTAGGAACACTTTTTCTGTCCGCCTACTTTAGTGCTCAGTTTGGAACCCAAGTAAACAAATTTGAAAATAGCAGGATACCATGACGATGTTTATAACTTGGTTTATTTTTGTAAACATATGATTCGATAAAATATCTTCATTAGAAAAACATTAAAAGTTTGAAAGCCCATACGACAAAGTCTTAAAAATAAAAGGATTTAATGACTTAAAATAACGATTATTCTTGAAAAAAGGTTTCCAATGATACCAAATGAGATAGGTAACTAATGTTTAAAATGGTGTTTTAACACAATACCACTAAATAAGAAATTTAATATCTCCCTCTCTCTCGTACTATGTTTAGGCCTACTCCTCTGGCGCTATCTCTATTTGGAGTGCTCAAGTTCAGTTAACAGCGCTCCTAGCGAAAATAAATGTTTGCCAATTTTTAACATGGGATGTGACCTTCTTTACATTTTTGTATTCATTGATTTATGATTGATAAAATTGGGGAGTGCTCTCAGTCTGGGTTGATGACAATGACTCACAGGATGAAACAATCCGCTCAAAAATTTATACTGCTGACTACCTTGAACCTCGAAAAGCAACTCAAAGTTCGAGTATAAAAGTATAATTCTTAGGTTAAGCGTACTACGAGCTAAATATGTTTCGGACTCACTGCAGTAGAACGTTGATAGTTCGACCCTTTGTGTAAATGGGTGCCAAACTATTAAAATGTTGAACTATAGGGATTTAATGGGAATTAACGTAGAGAGACAACACAGTAAAACCCCCCAATGTCTGCTCTCGATATTGACACACCTTCGATCTTCAATATTACCCGAAGTTTATGCCATTAGAAGTGATTCCGTCGCTGCATCGCTACTGAAGCTGCTTTCCTGTCATACGACATTGTTGAAAGACGTATCACATTCTTCAATCAGACCATTCGAAGCAATAACATAGCAATAGCAATCTTTTCTGCAGTCCGATTGTTGAAAGTTAATGCTAAAACCCGACTTTCCTGAACCCTGCAATACTTACGTCCGCATTGAGTCGAGTTTATGTTGTTTTACTGTGTTAAACACAAATGCTTAATTTAGGAGGCATACAATCGTTTTTGGATAAAACTAAAGGCATATACTACAACACAATTAAAAATCGTGACATAACTCCCTCAGGATCTTGAGCAAACTAACCTACATCCTGGGAAATACTGGGTAGGGGATTGAAAGAAAAGGTTTTTCTAAAAGAAAATAAAAAGCAGGCCACAATACAATCACTAATAAAAATTTTAAAAAACGGTCTCTGACAGTATTGTTTTCTACTGATTTGAATTGAACCAACAAGGTTCTACTGTTCCACCATTTATTTTCTCATTGATTCTTTAAGCGGATAATTTCAAAGCAGTTTTAAATTCATAAAAGTACAAAATTTACACTGTCAGATCTACTTCTAGTTAACAACTAGTTTAAATTTTTATCGTTAAGTTCTTTTTACATTACTTCATTGGTTTGATTATTGATATCAGTTTATCATCTTTATTGAAAATTTAGAAGTTACTGTTTCAACTCTTGTTTGATTTACTGTATTTTACAAACTACAGTAAAATATCCTTCCATAATACATAGTTAAATAATTATATATATATATATATATATATATATATATATATATATATATATATATATATATATATATATATATATATATATATATATATATTGTCACATGTTTCAATTATGTCATTTTCAAGCAATTTAACTATACATTTTTTTAATATTGTAAGGTTACAATTTCAATTGCTAGAAAATAAAATAATAGTCGAAATGTCTATAAGAAATTTTTTTTTCTTGATTATATACATATATAATTATATACAATTTATTGAACATATATAATTATATACAATTTTTTAGTGCAAAGATGGCTTTTCAATTTGTTTTCCGTATTATTGAAAATAATGTCAACAACCTTCTTGTTGTAAAAAAAGACAAAAGTCAGAACTCACAGAAAAATAATAAGTGGTACAGTCAAGAACTAACTAATATTAAGAAAAGGCTTGATTTTTTGTATAGTATCTCAAAGTTGTCAGGAAATGCAAACTTAAAGAATCAGTTTATTGCTCTTAAAGCTTATTATAGAAAAAGTATTAAAGCAGCCAAACTATCTTATAATGCTCAATTAATCGAAAAAAGTAAAAACAAATGTAAAACTGCCTGGAACATAATAAAATCTAACAATCCCAATTCAAGTGAAAAACCCCACAACTTAGAAATCTCTCCAAGTATGTTCAATATGTTCTTCATCAACTCAGTAAATCAGATTAAAGAGTCTTTGGGGCACAATACTCGTATTTCCAATCAAATTTTACAAAACACAACACCAAATCACACACATTTTTCCTGGAAAACAGTCTCATCTGAGGACGTCATAAAGGCTGGAAAGAGATTAAATTCTTCTGATAGCTGGGATATTTATTTCATGTCTAATAATTTAGTTAAATCTTTTTTACCAATTATAGCTCAACCTCTCGCCATCTGCATTAATAAATGTCTTGAAGAGGGCATGTTTCCTGCTCCTCTAAAAATATCTAGAGTCTGTCCCATCTATAAAAAAGGACCAAAGTCAAATCCAGAGAGCTATCGTCCGATTTCTGTTATCCCCACCTTATCATATCATATCGAAATTGTGGTTTATGATCAAATTAGTCAATATTTGGATGATAATAATATTTTTAGTATGTCCCAGTTTGGGTTTAGAAGGGGTTTTTCAAAAGTGAATGCTTTGGATGGGCTGGTGAGGATGGTTCTGTCAGCCTTTGAGGACAGGGCCTATGCTCAGGCCACTTTATGTGACCTGAGCAAGGCTTTTGATTGTGTAGACCACATTAATCTTCTCACTAAACTGTCTCACTATGGTGTGTGGGGTTCTGCTCTTAAGTTTTTTGAATCTTATTTGCAGAACCGTAGCCAAAAGGTTTATATTGATGGTCAGTGGTCTGAGGAATTAAAGGTCAACTGGGGCGTTCCTCAAGGTTCCATTTTAGGACCTTTACTTTTCATTATAACCATTAATGATCTCCCTCTCTCTGTGAAAGCGAACAGCCTGCTTTATGCAGATGATACAACTTTTATTAACCTTAATTCTGACCTTGAACAGCTCAAGCAGATGGCAGAAACAACTTTAGTCGAGGCCTCTAATTGGTTTGTTTCTAATGGTTTTGCTATGAATGCTGACAAAACTCAAAACATTATCTTTTCTCTTCGTCCCATGAATCCATCTGAACAAGATCAATTGGTCACCAGCATTAAATTTTTGGGTATTTTCATTGATGACCACTTGACATGGGGCTCACACATTGATTATATTTTATCTAAACTCTCAAGAGTAATTTATCTGCTGAGACGTCTTACCTTTTGTGTTGACATGGGTTATGTGAAGGTTGCCTACTTTGCATACTTCCAGTCAATATTGAGGTATGGACTTATACTGTGGGGCAATTGTAGTAGAATCAATGAGGTTTTGGTTCTTCAGAAAAAGGCTGTTCGAACCATCAATCAGGCTGGCTTGCTTGATCATTGTAGACCTCTATTTATTAATTCAGGAATTTTGACAGTCATAAACCTTTACCTTTTTGATTTAATAGTCTATGTATTCAAAAACCCAGATCTTCTAAATTTCAAATTTAACACACATTCACTCGACACTCGGAACAGAAACAATGCAGTGATCGATTTTCATAGATTAACAAAATGTCAAAAAAGCCATAAAGTTTTATGTCTTAAACTGTATAACAAATTGGAACACCTCATTAACTCCTACACTGAAAAAATGTTCAAACAAAAATTTTATAGTTGGCTCTTAATTACCCCAATGTACTCAGTTGATGAATTGTTTGCAATGAAGAGGATTGTATTTTAAATTAAATTTTATAACCAACAAATGCTTTGTAAACTAGTTCCTATTGTATGTGCAGCTTTGCTTACATGACATTTAATGATTTTCCCGAAGTGTTTTGATTCCACTGTTATTTTGTTTTACTGTATATTTTTTGACCTAGCAAGACGCTATGAATGTGACTTTGTCAATAATGTAATGTTTTTACGGCAAATAAACTATTTATTATTATTATTTATTATTATTATTATTATTATATATTGGCGCCCATCCGGTACCCATTCCACCGCCCTTTCCATAGTGTCAGTCCACCCCTGCTGACTAGCTATTGTCAACACCCTCTGTATTTCAAATTAAAGATCATATCAAACATTGGTGACTTTTTACAGGAGCACCGTTGCTCTGGCGTTCCGCAAGGTGCAGTACGCTCCATCCAAACAGGGCCGCCAACCATGCACCGTCGTCCGGAAAGATTTCCTGCTGAGCCCTGGTGAGCTGGAGCTTGAAGTCACTTTGGATAAACAGGTTGGCAACACTGATGCTCTTTGAAATGTGTCATTTAATGGTGTTGGTTGGTACCTATGTTATTGAGGTTTAGGGTAAGATAAGCTTGACGGTTTTGATTTAAAATCATTCTAACAAAAAAAAATTAAAATTCAGGGGTTACACAAAGTGAGAAGCTCAGAGACGAAAAAACTCTCCTGAATTTGACAAAATATATTCCATCCCTGCTTTCCAATTTAAAAAAATAAATTTTAATGGGGAAGTGAAATCATTTTGATAGCATTGTTAACAAGTATTGGCCTGTATGCTAAATTATTTGTATGTTTATCAATCAGTCCATCGCCTTTGTAGTTGTGTGCATGTGAAAGAATGCCAGATATAATGTAAAAAATTGATACCTGAAACTGGTTTTATCACTTTACTATTTCAGCCATTCCAATTGTAGCCTGGGGTATTGTCATTGACACAATATTCACTATATGAATATACTTCTCATTCAATGCTTTTGTTTGATACTGAAATTTTGACAAGTTTCCGGTACGACATGCTGTAATCATTGTTGTATATTTTATGTTATATAATATAGTTTTCAGTTGTTTTTAAAGTGCTGTAAAAATCACATCAATGCAACTTAAGCAGATCAGTGTTTCAAGCAGGGTTAAGCAGGGCAGTAGAACTGGTGACTTATCATATGAACCTTATAGTTCCTGTACACCGCAAGAGATCACTCAATGATCAGCAACTCAGAGTTTAATGAAAAGGATATTTGTTTTACAAAAAAGAGCAATAAGACTAATTCAAGGGTTGAAGAGAAGAACATCTTGCAGACAAGCTTTTAAATCATTAGGTATATTGCCATTATATTCATTGTACATATATGAAGTCATAATGTTTGCTAGATTCAACAACAATGATTACATTACCGAATCTATGCGTTTGCATAATATTAGGGGAAAAAATAATTTAAGACAGGAATCTCAAAGGTTATCACTAAACTGTAATCTAGCTCAAAATATAGGCGCTTCTTATTTCAACAAGTTACCTTACGAAATGAAAAATATTACAGACAAAACTAAATTTAAAAACGAGCTAAAAAAGTTCTTGATTGATGCATCTTTTTACTCAATAAGTGAATTTAATGAACACTATTACAACCGACCCTAATTTATCACAAAATAAATAGAAGCATTAAAATTATCGGCTTAAATTGATTTACCTTATATCAAATTATATTAACTCCACAATATTTTGGCACAGTGTCATCTGAACGTCAGAGTGTTTAAAATGTTTAAATTACTATTATTGAACGATTAAATTATGATATATTAATATTCTGTGGGATCTAAAGCATTCAAGCAACCGGGCTGTATGATGCTGAAGGTCTCTTTACAATAAGTAAAAAAAAGAAACTCTGCAATGTTAAATATGCAATGAAAATAAAGTAATAGGTAAATATTATGCCACAAAATCATACATGTGAATTTATAATTCATAAATAATTCATTTTCCTAACATTTTATTGGGAAATATGACGCATCCCAAGCATCTGGGCTGTAGTGATGCTGATTGTTTCCCATCAATTGATAGGTAAAATAAAATTTAATTAAAATATTATTGAAAAAAAACCAAATATCTATAGATAATTTACAACCTAATAACATAATAATAAACTTATTCATAAATAACAAATATGTACATAATAATTGTCTTTAATAATAAAATCATAAATATTACACACTCTTTCGTCCTTGTCTGTTTTGTTCTCGGTGAGACGCCCAAACTGAAAAGGAGACAACAGAGAAAGGAGAAATTTCAAGGAAGGAAGAGTAAAATTAAAAACCAATCGAAATTAAGGGATAGGCAAACAAACCAATGTGAATAAATGTAGAGATGAAGAAAGAAGAAGGAAGAAAGAAGAATGAAGAAAGAAGAAGGAAGAAGGAAGAAAGAAGAAAAAAGAAGAAGAAAGAAAGAAAGAAGAAAAAAGCAATTGAAAATTAAAAGACTTGAAACAGTTTAGAGTATTATATGAATTAACAATGAATTATCTTGTTGAAAAATCCGGAATTGTGAGTTTTAAATTGTGAATCAGATAGAAAGACTTTTTGTAAATTCCCATACAATGTAAATTTGTCAGCGGAATAAAATTTATTATTATTATTATTATTATTATGATCAATCGATTTTAAAACATGGCTACTCTATTAGAAATCTACTCAAGTAGAGTATATAATCAATAGTCTTTTGAGTAAAGTGTTCAAATTTATTTCTTACTTTATGAGTGTAGCTAAATTAAAAAAAAAATTGTGCTAAACAGACTCAAGCATGAAAAATGATAACCATTAGGTAGATATATTTTACCTGCCTCTCTGAACTAATGAGGCTGTTCGTTCGCCCACAGTTATACCACCATGGGGAGCGCATCGCAGTCAACATCTGTATCCGCAACAACAGCAACAAAGTGGTGAAGAAGATCAAGGCGATGGTGCAACAAGGCATCGACGTTGTGCTGTTCCAGAACGGGCAATATCGCACGTCCGTCGCCAGCCTAGAGACTCAGTAAGTAAAACACCTTTTGTACTCGTAAAAAATAGGCTCTGGTTGTCAGAGTTCCTCTGAGCAGAGCCTTTGAAATCTACCTCCATGTTTTTCTCTCAAGCCCAGGGCCAAGACTGCCTGTGCGTCAGTTAGCTCTATCAATACATCAGTATGAGCAGAGTTTCGTTGTTATGCGGTCATGACTCTTTGCTCTGTAACATTTCAAAATTTCAGTATCCATTGAGTCCCCCACCAAACGTGAGGTGCGATGTAGCAACTCTTTTTTTACCACCGAGCTTAATCCTTAAAAGGTTATAATCCTCCTGAGGAGATATATCCTCATCCTCCTGGTTAAGAGGTTATGATATTTGGAGAAAAAATAAAATCAGATGCCTGTTGGAAAATATTTCAAAGACTAAAATGTGAATTACTGAATAAAAGACGTGGCATGTTATCAACAAAGGCTACAAAGGTTAATGGTTTACAACAATTCTCGGGATTTGCACGAACTCAGTAGGAGCTTCCGATGAACCTTTTCTAAAAAATATTCAGTGTCTGAATTTTAGAGTTTTTTTTCAGACTTAGTATGCTGGCATTAAAGCACATCTTGAGCCGTACCACAGACATTGCCATAAAAACCCTTTCCATCAGAATTGTCACTACATCCAAAATTATCACATCAAAATCAGTTAACCATATCTCAACTATCATTACCCTGATATATCACTAACAATCGTTGGCCATCCTCAGGGAAGGCTGCCCCATCCAGCCAGGCTCGTCCCTACAGAAGATCATGTACCTGACACCGACACTGGAGTCAAACAAGGACCGTCGCGGCGTTGCACTCGACGGAAAACTAAAGTGTGAAGACACCAATCTGGCCTCCTCCACACTGTGAGTCTGATTATATAATAGTTCTTTAATACTTTGTTGATTGAGACCATAAATGCATCACCAAGTCTAACACAAATGATGCTAAAATTCTTTAATTTCAAACTTCGGTCTCCTATTTTCATATTTGTCTACTATTTAGAGAAAACGCCAAGGTGGCATGTAACGTTTTTTTTTCTCAATTACTTCTTCCAGTTGACGTTTTTCACCTTTTCTGACAGGATGTTGAGAAAATTAATAATCAACGATTAAGCTATCTCTCTGTTAGCCAATTTCAAACCATCCCTGTATTATTCCTATCCCAAAAGTGCTATAACGATTGCTGTTGTTGCCAGGCTGGCCACGGCCGACCACAAGGATGCGTTTGGCATCGTCGTCTCCTACTCCGTCAAGGTTAAGCTGTTCCTTGGAGCGCTGGGAGGGGAGGTGACCGCAGAGTTGCCGTTCATCCTCATGCACCCCAAGGTGGGTCAGACGTTCGAGCAGAAACCAGGTCTAGGCTCATAATCAGATCAAAATCAAAGATTGAAATAACAGAAAAGCTGTCAATACAGAAAACATCCACTAACTTTGGCGCCCAAGCAAATCAATACCTTGGATAACTCAGTGCTCTGTGCATTAATCGTTATTTGCAGCTTTTTTTCAAGACCCAATCTTTAATATTACTTGTAATGTACGACTGCTGTACGAGACTGACTGTTGTTGGCAGACAATATTACAATTACACCGTTACACTCCGTCACCGTACAATAATAGCACCGTTCTATCATTAGCAATCACTTTTAAGTGGTTTGATCATCATTTTAGAGCCCACGATACACAGTCTGATCAAAGAAACTGTAGGAGTAATATCAATTCCAGTATCCAAACATTAATTGTACCATGAAGTTGAATAAGTAAACCAAATAAAATCCCTACAAGATTATACAATATTATAAATTTACTTGAAAAACAACCAAAAAAGATTTGGGTGGATAGAAGTGGAATCATTAAAAAAAAAAAAAACTATTGTTAAAGAATTTGTCTTGTGGGTAATTGGGTTTTCGCAAAGAAATCCTTCTGATCTGTTTGAATGTTGGTTTCATTTCCGCACAGGATTTCATCGGAATGCTGCCATACAAATTCCCCTTAACATAAAAATAAAATATACGTTGGTTATCCAGAGTTTGGTAGTTTGGGTGGATTAAATAAATAACATAAAACACCCCTTTTAAAAAACAATACTCTTTTGTTTAGTCTGTAAATGTTTTGTTCCTAAGCCATTTCAGGCCAGACCGATTAAGTTTAGTTTTTTATTTGTGAATACCTGATTCATTTTTATACGTTTTCACAAAGTAAATTGTTTTGCCTGGATCAATAATTTTTTTTCTTTTTCAGCCTGAGATAAAGGGGAAACTTCTGTCAGCCGACAGCCAGGCTGATGTAGAGTCCTTCCGACAAGACACGGTGGACGAACCTGCTCTCCTGGCCGCAGCAAATTAAAATAAAAGAATACGATGAAACAACAGATAAATTGTCAAAAGAAAGTTAATGGTTAAAGACAAGGGTTAACTCAAAAAGAGTCGTTTAAGAGTTAAATGTGTATTATAACGGTTTTCCACATCAAACCGATGGTTGGATATGCTACTATAAATACGTACCAAATAATAATTTTGATTCATAAAATATATTGTTGTTCTTCTTATTAAACATTAATTATAAGAAAATGAAACAACACACTTTAACACATAGACCTTATTATATGCTCAATTATTTGGTGTATTAGTAGTCTTTAAATCTTATTTATATCTTATGAATCTAAAAAAGGTATTAACATCATTAGTTTTTTAACAGTTTTTTACAGCATGTATTTAAGGACTTTCTAATGGGTCCTCAGTAAAATTTTACAAGATAATTTAATTTGTACATTATATTGCTTATTTTTTATTACTTTATCTTTGATAAGTTTAGTTTCTATTAATTAAAATTTAGCTCAATAAATTTAAACCTTATGCTTTAAAATTTGTTGGTTGCTTTTATTTATTTATTTATTTTCTATATTTGTTCAGTGTTTTGTGGTCATTCTATTTGTATTAGGCCACTTCCCTCTTCTTGACATTGATACAACTTCTAAAATCTTACACAATTTGTATTAGCTTTTAAATTACAATATTTCAATGTTTTAGTTCACACAAAAGTGAAAATTGTTTAATAAGTGTATTCAATAAAATTACAAAATTCTTTATGTGATGTGTTTTTTCATCCTTTAACCCTTTTGTAACAACTTTTATTAAGTTTCTAGTAAATAATGTTATAGCGGTCTTAAAATGTGCCCTTTTTACAGGTAGGAGGAATTTAAATTTTAAAAATGTATTACAAGAACATTTTGCACAAATCAATAAAAATAGGACTGACAGAGAAATCGAATTATCATATTTTGGAACATATCGGACCAAAAATTATTGGACCATAAAGAGTCTTCTGCATCTTGAATATGTTGTGGGCAATTTATTCTACTTTTAATCAAAAGGTACTCAAGTTAAACAATTATATAACCCTAAATCAAATTATTTTTATAAAGCCTCATCTAACGCATTTAGTCAAGCAATCCAATCTTCAATGTATTGTGTACCTACCTACAGTAAAATATTCATTGAAATCACAAACAAAATTACAACTAAAATTACTCATTCATCCAATCACGTAACATATTTCGAAATACCCAAAAACTATTTCACAATGCAACTTATGAATGAACTGATAACATAATGTTAGATCATTGAAAAAGTGTTATAAATCAATTATTAATCAGTTGGCACACGTTGTCTGGCAGATTGGGTACAGTTGGGTCATTGTATCTGACGGACAGACATTCACTTTCAATGGTTATAATTATGTGGTCATGGGCACTGCTAGAGTGGGCTAGTGGCCAGTGTCGGATCAGTGACTTCTGTATCAGCAACTGACATATGGACGACTGCTGTAGTTGACTGAACTGTTTGTCACTCCATTGTGACATTTCAATTGACCTACACCACAGTTCAGTAAACAATGGTGAGTTTTGAATATTACATGTTAAGTTAATATGGTTGTTTATTTACATTTTTTTGTTATTTCATGGTGCTTTAGTGTGTTGTTTTGGTTATAGGTGATAAGTAACAAAACAAAAATATCAATATGGCTGATATATCTTTCAAAATAAATGACTTAAATAAATTCCTGTTTAAATGACATAATTTAAAAACATCACTTTAAAAATAATAACTTGCCATCCTATCAAAGTTTTGATTTATTTGTTCATTTTTATCACTAATTTTACGTACGGTAATAATACAGTACGGCTGAATTATAAAACAATTTGTGATATTATAATGTGGAAACATAAATAAAATTTTTTAGAACATAAAATAAATGTTTTTGTTAGGCCTACTGGCACTATGATTCAGTTAAATTACTTAAAGTATAAATATTTTTATAACTATTTAACATTGTTGAATTGAGACTTTAAAATTTCATTTAGATTTAATCTTTTAATATATTGCATCTCTGTACAGTTTAAACAACAACTTTAAATAATACAGAATTAATTATGGATTTACTCTTGCGGGATTTATCAAACTCTTAGGAAAGCCAATTAATTACTTGTCTGCCAGTCGACTTTCAAGTTTGATAAATTGGATGGCCCAATCTTCTTTCTGCAATGTCCACACCCTTGTTTTTGTTAGTCTATCAGATTAAAGTAATGGAGAGTTTTCGCACATACGGTAAATTAAAACGGTACCGGTAAATGCAAAATACTATTCAATTAATTACTAACACATTTATTTATTTACTCTTTCAACGGACATAGCATTTACAATAAATTATACAAATCACTATTAACACTACAAAGCATGATCTTACTCAAAAACAGGCAATCTCTTCAAAATTCTACAAAATCTACAATAAATACAAAAGAACAAAATATACAAAAAATACAGGCCTACTCATGAAAACTACCAGTTAAATATAAACTTTTTTTCTTGCACATGTCTAATCCTACATGCAGTTACAACCAAAACACTGTACATTCCTTAATAATGCAAGATGCTCAAGTACATATATCTTATAAAAATAATAATTTCAGTATAGTGAACATGCAGCATGATCATCAGAGAAAATAATCAGAAAACACATTCAATATACGGTATTTCAACATCTTGTAAGTGCAAAATCACAAAACAAATTATACCAATATTACCTTATTAACTGATACTTATTTTTTTACAGAGCTAACCAATGTTCTATAAAGCACTGAGTTACCATTATTTACTACGTATTTACATTACGGTAACATTGAAAATGGTTGATAGTGTTTACCATATTATGATTTACCGTTTGTTATGAAAACTGTATATTTTAATTCATTCACACAATTAAAACTAATTTATTTCTTCAAATGTTTTAAAAGTAGGCCTACTTAGCATTTTTATTAATAATTTTTTTATAAAAGTAAGTATATTACTGTATGTGTAGTTTGTAAATTCTCAAAAATTACATTGGTGGAATTCGAATATTCTTTTCAACATTGAAATTAAATTAAAGTAACCCAATAAAAACCCATTGAATTATGTTTTTAAGTCATACTCCACCTTTAAGGTTATATGGCTATGCTTTAAAGCATTGACTTTGTACACTACGTGAGTAGACTTCTCATAGCATAGGCGTGTTTGAAGCATATTGACGGTAATGCGATCTCGTGCGGCGTCCATCGAAGTACACGTAACGTATCAATAGATAAATCAGTATAACCACTCTTCTAAACCAAGGATGAAACATTTTATAACTGGAAGTTATGTTTATGTTTTGGTAAAATGTTTTGGCAGCACTGTAAATTCAGCTGAATAACAACAACATCGATGGCAGCGACTCTGGTGTGGCGTCCACGGAAATTCCAAATTTTTGCCTCAAACTAAATGCATTGGATGAGAGGTCTATTCACGTTAGTGTACATAGTCAATGTTTAAAGGTATTACCATAACGTAAATTAATTAACACCACGCTGTTGTTTGTTCATAATAAATTTGAAAGTTGAAATGTGAATCTACAATTAATATAGAGTTATGCCAGACTGGTTATTGGTATAAATATTTTTATTTAATATTAATAAATATACTTAATATTTTTTCAAACAATGAATTTATTTCAAATAATCATTACAAAATATTCTCAAAGTACTATAACATTATTTTCTGTATAAAACAATTTGAGACAATAACTTAGGAATGTAATGGAAGCTCAGGAATGAAGTGAATGCATGGTGACGTAGTGATGATGACGTAGGTCAAAGTTGGTTTCCATGACAACCAGGCCACCCAACCCCCCCCCCCCCCCCCACTCAACACCCACAGAGTGTCACAGCTGATTCCAGCACCTTCAGTCGATCCCCTACAGTGGCACAGCACAACATTTTATCTTTCTCTCAGCATTCACAACTTTTATTTAAGCACATTTTAATTTCTCTCTACTTCCCTGACTTTATTAATTATTTTATTTTATTGATAAAGTGCCGGTTTTGGTTTTAAGATCCGATTTAGTTAATCTATTTTAACTGTCTCTCTTATCTTAATTTTAAACCTTTGCACTTTTGAATCAGGAATCCTAGGTTATATCTTCAATAGGTATGTTTATCATCTTTTAACGGGTACCGTAGAATTAGAGCTAGAGCTAGAGCGTGTATTATGCTTGTTCAGTTTGAGTTTCAAACACACACAATACCCTAAGATTAATCAATTAATCAAAATTCTTTATTTTCCAAAATTGTAATGACATATTCATATTTTTAACAATGTGCAAAAACCTTTAAAGGTTTGTCTGCACTTAATCATATATAGCAATAAAATATTTTATCATAAACTTAGTTTTATTCAGCCAACAGTCCCAAAAACAGCATTTTAAGAGAGACAGTTCTTATCACTTCTTTTAGATTACAACATTTTCTCAGGAAAAATCAATTGGTATATTTTTAATAATAACTAATTATAAATTATATAAAACGAAATAACATAGCAGAAATAAATATATCACTGTATAACAATTAAATAGTCACAATAATGAACATCAAATTTTAACAACAGTATAAATATCTGACAAATTAAAATATTAAATATTACAAACTAAACAACAAATAGTCAATACAAGCAGTACTTCATTTACAGACTATTTTAAAATGTTTGCTGTTTTAAAAACTAACTGGTTATTAAAAATACATGTGTTTGAAAAAACCCCTCTAAATTACTAAATTTAGTAAGTTAAAGTTTACGTACAGTACGTTATACTAAGTTAAAGTAAATTTTAGTAAATTACATTTTTTTAATACTCTATTTTTATCATTATAAATATTTGTTATAAAACTTATTCTTTTCTCTCATCATATTTGAATTTTTTTATTTTCTTCTACAAAATAGTTGTTATTTGTAAAACTTGTTACTATTTAATTATAAATAGATCAAACTAATGGAAAGAATACTCATTGAAATACTGTATTTATTTTAACTTACATATAGTTGCATATTTTTAATTAATAACTTAGATTAAGATTCTAAAGTCAGAAGAGAGAGAAAACAGAAACTGTTACTGACCACGCATACATGTTTTGCCGTTTGCCTGGTAGACTCAGTGTAATACATATAATTTTAATTTATTATTTTTAAATTTTGTTCATCTCAAACCATGTATACATGGTAATTGTTTCATATTTTAAATTTATTTTTACAAAAATTATTTCCATATAGATGGTTTCTTAAGATATAAACTGAGTTTTTTATGATGTTAAAAACTATAACTTTGTCTGTTGATTTCGAGATTTTGAATTTCTTCAAAATTCAAAATTATAAATCTAAAATAATTAAAACCCCTATGATACAGATTATGTACTTTTTAAAGTTCACTATGTAAATTACTTCATGTAATTTCAAAATCAACAAGAAAGTTTTATAAAAAAAAAAAATAGTTACAATATATAAGTAAAAAGATTACCTATCTAAACTTATCAAATTTATTTTAAAATTTTGTTTGATTCAGCTATTTTTAAACTAACAATTAATTAATAAAAACTGTTAACCGTAATACATAATCTTAATTTGTCTTTCAACTGGCAAATTAGAATTTGTTTATTCATACTGGTCGTACACACTATTCCTCTACTGCTCAATCGCTCAATAATCAATTGCAATAAAATCAAACAATAATTAGTTCATTTATTTAAATTCAATTTAACCTAAAATATTCCAGAGGTCAACCAACAACAATAAGTAAATGGAGAAACAGCTGTTCAATTATGTTTGAAGGTTACATGATATCTAACTAAACAAACACAAACAGCTGTTTTGTTCTTTGTTGTCATCATCAATTTCATTTTAATCTCATCATTGTTTGGTGAAGATAACTTTATTATCAGTGGACACTGTATACTAGTTTTTATATTCTTCATTTTTTATCGTGTACATTTTTAGATTATCAAAGCATTTAAGTAGGCTTATGTATGAATTAGTTTTAATTGCCAGTTGTATGAGTTAGTCTGGAACAAAATCATAACCTCACTTTTTAAGATTTGACTATTGACTGGGAGGCAAAATCACATTTCCAATAAATATGTTTTATTACTCACCAAGGTTGAAATGGTTTGTAATTTTATAAGCATGAGTATTTGTACTAAGGTTTTTTTTATCCTTTGCCTATTTTTCTCTTGTACAGTGATTATTCTAGGCTTCAATTCCAGAAACCCATTTTGGTTGCTGAATGGAATTATGTTGGTAAAGTTTAATACTGTAATCACAGATTTTAGGTCTGAATTTATATTTTGAATTTCCATTAGAAGGTTGTTGTAAATCTATATGGTATATATAATTCCGTAAGCGAATCGGTCCCCACGAAATCAGAGGCGGATTTAGAAATTTCCCGCCCCCGCCATAATGACCTAATTTATATCCACAATTATTGTCCCAATTTCCATTCTATTTCCACTAGAAGGGATACAAGAAGCCAAAAATAGTGATTAGAAGGAACTTAAAATTTAAAAACTAGAATTCAAAGCTTTTGCATTGCAATGCAAGAACCACCAAAGTGTGACTCAAAGCATGGCTATTAGAGCGTTTGACTGGTTCTTTGACCAATCCGTGACACAATAACTACAATAACCAGTGCCGTTGCGAACAGTCGAAAAGTAGCCTAAATTGCGCGTGCGTAGTTGACGGCCGTTGGAATATAGCAGAATACTCTATTACGGTACCTTCGTTTCCAGAAGATTTTTGTAGGTTTGTTGGACCTATCTGAGTGTAACAATACGAAATTGACAAAGTGATTTTAATTTTATTCTAAATACAGACTGGAAATGAAGTATTAGATAAAGTGCAATATTACGCAATAAATTATGGCTAGTTATGTGTTTTTCCCGTTAGTTTGAAGCGTCAATAGTTCGGTCAAGGGCCAGTCCCAATTTATTAAAACTATGGGGTCTTCACTCAATATGAAATAAAAGTTAAATTTAACAAAAAATCTAAATAAGAAATGATTTTAGTGTGTATTTTTTATCAAATTTTAAACGCCAAAGAATCTGTTTGATAATATGAATCCGTCATTAAAACCAATTACGCATTTTGGTACTCAATGCCAATTTGCCAATTAATTTTTAAAGGTTCCAATGTACAAATAATGTAGAATGAGTAAATAACTAATATTAGAATCTTATAACAAATGGCAAAAAGACCAGTGCTAGGACCGCACTGGTCTATATTCACTATCAAATTATAAATGAAGTCAATCGCATAAAAATGGAGAAAGGCACTAAAAATACAAATAATTATCTTTTTTATCGGCGCCTCTCTCATTTGATGATTGCTAATACCGTATCAATTATCACTGTCACATAACCTAGGTTATTTGATAATGTAACATAGATAATGAAATTGCCCACCCCGAATTGGGCAATTGCCTTGATGCAGCTCGGCGGTGGCGGATGTACATACGGGTTGTTGGTGGGGGATGTTTCTTTGCGTTGCACCGACGCGTGGATTGCTACTGTGACGAATCAACGTAGTGCTGAGTGCTCCCATCTGCTCTTTAAAGCTATTGAATGACGCCTTGCCCTAAGATATTATGATCTCGCTTAGAAAATAGTCAATTTTTTCGGTTCTCAAATTTTCTGTAGCCTATATAATTTTTCCAAAAATTTTCCGCCTAAAAAATATGAGCTTTTTAATATGTGGGCTGAAAAATTACCTTTTTTTCTCAAAATTTGGAATTCTGCCGCCCTGGGCTATAGCCCATTTAGCCCAAATATAAATACACCCCTGCACGATATATCTCGAGTTAGAAGAAAGATAGGGTAACTCATGATGGCCTATTTTAAAGCTTGAGGGCCAAGGACACAAGGAAAAATACCAGAATCATCAAAAGTTACCTAGGCTTCGCCCCATTGGACCTTGAAATTCCAATGTTAATCTAATGGGAGGAAGATTTTTAGATCTACACGTGTGATTAAGCAGATGTTCCACTGAATATTTTTTATCATAATCCCAGCTGGTTATTGAGCATATATTTTGAGCCGAGGCAGAGCGCATCTCTAAGGTGTCCTTATCTAGGGAGTATCATGTCAAAAACTCCGTTCCCGTGCATTACATTTACAATCAGATAAGAAATCAATCCGTCCACATGTTTCACACTGTAGTGTGTGTATAAGCCTATGGGTTGTAATAAACTAAAATCATGCTGTAACATACAGCCTGATGTTTGGGTTGATTTTCTATATCTGTCTGTGATGTTAAAAAATATTTCATCATACTGCATGCAAAACAGATTATGTTTTCCATCCTGTTATTAGTCAACTACGTAGGCGTTTTGCAAATAGTCATATTTGTCGTCGTCTGAAAAAGTCATGGCCAAAACGTCTGTTTAGGATTATTATACCGGTACCATACGGAAAACAACAACTGCCGCAAAATAAATTTCTAACAAGATACTTGTTTAACTTATGTGTTTGAATTAAATTATTCATTAATTTGATTAAATTATTCTCTGTTATTAGAATTCTCTTTAATTTATTAACATACTGTAGAAAAAAAAAAATAGAAGTAAAATAAACTAACCTAAAATAAAACTAGTTTATTCTTAGTGTAGTGGTAAGCCAAATTAGAATAACTTACAGATTAGAGTTAATCCCCTCCCCCTCAATAATTCTGTCTGTTAACATTTTCAAAATAACATCCTGAATACCAGTTTGAAACTGTCACCGTGGTTGCTTGTTTACTTTCAGAGTGAGCTGATGATCTCGGCAAGTTCAGACTGCTTTCAGTATTGCCATCCTGTGAAAAGAGTTGTAGAGTTATAAAAGAATTTAACCAAGGGCTATGGGAATACTATTTCTCTTTATTCCCCCGATTCGAAAAAATCCCCGCTAAATCCCAAAAATCCCCCCCCCCAAATTTTGGCCCGATAGCGCAAACCGCGCTATCAATTCCCCCCCGTGGGCACTCCTGATTGGCACAAAATGGAAGCAGGTGAAGAGCATTGCACGATGAAGTTTTGACCTACTGAATGGCCTCTGAATGGTTGTGCGACAATGCTAACCAAGTAGGTCCAGGTAGTATTCAGGTAGTTCCACAACAATATAATCCCTTTAACCAGAAATTTTCTCCTCGATATCATTGACTGGTATTGCTGAATGATAGATGCCAGTATCAGATTGAACATATGTTACAATGTCATCCTCTTTAGTTTTGTTTTATACCCATGACAGAAAAGTTAAAAATTAATAAAAAAATCAACGTTAATCTGTTTATTATTACGCCTTTTCCATATAGTTTATGTTTTCAAGATTTTCAAACTTTTGTAACCAAAACTTAAAGCAGTTGTTTTCAAAATTAGACCTACAGTATTAATTGTTTTTCTAAAATGTGTGTGTAATCCCAAAGAGTAAAAAAGGTTTTTTAATTTTTCCACTTTTATTACCGGTACTCAAGAAAATGTTATTTGGAGAGTTAGTTTAACTAGAACTTAGTTATTTGGACATAGAAACTTTTCAAGGGATTTGAAATAATTTTATATTTTTCTCAAAACGTAATGTTTTTAACAGTTTTGTTACAATACTGGTAAAAATTTTACTTTATCTCAAAACATAGGTTGAAAACTGTGTGAGAAGGGTTAAAGTACATGTTATGCTCAGCAATAGCACGAAATACAAAAATTTTGCTCGATGGACATTAATAGCGTCTGTGCCAAGTGCATATTCATCAATTCTGCATTCAATGCATATATTTGAATCAACAATGTAATCAATTCAGTCGCTAAGTCTTATGTGTTTAATCATTAAGCTAACCTGTAGTAATAAAATATTTTAAGTTGCAGTATAATTAGTTAAGTATAAGTTTTTTTTTTTTAATTCAAACATATCACTGGTTTCAGATGCCAATGGTGGAGCCCAGGACCATAGGGTTATGGGACTATGCCGTACTTTGTTTTGCGCTTCTTATCTCCCTGGCGATCGGGATTTACTTTCGATTTTCCGGGGGGAAACAACAAACCACACAGGTAAGCTTATTTGTAATGTACAAAGGTAAAAAAAAAAAAAAAAAAAAAAAAACATGGACTTATTTTACTCTTTATTAAATTTGATTATCAGATTTCAAATTACCAATATATTGTTGCTACCATTTTTAACAGTATCCCCAGTTCAATCATTGTTGCATGGTGCCATTGTTCTTTTATCATTGTTGTTTCAAGGTCGTTTAAAGCTTGTGGTGCCTCATCAGAATGCATTCCACAATAAACTTTCTAAAATGTCATAATTGTGTTAATATTGCTTTCTAATAATGAATTATGAATAATATGATTCTCAAAATAGAGAGATCAAGGTGCCATAATTTCTAAATCTAAGGGTAATCATAGTAATTAATTACTTGAGTTTTTACTTGGAAGCACGTAATTTAAAAAATAGTTTTTCTTCAACGCAGATGCCTGCGAGTTCACCATGTCTGTCTGTGAGTTCAATTCAATTAAAAATATCTTCATTTACATCATGTAAGTTACATGGTATAACAAATAGCGTCAATCATCTTAGCGTATTTCATACAGTCCCATATTTTACAATATTTTCACCATGTAATATTTCAGTTTGTACAAGATTTCTCTAAAGAGTAACAATAAGCTTTCTCTATTAGCCTAATTACATTTTTATTTGAAATTTAAACTTAACATCATCTTGCAAATCATTAATACATTTTTTAACAAATTTCAAGATTATTTTTTCAGCGTATGAAGCTTTATTTTTGAGCATTTCTAAATTATGTTTGTGTTGTACCTTCTCCTTCTCTAGTTATTACACCCGGTATGCTCTATAACTATAGATGGGAAGACATGTGTTGTATGATTCTTAGAAATTTCATAGAATATTTCAAAGAGTTTTAATTACTCTCTTTTCTTTTTTTTATGGAAACTTTTAAGCTCATGAGAAATTTATCCCCTGTAAAATATAAAATAAACACTGAAACAGCCTGAGAAATATTTTGCACTAAGTAAATATTGTAATTTAAATTTAACCATTTAAATTGATAATATGGTTGTAAACCACATTTTATTCATTTTTTTAAATTTTTTATCATTAATTTTTTTATATAGGATACTAGACCTTATTTACGGTCTTTTTGTTATTCACCTATTGATTTATTTTTAATTTTTCTTACAGTAGAAGCCCTCAAATCCGGCCACCTCAGGACAGGTCCACCGGCAGGATTTCAAAATGGCCAGATTAACTGGCGGTTTATTAAACGTGTTAAATAGAGACCTGTGTTATATGTGTATTCCAACAATGAACTATTAGGATATATTTAACAATGAAGGATAGCACACTTGCCCAATCAATGTAATGTATCAACTTTTTAACCATCATGATTTGCTCCTTCTCAGAAGTTGTACCGCCGAAATGACGATAAGAAACGGACAAGGAGTCGCTAGCGATGAACCTGCGCTTAACAGACAATAATACTGGTCTTCTGTCAACGAAGGCCCTAACAATGGGACCGTAAAAGCGACAGAAATTGTCTAGTTACCTAACCTCAACGATCGGAC
This sequence comes from Neoaliturus tenellus, assembly GCA_030545055.2. Lineage (NCBI taxonomy): Eukaryota > Metazoa > Arthropoda > Insecta > Hemiptera > Cicadellidae > Neoaliturus > Neoaliturus tenellus. Next base: position 57,787,345 of record CM061536.1, on the reverse strand, counting down.
TGCGTAACACCCAACAAAAAGATAAAAATCACAGATAGAACACTAACAAAAAGTTAGTGTAGCCAAATAGTCCAGAAAATGCCAATTGAACTGATATATTTTAGTGACATATCATGGGAAAAGTTTACTCTTGTATATTTTTTTCCGTGGGAACGTCCGGGGCTGATTTAGTGCTGGTTATGATGAGTTTCCTGTGGCACTTCTAAAAAAATGTAACTTTGTATTATCAAAACCTTTAGCTCACATAATTAATTCATCTTTTACATCTGGGGTATTTTCTGAAAAACTAAAAGTCTCAAAATTAAAACCACTTTTCAAAAATGGGGAAAGAAGTGATATAAAAAATTACCGTCCAATAGCCCTACTTCCAGCAATATCTAAAGTATTTGAAAAGGCAATGTATAATCAATTAGTCGAGTATCTTGAAAATCACAATCTTTTAGAGAACTGCCAACAAGGATTCAGGCAAGTGCGATCAGTTTTAACAGCGGCCACAGAACTCACTGAATCAATTATTGACTCTTTGGATAGTAAACAAAAAGTAGTAGCTGTTTTTATGAACATTACTAAAGCATTTGACTCATTGAATCACAAAACGCTTATATCAATTCTATTTGACCTTGGTATTCGAAAAAACGCACTTAATTGGTTACAAACTTACTTATTTGATAGAAAGCAATTTGTAGAAGTAGTTTACTACAGTAAAAATAAATTTAAAATATCTCAACCATCTAAAATTAGAACAGCAAAACATGGAGTGCCGCAGGGCTCTATCCTTGGACCCTTACTGTACATTTGTTACACCGGAAATTTTCCAAAATTATCCACCAGTAGTCAATTATACCTATATGCAGATGACACCAACCTTAAAATATCTGGATCTTCACAAAATGACATAGAGTTAAAATCTCAATCAGACTTACTTTTATTGACAAAATATTTCAATGAAAAGCAGTTGTTACTCAATCCAAAAAAGACAAAATTCATTAATTTCAAGACTCTCCAATCAAATAACACCATTGCTCCAACAATCAAAATTAACAAACAAAATATAACTAAAGTAGATTACATCAAATTTTTGGGATTAGAAATGGATAAACACCTCTCTTGGAATCTACATTCTGAAAAAGTGATCTCTAAAATATCATCCGGCATTTTTGCCTTGTCAAGACTAAAAAAGTTTTTTGACATTGACTCTTTAAAGACAGTCTACTTTGCATATATTCATTCTATTATTTCGTTTGGTATATCTCTCTATGGGGCTACATCTATTAACAATCTGGATACCATTTTAAAATTACAAAAGAAAGCAATAAGAGTCATTTTAAATCTAAAACCGAGAACCTCAGTAAAAGAACATTTTTCATCACTGAAAATAATGACTGTATATGGTCTTTATATTTTTGAAACTATTTTATCACTGCAAAACAAATTTGACAACTTGAAATTTGTTGGTGATAATCATAATTACAACACAAGGACCTGTGGGGAAATTGCCCTAAATTCTCATAGATTGGAATTATACAAAAAAACCAACATATGCAGGTTCTAAATTTTATAATAAACTCCCACAAGATATAAAGTCCTCTGACAGTCAATCTGCATTTAGGAAAAAACTAAAAATGTTTCTCATCAACAAGGCTTTATATTCACTGGATGAGCTTTGATGAAATGAGTAACATTAGCTTGTCAACGTCACATTATGTTTTAGCCTAATTAGGAATAAAGATAGCCTAATTTACTATTTGACACCATTCTTGTATATTTTGTATATACTGATGATGAATAAAGAAAGTTTGAATTGAATTATTTCATTTCCGGAATACCGCGGCCGGATTATCCGGCAGCCGAACCATCCGAGGCCGGGCTAGAGGGCTTCTACTGTACATCGAATTCTTGTATGGTTGAACTGAGGTTCTGTGCATTAAAAAAGTCAGTAGGCCTATCCCTAACTTAACCTGAAAAAAACGTAACACCATTCCACTACGATCAAATTAAAATATTTTGACATCATTGCAAACGTAGATGTTTATAGCCAGCAGCAATAGTACAGGTAGGTGAAGGTCGAGCTAAATAAATAAATTTAACTTTTATCCAAATGAGAAAAATTCAACTGGCTAATTTGAAGATTTGACCTTGACCCGCCTGTTCTATTGCCCACAGTGTACAAAATTCAGCATTGATCTGATATGCAGGAGTACCTCCTGGGGGACCGTAACCAGCGAGTGCTGCCCGTCGCCGTATCGCTCATGGCCAGCTTCATGTCTGCGGTGACGCTGCTCGGAGTCACTGCCGAAGTCTATATGTTCGGCACTCTGTTCCTCACCATCATCGCAAGTTACATCGTCTTCACCGCCGTTGCGGCTTACCTCTACTTGCCGGTGTTCTTCAAACTGGGGGCCACGTCCGCTTATGAGGTGTGTTTCGAGGGGATTATTTTTTTCTCTTATAAGAATTTTGACCCTCAAGTCTGGAATTATTTTGTCACTATTTTTTTTTTTTAAGTGTCAACTATACGGTAATTAAGGTGTTATGTCTCAAAACCTCACACGATAATTTTTAGAACAGAGCTAATGCCATTAATTTATTTTGCATTGTATTTTGGAGCACTGTTCATCACAAAAGTTCAGATAGTTCAAACTTACAAGTGCCAGTAATATTTTGTTATGAACTTATAGCCTTTTTAACACTTGAAAAAGCCTTCGGATTTATGACAAACTAGGTTTTGTCAAATTACAAGGCTCATTTTTTTCAAAAAACTATTGTTAATTAGTACTACATGATAAAAATTACATGAAAGAATTACTCATTTGGCTTATCAGCCTACTTTCAATGAAACAAAAGAATTATTTTAATGTGATTTTTATTGTATGGTACGTAGTTTGAGCCTAATCAAATTTTCTCTGTAAAAATTGTTCTACCCTAAGACCAAGGTCATTGTTGGTGTCACTGGTGGATAAGGAGACCTTGGCCAAACCACTAAGTACGTTTGTCTCTAATGGGCATTTTGAGCCCCCGGAAGGACGGGATATTGAAGGGAAAATAAAGGATGAGATATGAGACAGCAGTCGGCCAATTGACCACTCAGAGGGCCAACTCCTGTGCTCCTGTGACAACTGATTTTCAGGTTCAAATAGCGGTCAGCTCTGCCTGATCTCTAAATGGCCTACCAACCGACTGTCCATTCATGTTCATCAGGTAGGGGTTTCCTTGCCCTCCAGACAACATCAACACTAGCTGTCTAAAACACGAATTGATAATGAGGGAAGGTAAATTGTCATAATGTACAGCCAAAAGACTTACCACATGTTATGATAACTTTGTTTGCTATACCCAACGTCAACTTCGCAACTGGTATAGGCCTAAACCAGTTTTAAAGTTGTCCTGGGATTAACAAGGGCTTAATAGCTGGCTTATATGTTGGAGGACATTATCTTTAACAAACCAGCACATATGCAAACAAAATAGACTGGCACCAAGGCATCAAAATAGACTGAATTCAATTGGAAATCGGTAAAATGTTTTGTATTTACCAATAGGCATACAGTAGACTCCCTCTTAACCGGCCACCTTTTAACCGGTCTCCGCTTTAACCGGCCTACCCTGACACAAAAATGACATCTTTTTAACCGGCCATTTCTGATCTCAACATCGCTTTAACCGGCCGTGGTTCGCCGGAAACGTAGTTTCCTTATCTACTGTATCATTCAATTTAAACGTTATTTCAGATTGAAGTTCTCAAACCAATTAAAATGTAACGTCCTATGCCACCAGAAGTCAATGTGTTTGGACCTACAGTACTATCTAGTAGACAACAATAAAGAAAAGAATCATTATTAGTTTAGTTTGTTTTGGAATTCATGGGTGTCGGAATTGAGCTATAAATCACATACAGTAGTGTATTTAAAGTTGTTTTCAAGTGATAATTATATTTAGGCCATATAAAATTTTAGGTTGGAGTTCTTAAATGAACATCGGTTTAACCGGCCAATTCATTTATCCGGCCGCGGTCTGGTCCCGAGGTGGCCGGTTAAGAGGGAGTCTACTGTAGTAGTGATAAATCCACAGATTGTGATGCTTTAGCTAAGTTTTTTTTTCCTAATGGCTTATTTATCACATTTTAGAAGCAAATGTATAAAACTATTTGAATAAGATATGTTTTGTTTCTTCACAAAACCAGAGCATACTAATTTATGTGTGCTACTTTGAGATGATTTATGATGTTGCCCACTGTCCATGTCTGTCAATCCCCACATTACAGTAGTGTGTTATCTCCCCAGTATCTAGAACGGAGGTTCGGCCCTAGAGTGCGCCTGGCTGCTTCCCTCCTCTACTGCCTCCAGATGGTACTGTACATGGGAGTGGTGCTGTACGCTCCTTCCATTGCCCTCGAGGCTTTAACCGGCCTCTCGCGCAGTGTCTCTATCTTGTTGGTCGGGAGCGTTTGCACCATGTATTCGACTGTTGGCGGCATAAAAGCTGTCATTTGGACTGATGTTTTTCAGGTGAGCATGAAAATATAGTAAAAATTATGTCTACCTCTCTCTTTTTTATAAAACATGTGCAACATAAAAACCAAAACACAAAGGAAATTAGTTGGCCTATGAACATATGATGCATTATCAACGTCAAATGTAATTGGAAAAAATATCTAAATATGAAGTTAATCATGATTTAAACTTGAAATCATAGGTAACAGAAAAATTAATATAAGCTAGTCAGGGAATTCGACTCTGTTACAAGATATTTTTAAAGTAACAACTTTTATAATTCTTTCCCACAATCTTCCTAAGGCCCATGACTAAAATCAATAAATTTGTTTTCTTTCCATATTAAGAGTAGCCTATTTATAACCCTAAAGTAATTTAGACCTATTTTGACGCCCGGGAGCATTTGAACCCTTAAGTATTTTAGCTGGGAAACCCTCAGCTAATCTAAACATAGTGTTTTAGGAAACATCAGCTTGAATCATTTTGTATCAACATGCTCTATTATGTAAATGTTAAAATCATTAGCTAATACAATTTTATTATAAAAAATACACCATAAAAATCGTATTTAGTACTTTTATATAAAACATGATTAAAATTAATAATGTCTAATCAAGATACTAGGGCAATTTGTAACTTGAACAATTTTTTTATTGGGTGAGCTCTGAAACCAAAAGTTTTGATTCAGCACCACAAAATTGTCCAGATTATGTCCAGTATGTCCAGATTTATATGTGTTACTCAGAAATGGTTTTCTGTTTTCAGTCAGGTCTCATGTACCTGTCTTTGTTCAGTGTGGTCGGGATGGGAATTTGGAAAAATGGTGGAATCTCCCCCATTTTCAGAATAGCGGAGGAACATGGCAGGATACAGTTCTTGAAGTGAGTATTTGATAAAATAATCTTATTTCAAACTGGTTGAAGAAAAATCAGGAAAGAAAAAATATTCTGCCTTTTCATAGAACATTCGCACATAAAACAGATTCTCTCAGACCGTTTGTAAAATTGTTCTTATCTCAGTTTACATATTATGTAAGGGATATATAAAAAATCAGTCTAACGATGATATTATCATTATGATTAAACAAGTGGTGAGTAATAGCGTCAAGAAATTAAATTGATAATCTTGTGACACCCCGACTTGCATCAGTGTTTTATCATACGAGAGGTCAGAGCTAAATTGTAGGATAAATATCTTCTTATCACTTGAAAACATGAGATTCATTCATATGTTTAATAATTTTTTTTCATTTCCTGTTGAGTTATAAATAAAGGTTTTCACTCCCTGACCTTTTTAAGGTTAAATTGTATTTTTCATTACTTTTTAGCAGATTATAAAGTATACTACCAACACAGAGATGACGTTAATAAATGAAACGTTTCTTAACCCAAATAGATAGATTTTTCGGCTCTGCAAATTTTACTAACAACTGAGGTGATTGCAGGAAGATGAGTCAAAGTTTATGGCATTTCATATTTGCTTAGTAAAATCCCACAAACGCAACTCAGTGTGCGTTTATAGCATTATTGAAATTGGAGTGACGAGTTTTACAGAACCTATACTACTCGACCGCCACTTACTTGATATTAGACTTAGAAGTAATTTCGGCAATAAAATTTGACTGGGCCACGGGAAAGCACTTGCAAGAGATGGAACTGTGCTAACTGTCCAAAAATACCAATTGAAAATTATAAAATTGTCTATCAGCTATAGTTGGGCCACAGGAAAGTTTTGCAAAATCTTAACTAACTTAACCCTAGAAAGGTATCGTACGCAAAATTGACGTATAACCAGTTTTTTTTGTCGCCCCGCTCGTTAACCCCTTCACTGAGGTTCCCCTCCTTCCAGCAGTGCTCTCAGCAGTCGATTGCCGTGGGATGATTGCCATGGTTAAGATCGTAGTGCGTTTCTTTGAGTTGTTGCTGGTCAGTTTCTTGGAACGTGTACGTCAAACTTACGTGTCAATACCTATATGAGGTATGCAAGTGTTTTGTAATATATGTTAACAATGTTGAAATAAAAGTGTAATTTGTGTAAATTTTGAGTTTATTAAACAATGAAGGATTATATGAGAACAAAAAGAAGAAGAAAATCAATAAAAATACAAACATTGACTAAAAGCTGAAACTATAAATTTGTTTTTGATGGTATTTAATGATTCAAGTTCCCCAGTTATTTTATTATGTTTTAGCTGTATAATACATGACAATAAAACTTTTCCCTCTAAATATTTTATTTTAATTGCCTTATTCTTGCCCCTGACTAAAAAAATAAAAAAAATAAAAAAAAAACAATACCTTGTAATGAATTTATATATATATTATATATGTATATAAATAAACATGTATATATATTTAAATAAACACACATAATATTAAAAAATTAGCCTACAAAAACAATGGTTTATTTTTTGCAAATTATCAATTGCCATCCCCAACATTTATAGTCAAGAAACGCCAAATTTGATATGTATATATATATATATATATATATATTTTACTTAAAGGAATATATATGTATATTAGCAAACTAAACCCTAAGAAATTTTAAATGAGATTTTAATAAGCAAACTTTATCCCTGCAACATTTTATTTCGTAATTATACAGCTAAAAAAATAAAACTATAAATACGTCAAATTTGCGTATCGATACCTTTAGCGTCATACTGAAACACGAAACCTTTCTAGGGTTAATTAATTGTGTAAGGACAAATTGAGATTAGTCTATTTTTATATTGGATGTACAAGTGAAAGGAATAGTAAAATGTTATTTTGTTAATACTAATGAAAGGAAATAAATGTGTAATTTAGAATTTTGTTAATTTAGAGTTAGACAATTTTTTCTGAAAATACTCTTGTACAATATACATTTTATAAATAAAGATACCGTACTTGATTTGATTGATAGATGTGCCCTCTGAGAGCATTTGTTTTCAAACCCTGCCCAAAATGAAGAACAACTTAAAGAAGAATAAAATCTTTTCCATGTACAATGACTAGGTGTTGAGAAATAAAATTATATTTTTTACCATGAAATATACATACATAAACTGCATAAAAATAGCAATAAATAAAAACTAAATATTTAATTTGCAATTAAATAACAACAAACAATATGGATTAATTCTTTTAAGAGCCATCTCCCACATGCATTCTCATGAAGCGAACAGTTTTTCTTTTCCAATCAGTGTATCTATTGCTGTATCATTGACTATACACACTAATGTGAATAGACTTTTCATTCTCATAGAATAGAATAGGCGTGTTTGAAACCAATTTGCGGTATCACGATATTCCACGCCATAAATGGAAGTACAAGAAACATATGATAGATAAATCAGTACTATTCTTCTTCTAAATCAAGTATGTAACACTTTATAATAGAGGTTTATGTTTATGTTGTGTTGAAATTTTTTGCAGCACTGAAAATCCAGCTGAATAGTGACAACATCGATTGCAGCGACTCTGGTGCAGCATACACGAACCTTCCAAATTTCGGTATCAAACAATATGCTTTGGATGAGAAGTCTATTCACGTTAATGTAAATAGTCAATGGTTGTACTCAACCAAACAGAATGCTGTTGGTTTTAGCATTGAGTGGATTATCGGTGAGCAGATTACTAGCAACGGGCTAATTTCTTATGAAGTTTTTCTCATGTATTAATTGTTTTCTCATTTAGTGACTGTTTATCTTTTTAATGATTGTTTGTGTGGTTGTTTTTCTCATTTAGCAATAGTGTTTTTTTTTTGCTGTTTTAAATTTTTTTGTGTATAGTATGTTTGGATTAACTGCAAAATTGATAATCAGCGGTAGTCCGACCATCGATGATGGCCACTAACTTGGGAGTCTATTGTATTTTTTTGTCCAGCCTGTCTCCCGACCCCACCGTTAGACACTCGACGTGGACCCTCGCAGTCGGTGGAGGCTTCACGTTCCTCTCGCTCTACGCAGTCAACCAGACCCAGGTCCAACGCTACCTCACCATGAAGGACCGCCGGACTGCCGTGCGCTCTCTCTGGGTCTCCCTCCCGTTCCTCTACCTGCTGCTGATAGCCTGTGGCCTGGCTGGCTTATCCATCTTCTCGTTGTACTACGATTGCGACCCTGTCAGGTGACGATTGTAATTTTTTTTATTAGATATTTATTTAGTATTTTTTTATTTTAAGATTTCAGAAGGATTTTGTTTTAACTAAATGTACTGAAAGTTTTTTTTTTTTTTTGTAATCAACTGAAAACAATTTTAGGCGCCCTACCTGGTTTATTCAATGTATTTTAAATAGCTATTTGTATATTAAGAGCGTCATTGCCACTTGAGAATTGTAGGTGGCCACACGGATCGTCAGCTGAATGCGGCTAAACATTTCACGAGCGGCAATGACTATTCACACTCGTAATACACACAAGATTTTTCCTACCATACAAAATGTCATTTAGATTATTTGTGATTTGTTTCTGTTGGAACACACTGTTAACTATCAAACATAACCTCAAAGTAAAAAAAAAGAAGCAATCACTAAACGACAACACTGACCAACAGCTGATGGTGGTTTGTAATAAAAGGTGACTTTTAAATTGCTGTTTGATTTAGCATGCAGTAAAGAACATTGCAGCTCTAGAGAAGAAAAGAAATGGAAACCGGAAATGAACTGTTTTGCGTAGGGTTTTGACAGGTGTGGCAATGTGATTATTTTCATGCAGTGGTAGGAAAAATCCTTTTCATGCTTATAAACTTAATAGCTTCTATCTATAAAAGCTATTCTATTCCCTGTAATTATCTACATAACATTTGATTGGAGTATAATTCTGTTCAGAATATCATATTAATTTGTAATTTCATTTCAAGAGTACACTTTTACTCAAGAGATATTATGAGGATTATTCAAGAGGTTTCATGACCTGTCCCTATCAAAGTATTAGTTTACCAATGCTCTTGGCATTGATAGTTGAGTTGTATAGGGTAATTAAAATCATTGATTGTATTGGTCTGAAACATTGATGAACCTTCGTGAGGGAAACTAGAAACCCAATACAATTGTTTTAATTCATGTGTGATATGATTGAATGATGTGTGAATTTATGTGAATTTGAGGTGTAATTTCTCATTGAAATGTGTTTCATACTTAAGTATTTAATTAATTCAAGATATAGCTATGGATTTATCATTTTGAATATTGGTAAGATTTTACTTAGAGGTTTAAAAACTACACTACCCTGTTGAAGCTAATTGACCTCTTATGGTTGTCAAGTGGTCCCTGTTTACACACCCGCCTAACCTGTTTATTTCAACCCCTAGCTCCGGACGGATCCACAGCCTGGACCAGCTGATGCCCCTGTTCGTGATGGACATGATGGGTCGGGTCCCGGGACTGTCAGGACTGTTCGCCGCGGGAATATTCTCCGCTTCTCTCTCCAGTGTTTCGCCCTGTGTCAACTCTCTTGCGGCAGTCACTGTCGAAGACTACCTCAGGGTAAGGTTCTTGATCAGATTACAACATAAATAAAATCTTAAATAGAAATTAATTGGTTTTCTTAAGCCAAAATTTGACTCTTAGTTAATATCAAAAGTTGTTTAAATATGCGCTTCTGGTAATCCAATTTTTGTTCCTGCTAGGTATGTGTCAGTACCCAAAGTCAGTTCTCGACCACCAGTTCTTGGCAAAAGTACCGGTACCGAGAACCAATGACAAAATCTCAATACCGGTACTTCGGTACCAAGGTCTTTCAGGTACAACAAAATAAACTAAAACCAAGCGCGCCCGATTACGATCAATAGCGATGTGCTAACGATGCCCGTAGTCTAAACTAGAAAGAAATGCCCACAGTTTTCTCGAAAAATAACAATGCCATTGTAATTTGAGACAGCCAGGTAGACTGCTAAAATCTCAATAAAAACTCCTATGTCCTATCTTATCAGTGAGTATTGTTCAGCTTCAGTTCCTCTGGCGCAAGGAGGAGGAGGAGGGGGGAGGAGAAGGCCAGGGTGGCCACAACAATTGACTGATAAGATAAGAGTACAGTTGCCTTATCTCCTGTATCCAGAATTAATTGCCAAACAAAAACAAATTGTGGCTCATTTTTTGTCTACTTTTTACAAATTGATAGTAATATAATCAAAGTTGAACAACTTTTGATTTTAAAAAATTGGTTATTATTTTGTTTTAATATTGAAAGAAAATACTGAGGTAGAAAAAAATATTTACCTGTACATAGCCTACATTGCTTATTTTAGAGTGTAATAAAGATGTATTTTTTGTTGCAGCCTTTATATGGACTCTTCCCCAAAGCTCAGCTTACTCATACGACTGCCCTGACCAAGTGCTTAGTCTTGGCTTATGGCGTGGCTTGTGTGGCCGTAAGTATAAAACTTAATACCATACCAATACTTGTAGACAAGAAAAAAATTTATTACAACCTGTTAATAAATGCGTTTAAATAACTATCAAATTGTAATGTTTTTAATTATGTAGGTAAAATTTTTTTTACAATATCAATATCAAATATACAATATCTTTTACTGTCAAATTTGGCCTAGCAGTAATTCTCTTTTAATTGGATTAAATTAAGTAGCATCCCTCAAACTCGAGAATCAAGAATCAAGAGTTTTATTGTCATTGACCTTTTTTTTACAAAGGAATAGACATTGTCAGTATATACACATAAAAATACAAAGCCTGAAAACCTTACAAAGTCCAGCAGTTGAGATTCTGTATTAGGTAATGACAGATATAGAGTAAAGATAAAAAAATAAAATAAAACAGGCTTAACTGTTATTTTTATATTAAAATTCAATACTTATATTAGTTTCCAAAAATTCAGTAACGTCATAAAAAGGATTGTCAATCAACCATTCACATATTTTACATTTAAATATCTTAAAGGAAAGAGTCCTGGCTGTATCAGGCAGTTTATTAAAAAAACGTATGCAATTCATTTTATTACTGATACTACTATCAAAAATATTCTCATTGAAAAGGAGGCTTCTAATTTATGAATTACTGGTTGTGCTGAGGTTTGTTAACTTCTACCCTAGTTAACTCTTTTCTCTAAAATAAAGGTAGCTAAAAAATAAGATATTTTTATGCATATGCATTGTAAGTTGTGCGGTCCTAATTTTTTTACAAAAAAAGCTTGGTAGCCTTTTTTTATTTTGCCCCATCCACATTAAGTCTCCTGAATCCCAAGTGCCTAAAAAAAACACTCTGGGGCATGAGTAGATAGACCCAGGTTTCAGAGGGGAGTTTCTGAACATAGGTATAATTTCCCTTTTTTTAGTGTACAACCCCTAGAGTCCTGAGAAGTTTTTTTCAAATGCTTGAAATTTTCAATATTAACACGTTCGCGGCGGCATGGGAGCGATCGCTCCCACGCGGAACCCTAGTGCCATCCTCCTGATGGGTGCGATCGCTCCCAAGCTGCACTGCTTTACAATATGATTTATTTTTAAGCCAGGATCTGAGCTAGAAATCTGAAGCTTTGCACAGCACTGCTCAATAGTACAATGTATTTTTGGACCACATGGGTTTTTACTGAGCAGTGCTGCTGCTATGTTGGGTTTTACAATTTTTACATTCAGGATGGTGATGAGGTTCGAGCAAAAACCTCGCCGCCGCGAACGTGTTAAGGGCTGGTTTTTAGAATCAAGTTTAAGCCTAACGGTTAGCGTCTTTGACTTCGGTTCAAGAGATGACGGGTTCAATTCCCGGGGTGGGCAACAAAATTTGATGGGTTTGGACCACTTTCTCAAAAAGCGCTAGTGTATCCTAAATACTAATCTCCTTAATAAAATGCCTCTGCCGTGGATATGAGCAAAAAAAAAAAAAAAAGATAAAATGGAAACCAAAGTCAAGTTTAAATTAAAATGTTCCATATATTAAACATTGGATTAATCTAAGTTTGAGTTATATTTGTTTGGAGGATCCGGCCTAAAGTGCCTTAAAATGAGCCACAAAATACAAGGAAATTATTTTTTTCAATATATTTGCATTTTTATAATTTTTCAAATGTCTGAGTAAAAGGCACTTTGGTCTGAAAACATTGCCCATGTTTTTTTAATAGCCAATCTGGTGTTGGCTAAACAGATTGAAAATTTTAGAATGTTTCTCTAGTTTTAGAATATTTTTCTCTGATCTGTATAAATTCATGTGAACAAACAGCTTTTGGATGGTCTTACTCTTTGGGCAAAAGCAATCGTGTATTATTTCCTGAAAGTACTCAGCTAATCCGGGTCACTTTAGAGGTTAGGACATATCTTTTCAATCGGCAGTCAATACAATTCTCGTTACTTCTTATCAAACAACTGTCGTTACTGACACTATTGTCTCTAGCGGCCGGCATTCATATCGCTGAAGTTTGTTGTTAGTTGCCACCGAATAAGAGCTAATGTACTTGATCAGCTGCTATGAGCGCTGGTGCCAACGAAAACATGATTGTCTAAATGGCATTGGACAGCGAATTGTAAATTAGATTACTAACCGTGGACTCGGCAGTCGGCGAACGCTACATCGTTAGTTAACTTGTAATTTTGTTGCTGGGCCATGATGTTAGGCCATTGTTTTTATGTGTTAATCCATAAAAACAAAGAGATAAAGACCAAAAATTAATCACTGTAATTCCGTTTTCTTAAGTCAAATATAAGTGACATTGGTCAGTACTCTACACCAATGTATACAAAACCGAATAAGTAAGGACATCCCATGTTTAAAAATTTTAGTTTTGCCCCCAAAAACCAGAGGAAAATAAAGCGCTGATGCTAGGATTACTTCTCCTTACTGTCACGGGAAGCGCTTTTTCTACCTCTCAAATGTCAAAATGAGCATATTTGTTTACAAAAAATCAAAACAATAACAAACCTTTGTAAAATTATTCTAGTCATCTGTTTCCATTCAACCAATCAGCATGATCCTTACCATCTTGGTGGTGCTATCTTAGTTTCAGGGGCGGTGTTCTCACTTCCCCATAAGGATGTCCCTACTTATTGGGTTCTGTATTCATTGCTCTACACTCTGCACCAAAATGTTAAATACTCTATCTCCTAACAAATGTGTTTGATCGGGGCCTACGAAAACTAACGGGCCTGCATACATTTTTGGTCACGTGACCAGATGCGGCCGAATTTCAGCTGTCATCTCCATTTGAAAGCATTGCAATAGCCTGACTTGGCATCCGTTTTTACGTGTATTTTTAAATACACGAAAATGAAGTCATAAGTGTTGCATATCCTTCTAATCCTCATTAAATTACAAATTGAATGACACTAATAACGTTCCGCTTTACAAAACTTAAAACTCACTTTTTGGGTAAAAGATAAACTTGAATTTCTCACATTGTAGGATGCATTGACTTTTTTTTAACAGATTTCTTCCAATGCTTTTGAAGATATTTCTAGGAATAAGACATGAAATAAACGTCACTTAAATCAGTAGTTTGCCGGTTATAATGTTTATTTTCGATAAAACAAATTAAAATGTACCTTTTCGGTTCTACATTTTTGTTATTTGCAACGAAATATACTCTTATGTAAACAGCTGATGAAAAGTGTAAACAAAACTATAAACTAAATTAAGTTTTGACTTTATCTCGTAATAAAAAATATCAGAAAAAACTGTTAACTTTACAGTAATGGTATCATTTTGTTCCTTATTTAATCTAGATTAGAATATATAAGTCTTGTCTAATAACCTATAATCTAATTCCTAAGACATGGGAAATAAGTGAGGGATGTCACGTTTTCACAATGTTATCTTATGGAAACTTGTGCTGCAGATCGGCCGCAAATAGTCACGTGTCTTTGGTGGTGGGGGGAAATATGCAGGCCCGTTAGTTTTCGTAGGCCCCGGTTTGATTCATCCTTGGAGCACAAGTGTAAGAATATATCTAAGCAGTGTATTTTATTTTTTTATAATGGGCATCGTTTAGGCCAAACACTATTTTTCATGACGTTTGTACGACCTCTACGCTGGGGTTTTGAGATACAAAGACCTGTAGGAAAAACTGAGATATAGAGGCAAAATTCGACTTCTGGAGGGAAAGAGCAAATTGTAATTTGACTTTAACCACTGAACTGCGAGATGTAGAGCTAATCTTTCTATATCTTCCACTTATATAGGTAAAATATAAACATAACATTTTTGACTTATGTATGGTTTTTCATTCAACTTAAGCAGGATTTTTCCAGGGGATTGAAAGTAATTTGAGATAATGAGGTTAATCGAGGTTCGAGTTAAGAGAGTTGACTGTTTATTTAGGTAGTATTTTTTTAAATTTCAGGTAGCGTTCCTGGCCCAGTACCTAGGAGGTCTATTGCAGGCTGGACTGTCTATCCTCGGCATTGTTGGCGGCCCCTTACTCGGCACCTTCACTCTGGGCATGTTTGTGCCTTCAGCAAACGAACCAGTAAGTACCAGATGATCTGTTTAAGACCTAGTTAATGTTAAGTTGAGGGGAAAATCAATGTGGTGCCTACGTTTGATTCTTTTCATTTCCTATAGAATCCCTATTTGCTCATCTGTTTTTGCAGCCACTTTTAGCAAATTTCCCTATAGGGTATACGCTATTACAGTAGTAGTCACGGTAAGACCTAAGCCCGGGACCATAATACTTTTTTGTTTTAAGGTCCATGGAAGCCAAAAACACTGTTCGTTCAAATTCATATATACAGGGTGTCCCGGAACTCTCTGGAACCCTTTTGTGTATTTGTTTCTTGCTTCGAGACAAGAAAAAAACATCATACAAATAGGGGTCTAAAATCCATTGTTTTATAAGGATATGACAACAAATAACAGAGTTATTATGATTTTTCTCCAAAGAAACATTGATTTTGCATTTGAATTAATGCTAATCAAGGCCATTTTGATAGAAAAATCTCAATAACTCTTTTATTTGGTATTAAATCTTTACAAATTTGGTACCATTGGTTAGATCATTTGATTTGGTAACTTTTTTGTGTCAAGTAAATTGATATAACGTAAATATTGATATAACGTGTAATATTATATACGGATCGTATAGAGATTGAGTGAATCAACATATTTTACATACATTTTATGAAACAGGCTCCCGGTTTTAAAGTTGTTGAGAAGCCACAAAACTTAATAAAATGTTTATAAACTCTACCAAATTTTGAGA
The DNA here is from genome assembly GCA_030545055.2 of Neoaliturus tenellus. Lineage (NCBI taxonomy): Eukaryota > Metazoa > Arthropoda > Insecta > Hemiptera > Cicadellidae > Neoaliturus > Neoaliturus tenellus. The sequence continues at coordinate 57,771,730 of CM061536.1, read as the reverse complement.
TATTTGAGTTTCAAAACTTTAAATGGCCGCCATTTTGGAAATACACTGTGGGAAAAATTAATTTTTTCCTGAAAATGTACATTGTTATAATAAAGATTTATCTCAAATATGAACTGAATTCAACCATCCGTGATGAAAATAAAAATTATTATATGAAAAAAACAAAATGACGGCTAGCGACTTAACGATGGATTTTAGACCCCTATTTGTATGATGTTTTTTTCTTGTCTCGATGCAAGAAACAAATATACAAAAGGTTTCCAGAGAGTTCAGGGACACCCTGTATTTGTATATAAATCTGTCCGTTCACCTGATAACTTTTGCAAAAACCCTCCAATTTCAATGACATTTGGTATGGAGGTGTATTGCAGCGTTCATCAGGTTAAGTTCGGGAACAAGGGTGGTCGGACCATGGGAGAGGGGTTTTATAGGGTTTCAAAATTGTATTTTTGGCATTTTTTTACCAATTTTTTTTTTAATTTTACAATTTTAATTAAAACCGCTTAAAAGAGCTCTAAAAACAATAATTCAGTAATTCGAATTTTTAACCTACCTTAAGTATTAACGGAGAAAAACATAAAAACCTTTCCCATGCTATTTTTATGGGAAATCAACCAACCTCTTTTTTCACTTATTTATTGTTATAACTTGATCAAATTAGGAAGTACCTTACGAGATAAGAATTGATATATATTTGCTTTCAACACCAATATAACAGCAAACCTAAATACCCATAAAAATAATTACCAGAACGTGATACATTTTGGTATGTAACTTTACCAAGCAGTAATTAACTTATGGTTTCTTATAAAAACCCAAATGCAGCAAACCCACGTACAAAAACCCTGTATAATATTTATGGTTAAAATAAAGAAATCAACAAATTTTACCGGAAATTCGCTTAGTACGCAGATCTGCTGCGCCGGGGGTCTTTCTTGGCCAAACCATCAATGAAACATCACATAATCTAAACGAGTGAAGACAAGTAATCCTACTTTCAAGTGGATGAAAAGAATTCTCTTCAAATTTTCTGTTATTTTTTAAAAGTTAAGTCGACTTCGAATAGCAAATGCCATGGGCTGTTTTATGTCTTAATATACGGGGGTGCAAGCTCTCCGGAGGGTATAAAATATTTGAATACTAAATTCAAACATGAAAATCCAATACAAATGGTTTGTTTTTAGGCTTAAAAGGTAGCCTTTTTTAAGGTAACAACAACCCTTTCCTACTTTTAGTTACAGTCATAATTCTAATGGTTAAGGGGTCCACACACTATCGAATATGTTGGACAAACCATCGGTCCTGACGTCGAATCGAGCATGTTTGATAGTGTGAAACCCTTTAAGCTTTGCCTTATGACAGAAAAAAAAAATACCATCCTTTAAATCTTTAAGTATGACACTCCTCCGTAACCTAGTAAATAGTTAATCTAAAATACTAGAAATTTCACATATGTTTTTTTTTATTTAATAAAATGTACAAAGGCTCAATTTTGGTTTTGCCACCTTCTACACCCCTTCAGTGTAATTTCTGGAAAATTAAGGGAATCTACACAGTACAGACATTTCTATGAATTTTGTTTTGTTTTGGAAAATGTAATTTATTTCATGCATTAATGGGACCTTTTCGGGAAAAAGTTTTGGTAGCCCAGTAATTTTTTCTATGAGCTAAAGAGTTTCAAATAAATTGTTAGATTTCGGGAAATGTTATTTATTCCTGTGGTGATTGCAACTCGCCCACTCTTATCATATATTCCATTGGAAGGTCTTAATACATTTTCATGCTGTTTATCCGCAGGGTGCCCTGGCAGGAATGGTGTCAGGTCTGGCCGTCTCTATATCCCTCGGATTCGGAGGTCCCAAGCCCCGCCCCCACCCCCTCCCCTTGTCCGTCGCTGGCTGTCCCAACGTTACCACCTCTGCTGGTCTGCTCGCCGCCTCCATAACCACAGCTTCTACTCATCTGCCGGTCGACAGTCAGTGAGTGCCACTCGTTACTATTTATCGTTTTCAAATATTTGAAAGTTTAGCCTCATATGTGATAGAAACATTGGGAACGTCCGAACTGAGACTTGTCATGTACTATAAGTTCAGCCAAGACGGTCGTTTAAAATAATCACATACAAAAATAGTCATTTCAAACTTTTTTACTCTTTACTAAAGTTTGTTTTTTTCAGTATCAATAAAATAGAATAGATTATTTATGCAGCGGGAGTGCTGGGGGTGGAAGATAGAGGATAGTAAAAGGCATGGGGTAGAAGAGGCCAGGGGACTCTGTGTAGAGGATTACTAGTGGTGCGAATAAAATGCGTAGTAGTTACAATACTAATTACAGAATAGTTCTTCACAGTTTATATGTCAAATCACAGGGGATTATGCATACATTTTTAGAATTCCCTTCAAATTCACAATTGTTCTGATGGTTAAGTCCTTTAATGTTTTAGACCTATGCAACTCTTGTGGATGAGTCAGCTGTAAGAAGTTTGTTTTTTATGATAACCTCATTATAGGCATACCGAGGTTTATCGTAGCGGAGCACGGTCATTTATCTAGTATTTTGTTAATACAAAAATCGGATGTCCCACACCAGCTGATTCATTTTGTCTCACAAAGACAATGAAAACCTCTTTATTGTTGTATCAAAAAGAGCCATTTTTTAGCAGTATGGCAAAAAAATACCTGTACAAATAGAGAATAGTTCAAAGTCAAAGATCTTTTATTCATAATAATGTAACAAGTACATTGAATAAAGTCATAGCCAAAATATTGATACTTACAACTGTACTTAAACTAATAATAACATTTTTAAAATAAATTAGTAATAAAAGAAATAAGACCCTTATGTTTATTCAGCGTTCCAATAATCGTCAAATGAGTAAGGTGAGAGCTGCAAAATATATTTTTTTAATTAATTGTTTCCTAAATTTAACTAAATTGTTTTCTTCTAAAAAGTGTCTTGGCAAATTAAATAAAAATTTTTTTCCCATAAAGTGAGTTTTTTTTTCGTAAAAATTTAATCGGTGTTGTTCCACCCTCCTGTTAGCTCTGGTGTTGTACTGATGTTTAATTCCGGTGGGATTTGTGTTTATTTTACATACATTATTGTTTCAAAAATATATAACCCATATATTGTTAAAATCCCCATTTCTGAAAAATGCTGTTTAACTGAAACCGTCCTCTTTAAATTAAAAATTATTCTTAAAGCTTTTTTCTGCAGCAATAGAATTCTGTCTCAATTTTTTTTAGTTGTTGCTCCGTAAATGCTTACACCATACGCTAAATGAGAATGAATCAATGCAAAATAAATTGTTTTTAAAGAATTGATATTGGAGACTCTAGCCATTTTTCGCAAAGCGAATAGGCCAGAAGAAATTTTCTTAGAAATATAACCAATGTGACCATCCCAGCTTAAATTTTCATCAATTATAAGACCTAGAAATTTTGTTGTTTCTACCTGATCTAATATATCCTCATCCATAACAATATCTGGACTGAATTTCGTTCTTGCTTGTTTTGTAGAAAATGAAATAAAATTTGATTTATTTGGATTTAGATAAAGATTTTGGTTAACAAAAAATTCTTTGACCTTTGACAAATTAACAAATGATGAAATTTCAATATCTTCTTTAGTTTTGCCTGTAACTGTTACATTTGCGTCATCAGCATACAAACACCAGAGGTATTTCCCTGCAATGTTCCTGGCAATCCCCTGATGTAACACAGGAATAGGAGTGGTCCCAGAATAGAACCTTGTGGAACTCCATGTTGAACAGTTTCTAATTTTGAAAAGAATTTTTGTCCAAATTGGAATTTGCAAGAAGGATGAGAAGACGTATTTTGTATTTCCACATATTGTTTCGTTAGGGAAAATTGTAATTCTTTTCCACCGAGTTATTCCTGGGCAACCACCTCAGCTGGATTTACGTCTTCCAAAATCAACTTTTCACTGCCTGTTGCAGGCTGCACTACCCGTACGTGTACCGGCTGAGTTACCTGTTGTACGTAGTCATCAGCTGTTGTGTCACTCTGCTCGTCGGCTGCGTGGTGAGTTATCTGGCCACGATGTTGGGTCATCGTTCAGGACCCATCAATCCCGACCTGTTCTCACCGCCCGTGGCTCACTTCCTGCGCAGACGAAACTCACGCACGGCCACGCTCAATGGAGAAACACATGTCCAGCGCTGGAATGAGAGTGAGAATACGGTATGTAAAGATGATACATTCCGTTAGGAATGGACGGGACCCGAAATTTTGGCAAATTTTTCGGGAGAAAAATTTGTCCCGATCATTGGGCGGGATTTTTTTTACTCGAGAATTTATCGGGACGGGAACTGCCAAACGGCGCGGCCGGCGATCTTGGTGGGCGATCGCGGCCGGCGATCTTGGTGGGCGATCGCGGCCGGCGATCTTGGTCGGCGATCGCGGCCGGCGTTCTCTGCCGGCGATCGCGGCCGGCAGTCTCGCTAACGAGGAACGGCACAAATACACGCGGTCACATTCCACGGAAGCCAGAGACGATCTATTGTTCAGCTTATCTATTGTTCGATATCCGGCAGTAATTTATTCAAGAGGGATGTTTTTTGCTCCTAGTACCAAGTGCTACTTTCTGAACCAATTGTCGTGGAAAACTAAGGGATGGCTCGTTTGATTTGTCTAATTCTTTCAAATTAAACAAAATATCAACCAAAGTTGTGTGACTTACCAATCAAAGGGAAAATGGCAAAGTATTGTTAAATAAATCAATCTTTAGTTGAATCACTGTTTTATAATGTTAAAAGCATCTTATTATAATTTAATATAATTTTAAAAAAACTTCAAAACCCATTAAATATACAGTACCTATAAAAAAATAAACATTACAAATACATTTATTAGATTTTTAGGTTCATAACTTTAAACTTTCATTGTTTTTACTGATTTTTTCATCATACACTAATTTTTTTAAATAGCAAAAAATAGCTAAATGAATACATAGAAATGAAAATAATTAGGTCAAATAGTGTATATTTTTTAAGGTCAATTTTTATGGTAATCTCTAAGTAAGAACCTGTCTCAGTTAAATCAATAAGTATAAAAAATGAAAAATAAACATTTCTTGGGGTTATAAATGGCTTTGGTTTGTTGAATCACTTCATTCCTTAGTGTGAATATTTATTATAATATCATTTTTTTTTTTTTTTTTTTTTTTTTTTTTTTTTTTTTTGTAACTGAGCAGGCCTTAGGCATATTTATGTTATACAGTTTTATTTTCTTAAAAATTTTCTAGATGTTTTAATCTATATTTTTATGTACATAATTTTTCTTTTCATTCTTTATAGAAAACGTTTAATATTTCATTCAACAAAACTTTTATAAAATTTTTAATGGATTTTTTTATATGTGTATTGTTTTGTGATTTGATTTAATTTTTTTTTTGTTACAAGAAAATTTATACTTTATCCTTATCTCATTGTATACTGCAAATTTAAAAATTAGATATTTTAAATCTTTTCAACAAAAGGAGGTACATTGTAAACATAAATAAAAACAAGTGGAACAATTTGGAAACAGAACCAGTTGATATTTAACATTAATTTGTCTTTATACGACATTCAGATAAAAGTCAAAATGGATATTTCCCGATAGCGTCGAGAAGAGCAATCCCGTCCCGAAATTAAATGGGAAATAAAAATTCCCATCCCGTCCCGTCCCGAACTAAAAATCCACTCCCGTCCATCCCTACATTCCGTGTTTATTTGACAAAATTTACATTAAGGTGATCAAACTGTTCTTAAAGACTAGACAATAATTATTTAGTCTCTTCACAAAAACCTGATTTCCTAGAATGAATGGTAAGTCCAGTAATGGACAGCAATGAAGTAATGTATTGTTGGTAAATCATTTTTAGTATTTTTGTTTTAAACAAATTTTGATTTACTAGATCTAATGTCTAGTAGGCGATACTGTAGTGTATAACTTATAGAATTCAGTTTATTGTATTTTATTGTAATGAATAAAAAGTTTAAAGAAAATAAAATATCTCTGATTTTGATTCATGAATCCATTTTTTAGATTCTGATTCATGGACCCAATTTTTACTAAGACCTGTAAAGTGTAGTTTAAGATTTATTTTTAATTTCTTAGTTTCACTGATCGTAAACATTTTCTATAATAAATTTAACTTTACCTTATAGGTTATGTTAGCACGTTTCAGAGACTGTGATTTTTCAACACTATACATTAGTGCTGAAAGTTATGGAATAAACGGCTTGATATTTTTATTAATAATTTTGCTAGAAGTTTAAAACTGTGACAATTTATTGGGGACCATGAACCTATTTTGTTATGTTACGAGTGTCCAAGTCTGATGGGGGTCAGTTCTTGAGCTAATTAGTAAAACTTTTTAAAGCATGGATTCATATTCCCATCAAAGTAAAGGTCTCTCTTAGTAAAGTACAATGCCGTAAACACTACGACAAAGGGATGACCCAGACTTAAATGGCTGGCAATCAAACTTTTCATTCAAATAATATTGCTAAAAATCAAAAATGTAATTAATTCGGACTTTAGAGGTTGGGTTGGTTTGTGGCATATTACACAATATAAGAAATTAAGAATCTTAAAATGATATTTAGTGTCATTGGCCAATGTACTTTTCTTCACGACTCCCTTGAAGGGACTCCCCCCCCCCCTTGAAGGTAAGGGGGAGGCTCCCTGGTGGGGATGTCTCTGTAGGAAGTCTTGAAGAAAAATTGTTCGGCCTGTATCATATTTTATATTGTACTTAAAACTCAAAAGGTCAAGGATGTCCGAAGTTATTGAGTTTTTAATTTCAGCGTATTACGTCAATGAAAAGTTTGATTGATTCCCTGTTTTTTAAGGCTTTGTTATCCATTTGAGGTCGGGTTTGCTGCAGGTTGTACTAAGTAAGACCTTTAATTTGTAAATATCAAATTAAGCTTACATTTAATATTTTCTACTGACCCCTCAGTCCCCATCAGACTTGGCCACTCGTTTGTAATGTTAAGTAATGGGGTTTCATCCTTCCATTTAGTTCTCAAGAGTTAATTTGATTAAATTCTAGCCAAATTATTTATACAAATATTAAGCCGTTTCCAGACTTTTGAGCACCCCTGTATGGCGGACATTGCCTTATGAGGTTGGAAAAGTATAAATAAATAATGGAATTTTAATAGTAAATTGATCCCCCTTTTCTCCTAAAGAGGGGTGGTGGGGTTTGCTAAATAGGTCCTTCTCTACTACAGTACACTCTCGTTCATCGGACTCGCCGACATCGGAACTCCGCTTCATCGGAACTGAAAATCTGCTAATTTTCTTTTTTTTTCTTACGAAATAATAATTTTTCCGTTTTAGCGACTTCAATTTTCATTTGTTCTATCCGCACAACAGTGAAGTATCACACTTTGCATCAAATGTCATCAGGTGTTTTCCATAATCTGCCTTCTATTCTATTTTTGTACATGCCTTTGAAACTAGTTTTCCTAGTATCTTGCAAGTGGAAAGAAATTGTTTCAATTCATGGGTCTCATATAATATAAAGATAAAAAAGGAAAATTTAGTTAATTTAGAAAAACAATACAGATTACTTAAAACTGAACCCCTAAAACAAACAATTAGACAGTTAAAAAGTAAACTGAAACTGCAATTAATTAATGAGAAAAAACAATATTTTGATAACAAAATCAAAGAATCTATTAATAAATCAAAAACTACATGGAAAATCATCAGCTCTGAAGTGAACAATAAACCGAAGCCTAATACCGACTTAAAGATACTTTCAAATGGAAAGTTGGAATCAGACCCGAGCTGTGTTAGTAATATTCTTAATGATTTTTTTATTAATGTTGTTGATGACCTTATCCTCCCAAACATTAACAAGAGTACGATTGTTCATTCTAATTTTGCTAAATTATCCCAACCAAAAAGTGGCTTTAAGTTTAAAGAAGTTAATGATAAGGACATTGAAAATATAGTAAAGTCTTTTGAGAACAAATATTCAGCAGGAGTCGATGACATTCCAATAACCATTGTTAAACATGCTTTCCCATTTATTTCAAAACCATTAACCCATGTTATAAATTCCTCTTTAGTTTGTGGTTTTTTCCCTCCTAAATTAAAACTTGCTAAGATAATACCGATTTATAAAAAAAGGGATACACATGACCCCACCAGTTACAGACCTATATCATTACTGCCTGTATTTTCAAAAATTTTAGAAAAAGTCGTATATAATCAGCTTTTGAGTTATCTTGAATCAAATCAATTGTTGGACAAACAACAACATGGTTTTAGACCAGGAAAGTCCACATTAACTGCTGGTATAGATTTCATTGAGAAAATTATCAACTCGATTGACAGAAATGAAAAAGTAATTGGAATTTTCCTTGACTTCTCAAAGGCATTTGATACTGTGTCACATGAGAAATTGCTTGATATTCTTCTTGGATTAAATATAAATAATAAAGAGCTTAAATGGTTTAGTTCTTATCTGAAAGGCCGGCAACAATGTGTCCAAATTCAAAAAAATCTCAGCTATCCAAACTGTAAATACACTTACACTCAAAATTTTAGCTCTAATTATAAAACAGTTCAAAATGGTGTCCCCCAGAGATCTATTTTGGGGCCCCTTTTATTTCTCTGCTACATGAGAGGGTTCCCAGAAGTCGTCCATGGAGGTGGCTCGATGTGCCTCTATGCTGATGATACTAATATCAATCAATCAATCAATCAATCAATCAATCAAATCTTTATTGCCATTGATCATAGTATACATGAAATAGGCATTGTCAATTATTTTACATGGTTGATTACAGCAGTTCACACAATAAATTGTAGGATACATGTTTGTTAAAAATCTATAGCTAAGTGTCTTAGAATAATTAATCAAATAAATCAGTTAAAACGAGATGGAGATCATTAGAAAATTATATAGAAATTATACAATTCAAAGAAAATTCCTTTAAAAAGCCAAATTTATCTCACAATTTAGAAATTCATCAATTGAATAGAACGGGTTGTCCAAAAGCCACTGAAATAATTTATTCTTAAAAATACCAATTGGAGCAGTTTGGGCGGTCTCATCCAGCTTATTAAAAAAATGTACACAGTTAAGTTTATGAGAAGATCCAATTTTAGTTAGTCGGTGTTGGGGAATATTTAATTTACTGTTATTTCTTGTATTGTGAGTATGGATGTCTTTTCTAGTAGTAAATAAATTTAAATTAGTTTTTGTATAAACCAGTACTTGAAATATATATAGATTTATGACTGTTAAAATTTTAGTTTCTATGAACAAGGGTCGACAGTGGTCCAAGTAACCTGCCCTACAAAGAGTCCGAATTACTTTCTTTTGGATTAATAAAATATCTTTGACTAAGGGTGAATGACCCCAAAGAATTAAGCCATAGGAGATATGTGATTGAAAAAGACCAAAATATGCTATTCTTAAAAATTCAGTTGAAATTATGTCTCTTTATTTCCAAAAAAGGTAGCTTACACGAGAAATCTTTTTACTAAGAATATTTATATGGGATGACCAATTTAACTTGGAATCTAAATTTATGCCAAGAAGCTTGACTGATTGTACATCTAGAAACTGAGTGGATAGACTGATTATCATATTTTGGGTCTTTTCTTGATTGCATAATAGTTTGTTCGAAGAAAACCAATTTAAAGCATTATCTTCTGCATTTTTTATGGACTGATCAAGATACACTAAATTTTGATTGCTAGTAAAAAGGGAAGTGTCATCTGCATAGATTACAGTGCCTACAGGTATATTTTTAGGTAAGTCATTAATAATTATCGTAAAAAAGAAAGGACCAAGAACAGAGCCTTGTGGTACTCCCATTTTAATGTTTGATACAGTTGAGTTTACACCTTTAATTGAAACAAATTGCTGCCTATTGCTTAAATAAGAGTTTATGACTTTACATGAATTATCTGATATCCCATAAAATTTTAATTTATCTAGAATTATATTAAAAGGTACGCAATCAAAAGCTTTGCTTAAATCTAACAGGGATAGAGCAACAGATTCTTTGTTATCAAGGGCACTCAGGGAGTGGTTAACAATTTCCATAACAGCAGTTGTTGTTGATCGCCCTTCGCGAAAGCCAAATTGTGATTCAGATAAGAGATTATAATTCTCAAAATGAAAGGAGAGTTGTTTGTGCATTAGGGATTCAAAAATTTTAGAGAAGATCGGTACTAAAGATATTGGTCTGTAATTTTGAGGAAGCTGTTTGTCTCCTTTTTTATAAATAGGAATAACTTTAGAGAGTTTAAGCATGTCAGGAAAAAATCCTACTTCCAGGCATTTACTGAGAATGAATGAGAGTGGCTCTTTAATGGCATTGACAGTCTTTTTAACTATGTAATTTGATAAAAAATAGACATCCATACTCTTAGAGTTGGACAATTTAGAGACAATTTGAACTACTTCTTCAGATCCAATTTCTTGCCAATGAAATGCATCAGGAGGAACAGGTCTCTCGCCCAAAAGGTCATTAAACGGTGTGTTAGTTTGAGGTATGTTATTTGAGAGTTCCATAACTGAATTTAGAAAAAATCTATTAAGTTGCTCTGGGTCAAGCATTATTTCTTGTGGGACAACTGGGGAATTTTCCTGTTTAATGACGTCCCAAGCAGCTTTGCATCTGTTTGGAGCTGACTCAATGAAATTCTCACAGGCCTGTTTTTTTGCTTTGATAAGGTGATATCTATAATTACGTTTACTACCTATATAGTCATCATATGCCTGTTGAGTGTGCCCAGAACCATTATCTCTAAGGCTTTTATAAATATTAAATAAATTTAACATGCAATTTCTTTCCCTAGCAAGGTCCTCAGTGTACCATTCAAGTTTTTTACATTTTCCCTTATATTTATTTGATTTGCTAACTAAAGGTGAACAATAGTGCCAAAGATCTACAAATTGTTTAAAAAATCTATTAAATAATTCCTCAACAGTTATCAAACCAGATTTATACTCATCTATCATATTCCAGTTTGAATCATTCAATAGAAAGATAAATAAATTTATTTCATAATCATTTTGTTTTCTAATGTAGGTTTTGATGTTGTTATTCTTACTGTTACTTTTATTGCTCGGTTTGCAATTTTTTCTATTTGTATAATCCATTATATGGACATTATGATCAGCAAAGTGACCCTCAAGAGTAGTAATCCTATACAAACTGTCATCAAAATTTATCAATATATTGTCTATACAAGACTTCCCACGGGTGGGAGCTTTGATTGAACAAGTTAAGTTAAGGGACCTACGCAAGTTTAGGAAATCTATTGATTTTTTATCTTTAATATTAAGCATCTCAATATTATAGTCTCCACAGATGGCAACTGTTGTACCATTTTTCATTATTTTTTTGATAGCTAATTCAAAGTTTTGAAAGAAAAACTCTATATTACCATTTGGAGATCTATATAAGCTAATAATAACAATATTTTCCTCAATTAAATTGATGCAACTTAACTCTAAATCTAATTCTTTGCTAAATCTCTCAAGATGAATTTCCTTAAATTTAATGCCTTGTTTGATAAAAATCCCTGCACCACCATGTTGTATAGTACTCCTACAGAGAAAACTTCCGGGCATGTACCCCTGAGGGGCATATAAGTTTACCTCTTCTTCCAGCAACCAATGCTCAGACACGCATACAACATCAATATTTTCAAAATTACAAAATTGTTCTAACTCTAGCCATTTGTTTCTAATACTTTGTATATTAACCTGAAGAATTCTTAGAGATTTATTTACAGTATTACCTAAGGAGCTAAAAAAGGTACCCTAGAGTCACTTGTTTGAGAGTCCTTTGTTTCTTGAGACGTATGATCTGAAGAATATGAAATATCATTGTAACAGGTAATTCACAAGAAGAAATTGAATTAAAATCTTTCTTAAATCTTTTGTCAGTCAATGAGTTCTCAAATAGCAAAAATCTCTTAATAAATTCTAATAAATCAAATTTTTTATCATTTTCTACAAAACAAACAAGATTAAAACTAGAACCAAATGTTTACCTAAATGGTTTAAACTTAAGTCAAAAGGAGCACACAAAATTTCTTGGGTTGATATTGGACCAAAACTTAAACTGGGATAAGCATGTAGACCATGTACAGTACACTTTCGTTCATCGGAACTAATGTGGCGGACAGCCGGTTCGGATGTCAAAAAATTCCGATGAAGCGGAGTCCGTCGTGAGTCATAATTTCCGCCTGTACAGTGACCTATCGTTTTTGTATTCACTCTTGTTTTTAAGATAACACAAGAGATTTTATGAAAATAAGGCACTCAAACTTTGAACATGGTAACAATGAACCTATAGGAATAAAAACAACGCAGGAAATAAAGATCCAAAATCGTTATTCTCATATTCCATATTCATATTCCACTCATATAACAGTCAACTGACTTCCACATAACACAGGTGCAGTCGCGACGCGAGACAGACTGAATGACAGTTTGGGAAGCGGTCGAAACGGATGTTCACTTCCTGCCCCCTTCCTCTTTCTATTTTTGTGCGAATCCTCCACGGCCTCGTAAATCACATGGGTAGATTATGGAAAACGCCTGATGACGTTTGATGCAAAATGTGATACTTCACTGTTGTGCGGGTAGAACAAATGAAAATTGAAGGCGCTAAAACGGAAAAATTATTTATTTTGTAAGAAAAAATTAATTAATTATATCCAGATTTTCAGTTCCGATGAAACGGAGTTCCGATGTCGCCGAGTCCGATGAACGAGAGTGTAGTGTAGTAGGGAAAATGGCAACAGGTTTGTATGCCCTGCGACAGATGTCTAGGGTGTGCAATACTGAGACATTAAAGACCATTTATTTTGCTTTGATAAATTCCCACATGTCTTATGGAATAGCAATATATGGGGGAACCACTAAAAAAAAACTTAGATAAGATAAGATTCTGCGTCAACAAAATAAGCACTCCGAGTAATTTTCAAAATAAAAAATCAGCAATCTGTGAAGCCATATTTTTATAAATTAGGTATAATGACTGTCTATGACTTGTATATCTTCGAAACAATATTATATGCCAAAAAAATAAACCCTCTAACCAATGATACAATCCCTCACAAATATAACTTAAGAAATAACAGGCAAGTTGAACAACATAAATTAAAGTTTTTTGAGATGAAAACTAGTTTCATTGGTACAAAGTTTTTATTTAGTTTGCCCAAGAATATATTTATTGAAAAGAACTTTAATGTATTTAAGAAAAAGCTTAAGTAGTATCTACTCACATTATCTCTTTATTCCCTTGAGGAATTCTGGAATTTAAAAAATGTAACGTGATAATGTATTTGATAAAAGTTATATAAAGCTAACTGCAACATTATTGTGAAAGTAAATTTATTTAGTGATAAGGCTCTTCCTATGTATAATATAAGAAATTTTGACACTATTCAATGTATTGTAAATACTGGCTTATGAATAAAGATAATTTGATTTGATTTGATACCCATCGATGTGATTTACGAGGCCGTGGAGTATTCGCACAAAAATAGAAAGGGGAAGGGGGCAGGAAGTGATCATCCGCTTCGACCGCTTCCCAAACTGTCATTCAGTCTGTCTCGCGTCGCGACTGCACCTGTGTTACGTGGAAGTCTGTTGACTGCTGAAATATGAGTGGAATATGAATATGGAATATGAGAATAAAGATTTTGGATCTTTATTTCATGCGTTGTTTTTATTCCTATAGGTTCATTGTTACCATGTTGAAAGTTAGAGTATGCCTTATTTTCATAAAATCACTTGTGTTATCTTAAAAACAAGAGTGAATATAATCACGATAGGTCACTGAATGGTATTTACGGTCACTGGGCGGAAATGATGACTCACGATGGACTCCGCTTCATTGGAATTTTTTGACATCCAAAGCGGCGGTCCGCCACATTAGTTCCGATGAACGAGAGTGTACTGTATTATGTAATTTCTTTATAATATTATTTAGTTTTTGCATTTTTTCAGCTTAAATAAAGTATTTTATGCCAAGAACGAGCGCCAACTACTGCTTTAAATGTTGTGTATTATTTTGGATTATAAAGATTAAAACACAGTTTTTTTCAAGCAGATTAAAACACAGTTTTTTTGTTTCTTTTTCAGGCAATGAATTCAAAAGATGCTGGAAGTTACCATTATGAAACCGAAAGACTAAATGGAAACTAAGAACAAAACAACAGCAACAATAATATTTGTGATAAACATAGTGCTTCCATTTTAATATTTATTTACTGTGTAAATATTTTATTTAACATACTCTTGGTTGTTCAAGAAAGTATTATTTTAAAATAAACATATTTATTTTATGAGGTTTTTGTGGTTTTTTTAACTTTTATTTTTCATAATACAAGGTATATTCGTAAAGTAAGTTCCGTTTTTAAATAAAAAAAAACAAGTACAGATACAGCAAAAAAATTTATTGCATTCAAATCTACAACTCTTACATTATTTTTCGACATAACTCCCGTGATTTTCCAGGCATTTGTCATAGCGTGGCACAAGTTTTCGTATACCCTCTTCGTAGAATTTTGCCGCCTGTGTAGTCAACCATGATGTAACACGTTCTTTCAGCTCTTCGTCGCTGTTTAACCGCTGACCGCCAAGGAAAGACTTCAATCAATAAAGATGTTTATTGCGAAATGCTCAAGAAACTGCGCCGCGCAATACAGAACAAGCGCCGAGGAATGCTGACAAAAGGCGTGGTTTTCATTCACGATAATGCTCGACCACACACTGCGACCAAGAGCTGAAAAAACGTGTTACATCATGGTTGACTACACAGGCGGCAAAATAATGTAAGAGTTGTAGATTTGAATGCAATAAATTTTTTTGCTGTATCTGTACTTGTTCTTTTTTTATTTAAAAACGGAACTTACTTTCCGAATATACCTCGTACTATAAACTCTCCTACGATCTCCATTTAGTTGTCCGTCGCCACTGTCGTTTTAGTTGTTATTTCTGCTGAATAATTGAGCTACAAGTGTGTTAAAAAGTAACCACCAGGTACCAGGATGGCAGAAGACAGTAAAATACACATTAAAGATGGGAATTACCGTTACTTTTGAGTAATGCGTTGCACGATTCCATTCCAGCTTGGTTCCAGCAACGTGTTAATTTTGTACTTAACTTAATTCGCTGGAACTTCCCACCATGTCGCAACACATTTCATTCCACCGGAAACAAAACAAAATTCTCGCTAGGTGGTATTTTCTGCCACCCTTCAAATTCCGTACGTTCATTCTGTCTTCACTGAGCTGTAATGTTTTTACGCGTAATGTTCAATCCGCGACGTAGGCCAGCCGGTTGGAATGGAACGAACACAACATTATTTCTCTACCACTGTTACCAGAGTTCGATTGTTTTGGCCTAATGGGAATGTAACATTTTTCGCACTTGGTGTTATTTCATCACCCTGTTATTGACCGTTCGTTTGTTCCGTCTTGACTGGCCTGTAACGTGTTTATGCATGTAATGGCCAGCTGGTTAGAATGGAATGAAACACGTTATTTCTCTACCACTGTTACCAGAGTTCGATCGTTATGGCCTGACGGGAATGTAATGTTTTTCGAGCTTGCTGTTATTTCGTCACCCTTTTATATATTCACCATTCGTTTATTTTTGAACAGCTGGACTGGGCTGTAAGTTAATTCTCCCGTGCGTGTTACCATTCCACTTTATGAGTTACTGGCTGTTCACGTTTTTGTTTTGTTAGTTACGTTCTAGCTAGATTGTAACGTCAATCATTAATTAATTCTTTGTTTATCCCGCTTTTTGTATGACTGTATTTTTATGCTCATGATACCACACTATGTTAATTTCTATGATAAATTTAATTTAGGCATACAACTTTTGAAAATAGTATTTTTGTTGCTTAGAGTGTTTTGTTCCTGATTAAATCCTAACATCGTGGAACTGGGTGTTTCAAGTAACCTGTTATCTTGGTAACAGGTTATAAGCCGTTAACAGTGTACGTTAACCTGTATGTTAACATGTTACGTTAAATAACGACCATCTCCAATACACATAGGCATAACGTCATAGGGACGAGGGCCATGAACCTTATAAACTTTTACAGAAGTTGTATGAGATAATATAAAACTTCCGTACTGTTAACATTTCTAATACTTATTTGTTCAGCTTGCACCCAAAAATTATTAGTACCGCTACGCCTGTGATGCTTCATTTGGATGTGCTCTCTTTTGAGTAATTTTTCAGAGGAGAATAAGGTATTACTCAGCTAACTGCCCTTGAAATGTGCAAATGAGCAAAATACAGTTGAGTCCCGATAATCCGAAATGATAGGGACCAGACCTAGATTTCGGATTAACGAATGTTTCGGATTAAACAAAACTATACCTAATATAAACATAGTATTAAATATAGTGTGTAATTAAGTTTACTGGTAAAGAATAACGTAATTGGCTCCAGTTTTTTTACATTTAACAGTACGAAATGCTCGCTCATATCGGTGGTCGGATGCTGTATACATCACATTATGCAGTGACAGTCAAATCAGTCTAAATTTAGTTGTTTATACAGAGTACTGTAGTTACTTGTTCACTTTTCAAAGGATTGCTTCTTTACATATACCGGTAGTTCACGAAAAGAATATCGCAAACTGATTTTTGGCTTTTGTTTAATTTATTTCGTGGAAATTAGATGAAAAAGTGGGCATAATCTATTTTGTATTCTACAATTGGTTTGCTTTTTAGATAGCCAAACAATAATCACGTCCAAGTTTAAGAATTTATCACCGTATTTTTCTTAAAAGTGAGATAATTGATTGCCGGAGTTGTAATGGAATTCAGTATTGAGTACAAATACCCTATTGTACTATTCATATCATGAATCATGCATCTTATCTCTTCCTAAAACCAGTTAATGAATTCAACTGTTGTGACTAACTCTGTTCTTTCGTAATTTTATATTTTTAAAATTCCTAATTTTGGATTCAGATTAAGCGGACTTTCGGATTACAGAAGTTCGGATTAACGGGACTGGGGGGGGGCATCAAACTGGTCCAAATTGGTCAAATAGGACCAAGGACAAGCCCCTAATCATACCATGCATAAACAAAGTAGCTAAATTTGAATACAGAAATATAATGGGTTGTAAATATGAAAGATAATTAAATAATTCCCTGTGAAGTAAGATTAAATACCCCTGGATAAGAAAAACAAAGTAAATAGACCTGAAGATCTCAGTTAATCTAAAAGCAACTGCTAGCATTTAAGTATCAGACATTTGGTTCCAATCAAAGGTCGTGGACCAAGTAAATATTAGAATTTAAGTTGTCATTTTATGTATTGTATATATTGTAATCTCATTTGTTAAGTTTTTTTGACTATGTAATTAAATATAATGAAACCTTCTTTCAGCTTATGGGTGTTGTTGTTTTGCTACTATTATTGTAATACATTATAATTCGATTATATTGTAAGAGTTTAATGTGCAAAGAACAGCCGTTCTTGGGCAGAGTTTTATGCTGTGAATAGCCCCTAGAGGGCGGACCATTTCTGGTCATGTCAATAACCCCAGAACCTGCATTTGGGCCTGTAATGGGATCAAGTGCGTGCCGGTTCTGGAATTCTGTTCCAGGGTCACTACGGTCAGGACTACGTGCCAGTCTTCTGGAAGACACCTACTGTTGGCCTCTGTCTACATGCCAATGGACATCACACAACCCCCGCAGGAGGAAGTCCGGAGGCTGATCGATCATGCGATCGGTTCTGGTACCGACCTCTTGCTGGGATGTGACACCAACGCACACAACACGGCATGGGGCTGCAGGAGGAACGATAATAAAGGTAATATACTGTTAGATTATCTAGTCTCCAATGGACTCATGATCGCCAATGTGGGGTCGGAACCGACCTTTGTCAGTTGAGTCGGACAATCGGTAATTGACCTCACATTGTATACAGAGGGGATGAGGGCTGAGATCGCTGATTGGCATGTGTCTCAGGAGCCATCTCTCTCTGATCACAGACACATAAAATTTATGGTAGGAAACTTTTCACCTGAAAAGAACACGTTCAGAAATCCCAAAAGGACGGACTGGGCGAAATACAAGACTGTTCTGCAGAAGAGAATAGAGGATTCAGGTCCTCTGTACTCCTGCGTCAGAGACACAAATCATCTTGACTTGGCTGCGGATCGCCTGCGCGGGGACATTGTGTCCTCATTCGAGGACTGCTGTCCACTGTCGGCGAGACGACAGGGTAAGTCTGAGTGGTGGAATTCGGAACTTGGAAGCCTAAGGAAAAGGGTAAGGGCTTTATTCAAACGGGTGAAGCTAAGTAACTGCTGGGACGCTTATCACAGATTGCTCACCCAGTACAACATTGCAGTCAGGAGAGCAAAGAGGCTCTCTTGGAGAAACTTCTGCAGTGATCTCGAAGGCGTCTGTGAGACTTCAAGGATCCACAAGATCTTATCGAAAGATAGGCCCTCTTGTCTTGGATCTCTTGAGGGTCCGGATGGCATCATGGTTCATAATCCCTGGGATGTGCTTGAAATCATGGCAAGCACACACTTTCCAGGGAGTATAATCACCCGGCCAACTGATGAGGTGAGTGCGAATGTGCGGCGGGCCAACTTCACTCGATGGAGGGTGGCGGGTCGCATCGTTACTCACAGTCGGATACGCTGGGCAGTCAACACTCTAAACCCCTACAAGTCACCGGGACCTGATCAGGTGAGGCCCGTCTTTCTTCAAAAGGGATTGGAGTTTTTGCTACCAGTTCTGACGGTATTGTTTATGGCCAGTTTGGCCCTGGGACATATTCCAGCAGTCTGGAGCAGCTCTCGGATAGTCTTCATTCCAAAACCTGGTAAGGCTAGGTATACGGATCCGAAGTCCTTCCGCCCAATTTCATTGTCTTCTTTTCTGCTGAAGACTCTGGAGAAGCTGGTATCAAGGTATGTGGGGGAAACGGCGCTTAGGGCTCACCCGCTCCACGAACGCCAACACACCTACTTACCAGGAAGATCATGTAAGTCTGCCCTACATCAGCTGGTAAGTAGGATCGAAAAGTCGCTAGAGTGTAAGGAAGTTGCACTTGGGGCCTTCCTAGACATTCAAGGTGCCTTTGATAACACTGAGACTCAGGCTGTCATCAATGCAGCCACAGCTCATGGTTTCCACGAGGTTGCAAGGGGATGGATCGAAGCCCTCTTGAGAAATAGAAACGTAAAACTATCACTCAACAACGAGGAGATAGTGGCAAGAACAACTCGAGGTTGTCCCCAGGGTGGGGTCTTGTCTCCACTCCTCTGGAACCTTGTGGTAGACGATCTCATC
Organism: Neoaliturus tenellus; assembly: GCA_030545055.2. NCBI lineage: Eukaryota > Metazoa > Arthropoda > Insecta > Hemiptera > Cicadellidae > Neoaliturus > Neoaliturus tenellus. The sequence goes on along the minus strand of CM061536.1, from coordinate 57,752,388 downwards.
AGAACTCTCAATGAAAGCGGTGTACCTATACGCACAGGGATACGCTGATGACATAGTGGTTCTGGTGTCAGGTAGGTTCAACGACACAGTCAGGGATCTCATGAATGGGGCTCTGAGGTCTGTTGGACGCTGGTGCGAAGAGGTAGGTCTCTCAATCAATCCTTCAAAGATTGTGGTGGTTCCTTTCACGAGGAGGAGGAACCTGAGAGGGATCGACCCCTTAGTACTGCAAGGCTCTAATATAGAATTGCAGAATCAGGTGAAGTATCTGGGGGTAACTCTGGACCGGACGCTTCACTGGGGACCACAACTCCAAAAGGTAATAGACCGAGGTAAGTGGTCTCTCATGGCATGCAGGCGATTGGTGGGAGGGACATGGGGAGTGAAGCCAAAACTGATGCACTGGCTTTACGTCTCTGTGGTCAGACCTGCCATTACCTACGGTTCGCTTGTATGGTGGCCCAAGATGGACTCGGGGGTTGCGGTGAGGGGATTGGCGGGAGTTTAAAGACTCGCCTGTCTCCTCATCACAGGAGCCCTGAGTTCCAGTCCTGGGGCTTCCCTGGACTGTCTTCTCAACTTGTTGCCGATTGATCTTTTCATCAAGACCACGGCAAGGAAAGCTGCTCATCGACTCAAATGTGAGAATCTTTGGATAGACACTGGAGAATTCCGGGGTCACTCTGGGATCATTCTGACTGTACAGGGAAATGTTTTGGACATGCCCTCGGACTACATGTCGGTCAAATATGCCTTCGGTAAGTCATTTAGGGTCCTTCTTCCAGCGAGGGAGGATTGGCTGTCTGGAGGAAACCCTCTTCCACCTGTGGATCTGGAATGGTTCACAGACGGGTCCAAGGTAAGAGGAGGAACAGGAGCTGGAGTACATGGGGTGCAAGCGGGGGTAGGGATTCGTCTCCCTATGGGGATGCATCCCACGGTGTTCCAAGCGGAGGTTGCTGCGATAATGGAGTGCGCCAGAGTAAACCTGGTGCAAGGTGTCAGGGACAGGAGCATTTCTATTTTCTCAGACAGCCAGGCAGCTCTAAGGGCTCTGGACTCCTGCGAGTTCAGGTCAAAGATAGTCTGGGACTGCTTCACCACAGTATCTGCGCTAGGTAGATGCAACAGCGTGACGCTCTGCTGGGTCCCTGGTCACACAGGGATACCTGGGAATGAGGCTGCGGACGCCCTTGCCAATGCAGCTTCAGAATTTACTGGTCCGGAGCCTTTTTGTGCTGTCTCTCGTGAGTATGCGTGCCAAGCGGTCATGTCATGGGCGAGGGAGGAGCATCGTAAGGCCTGGTTCAGACTTCCTCAATTGAGGGTAAGTAAGCTCATGCTTCACTCTCCATCTCGGAAAATTGCCTCTAGTATTCTACAGCTGGAGAGGGGGCAAATTAGACAGGTAACAGGGCTTATAACAGGACATTGTTCTTTAAGGAAGCACCTGCAGCGCTTGGGTCTCTACAATGGTGACCCGGTATGCAGGAGGTGTGGGCAGTCTGAAGAAACTGCTGATCACGTGCTGTTTGACTGTGGGGAGCTGGAAGAGGCTAGAGAGAGGGCCCTTGGAGGACTACGGAGGGGCACTTTCCTTCCTCAAGATGAGCTTGTCTGCAGGATACAGAAGTTCATCAAGTTTCTAAACAGGGATGAGCTCTGAAAACTACATTAGGGGAGCGCAAAAAGCCCTTGCGGCTGACGCGCCTTGGGATTAGGTCCGCCCCATTGAATGAATGAACGCTGTGAATATTTGAGTTGCATGTATATTTCACAAAGCAAGAAATCGCTAATTTTCATTGAAGGGTTTAATTATATATTTTATACCTTTTCACCATGTTATTTTGGTTATAGTTCTGTCTTTTAAGTGTCTTTAATTGCTTGATCTGAGTTAGTTTAATTAGTGCCGTTCCTGATACACTCCCAATGCTGCCAATTGATGTACACATTTTTAGCAAATAAAGTAGATGAGCATACGCGCCATAGGCGAAAGCTAAAATTTATACACACCCCAATTGGGGTACAATTACAACGATTTGATAAATTAAAACAATATTGGGGTATCGAAATAACCTAAACTATGAATGGTTGGATTTTTAGATTTGGTAGTTGAAATTTTATATTTTATTCTTTTTATTATCATTTTCAGTTCAATTTTTTGTTTTGTTTTTTTGTGTTAATTTTAATTGTCTTACCCTCATCGATCTTGTCTTTAATTCATACCTTTTCATCGTTCCTAAAGTAAACAATTATGACTGTTTGGAGCCAATCTTTAGTCAAATAAAATCAAATCAAATAATTCTTTATTCATAAAATAATACACAATGCAGCATTAAAATATAACATTTCAAAAACCTCACATGGGTCGAAGACCTGTGCTTGGGGTGAGCTCAAGTCCATAGCTGCGTCAGTAGCCGTTCATTATTTACATAATAAGAAAATAAAAAACATAAAACTAAATATAATAGTAAAATTAAAACCACACGAAGTTCTTAATTAATTAACAACAAATTTCAAAATAGAATGCTTAAGATAATTTCTTTTTATCAGCTGCTTTTATAGTATTTTTAAATTTAAATTTGTTTTCCACGGATAAAGCATCTGTGGAATGAATCCAAGTGACTGGGCCCACTGTGTCTGAGTTTATGCTTTCATTTTAAATCGGATTCAGTGATTAAAACTAAGCTTTTCAATTTTCAAAAAATTCATTAAGTTCTTAAAATTCGAGCCCGAAAACAAATCCCAGCAAGAGTTTTCACCCGAGGAACCATCTTAAGGCGTAACCCTTGTCTAAGTTTCATACTTACAAAAAAATGCGTCAAGTAAAATTTTGATTTATTGCACAAGGTTAATAAAGTCATTACGATGGTATCAAAAGCAAAACAAAATTTTAAATTGCAACTTTTAAATTTTGTATGAAAATTAAACTAAATTTCAAAATGCCAATTATTAGAACTGCTGCCAGAATCATCAGGAGAACCAGGAGAGTGATCAGATTCGTCTACGACGTGTACAATACCGGCTACACTATTGGCATCATAACTACAGGTCTATTTCTATCTTTAACTTACCACGGACCTGTAGAGTATGCGGTTGATCTGACCCCCACACCTTCAACATCAATATCTCCGTCAACATGAACATCATCTAGATACAACACGTCGAGTACGGGGCTTCGACATTCACGGACACAAGGAAAATTACCTGTACAAATTTTGAAATTACCTGTACTAACTTTGTATTTTTTTAATAAAATTTTTAAACCAAAATGTGATTAGTATATTACTTAAACATTCAAATACAGTAAATTATTACAACCTACTGATTAAATTAACTTTATAAATCCTAAAACTATTTAACTAAAATGGAATTATGTAGGTATTCTAAAGGTAATAAATCTGCCAAAACACACCAGAAAAAATATTCTCGTAGTAAAATTTGCCGTGATAAAATAATTAAACTGAAAAAAATAATTAATCTACCAACTTCAATCCATTGTATGAATTTAATCTGGATCTTATGAGGATGAGAGATGCTTGTAAATAAAGAAATATAGAACCATTAAAAAAATTAAATTAAAATGTACAAAATGGAAAATTTTTAAAGCTTTTTGGGGTTGTAAACATAATAAAAATGCAGTTTTATACTGAAACCCGAATTTGGTTAGTAGACCACCAGGCATGTGATCTCACTAAAATTTCCAAACTGTTTCTAGAAAACAAATTTAGCGGACTTTTATTATTATTCTTGTTAACTTCCTAAGAAAGAGAATCGTTCTGTTTTCTAATCTGGCGAACATATTTTTAACTGTACACCAAACCATACAACTTTATCGAGAAATATTTTTTTTGTCCAGCTTACTTTTACTAGTTCGTCTGACCAGGGCCGGTCTTGTCGTCCTCAACCAAGGCCACACACCTACTTTTCGGCGCCCCGGGCAGAGAGGCACGATCCCCGACATCACCTTTGCATCTGAGTCACTTCTCCTGAGGATCTCTGGCTGGAGGGTTGTGGAGGACTACACTGGTAGCGACCAACAGTACATCGTCATGACCAGGCAAATCGTAGAGTTTCCGCATCTCAGGAAGGGTTTGTCGGTGGAACACCAAAAAACTGGACGTGGTCAAGTTCACCGACGTCATCTCTCGGGGAGCGCAGGGGAATCCTGGCGAGGCTGGGGCCGATTCACTAGTATCATCCACAATGGCAATATCATCCTGCGACCAGTCTATGCCTCGAAGGAAACCTCGATGCGACAAACAACCCGTTTACTGATGGACTAAAGAGATTGCGGAACTCAGAAGAACATTGTTAAGAACTAGACAAGCCGCCACAAGAGTGAAAATTCTCGCAGATAGAGTGCGCAAGTCGGAGGCCTATAAAGCTGCAAGAAAATCTCTCCGCCAGGCGATCAACTGGAGCAAGGCAAATAGCTGGAGGAGACTTCGTGACGACGTTGACTCCGACCCATGGGGCCTGAGTTACAAACTTGTAACACAGAAACTCGGCGCCCGCTCTCCACCTTCCATCATGGAGGGTGCCACCATGGGAGGATCGTCGCTGCATTGTTTCCTGAACATCCATAGCAGCCGCTGGTTGACTTCGGAGTGGTAGAGGACTTTCCACTTTTCGAGGATGATTTGAGGAGCTGGAATCATCCGCTCTCTCCCTAATGAGCAAAAAGGCTCCTAGCCTGGACGGGATTCCCAGAGATGCTTTAAAGAAAGTATGTACAATTAATGCTGACTTATTGTTGAGAGTGTACAACGCCTGTTAGGTAGAAGGGGTGTTCCCGGCTCCCTGGGGCCTGTTTCATAAAACTCTACACTAGTATTTTAGACTAGTAAATACCAGTGAATTTCTACCAACTTCCCTACGCCGGTAAACTAGTAGATATTTTCTACTAGTGTTTTGTTATTCCCTATTGTAGGGATTTTAAAAATCCTTCTTCAATGTTTTGACAAAATTATTTTGTGGATTATTTTTAGGGCAGCGATAAAATATTTCAGGATTTAATTCAAGGGAAATAAAAATATTAAAAACATGAAAAACTAAATTTATTTCAATTAAAAGTACATCCTAAGTTTTAAAAATAGGAAAAAGGTCAGGTATGTCATTCTCAATATTAATTTTCGCACACAAAATACAGGGTGTTTATAAAAAACCTGATCGATTTTAACTTTGTCTCACTCATTCCGTGTTAGAGGTATAAACCTCTAGTTTTCATTATTTGTTAGGGAAGCTCAAAAAGTTTTATAATCAGCTGTTTTTATAAGCAGTACCTTCTTACATTGTTGTGTGATAAACAAAAACAAATAAGTAACATTTTACGATGGATCCTCGAGTGAAGACGCAGTGTGTCGAGTGGTTAATAGAAACTAAGTCTCCTCTTGCTGTTCAGCGTAGATTTAGAAGGAGATTTAACGGAAATCCTCCTTCAAAGAACACGATAAAAGCATGGTATGAGAAGTTCATGACCCATGGGAGCATACATCACAGAAAAGGCAATGGTCGTCCAAGGGTAAGTGAAGAAAATGTTCAAAGAATTCATCAATCATTTCTTAATAATCCGAAGCAATCAACAAGATCTGCAGCTCGAGAGTTGAATATTAAGCATTCCACTCTACACAAAGTGTTAAAAAGAGTTTTGCATTTTCGGTCTTATAAGTTACAGATAGTTCAAAAGATTATGCGACAAGACTGGGCCAGACGCAGAGAATTTGCAGTTACAATGCTCGACCGTTTAGAAACTGACAATAACTTCTTAAACCGGATATTTTTTTCTGATGAAGCTACGTTTCATGTATTAGGGAAGGTGAACAGACACAATGTCAGGAAATGGGGATCTGAGAATCCTCATTTTCACCAGGAGCATACTAGGGATAGTGAGAAGGTGAATGTTTGGTGCGCCTTATCTTGCAACAGATTGATCGGCCCTTTCTTTTTTTGCCGAAAGAAATATCAATGGGAACATTTTCGTGGATATGTTAGAAAACTTTGCCATTCCACAGTTTGAAAATGAGCAACCAAACATGATGTTACAACTGGCGCTCCACCTCATTGGAGACAGTTTGTTCGTGACTGTCTCGACGAACATTTCCCAAATCGTTGGATTGGCCGTGACGGACCCATACCTTGGCCACCAAGGTCGCCAGACATTACCCCATGCGATTTTTTTGTTTGGGGGTTTGTAAAAGATCGTGTTTACTACAACAAAGTCAACAGCCTGGAAGAAATGAAGCAAAAGATCAGAGAAGCATTTGATGAAATTGATGTTCCGATGTTGCGGCGAGTTTGGGCAGATCTCGAACACAGACTTGATTATTTAAGAGCTAATAATGGAAAACATGTAGAAATAAGATAGTGTGAATGTGTCATCGTAAACTTAAGAAAATTGTCTTTAATTTAACATTAATTTTAAAAAATTGTGATGAAAAATAAAAGAGCTATGACTGTTTAAAATCGATCAGTTTTTTTATAAACACCCTGTATAATTATAGTGATATTGTCTTATTTAAGCTTCACAATGTCAAGCATTTGTATTTTATGTTATTATTTACCTCCTTTATTATTGTATTGTCATTATTTTAAAGGGTTGGTATTAGACCTAAAATCATCGCTTGTTGGATCAAACAGGCCAAGTACCGTACAATAATTTTTTCATAAAAAAATGTTCTTTCATATTTTAAAAATATTTAAACAAAAGTAATTTAAATAAATACATAAAAATTATATGTTAAATTATTGAATATTTATAACAAATGATATTTTTTGCAGTTGGATATTATATGTTTTTGATTAGATATAGGGTTATTCAACGATACCAGTAACCTCTTTAAGCACATAGATAAACAAATAAGCTGATAAAGGTAGGCCTAACACTGAGAAATGTCATTCTAACAATGTCCTTTATGTTACGGGGGTATTCCCTCAGGGGCAGTGGGCTTTCCACTGTACGGGTGTTTCTTGGCGACCCCGGGGTACCTGAGCCAAGCTGTGAGACCCTCCTCACAGTTCTTCCCGAGCTAGGGCCTTTCTTCTCATCTTTCAGGTCTTAGCTCACCGTCTTTATTCTTTCCTGAGCTAACCTTGCTCACCTTCTTGTTTTCGACCCCGAATCAAGGGTGTCTTTCCACCTTCTTTCGACCGGCGCACGCTCGCGGGTCCTGGGAGTGTCCCTGTTGTGTTGCAGGGACTGATGTGTGCCTCGCACTGCCGATGGTCTCCTCCAGTGTGTCGTCAGAAGCCAGCCGCTTCGGACCTTAGTCAGGAAGTGCGGCATGGATGCAGAGATCGGACTCTGCATTGCCACGGTGCGACCCCCAGCACGTCCGGCACATCTTGTGTATCGGTGCTGGGCAAACGGAGGTTTCGGGCCCCAGAGTCCTGGGGTAGGGGTGTCTTATCTCCTACAGGGGGTAGACCTCCGAGGGTGCACCCGCTCCCGGCCGATGAACGGGCCGCCCCTTGCCGCACGATGCGCTGGTGACATGAAAGCATGGATTTTATCAACCGCAACACGAAGAACGTAAAGGAGAATGAGCAAGCCGCTTTTAGGCGAAGCTCTATTGTGCAGAGGTCTCCGACCTCGAAGACTGGGACGCCGACAGGGGGAATTAAAACCTCCCCCCCACCGGCACCGTTCAAGACGGTAAGTGACGCCGGATCGTCCTCCGAGCCTGAAAAGGAGAAAGTAGAGGTCAATCTAGCGATGAAGGTGACCGAGGCAGAATCCTCAAAAGCCAGGCTCGATGGAATACCTCCCAGGAAGAGCCCTCTTCGTGCGGCATTCGAGCTGCAAATGCTTCGGCAGCAGCAGGACGACGCCCACGAGGAGGAAGACTCATGTCTAAAGAAGATGAAAGCTCTTTTGAAGGAGATGGCTAAGGCCCTCTTAATTCAAAAGAACGTAAACAAGGCCATAAAAGACGGGATTCCGAAACTCGAAGATTCTCTAGAAGAAATCGAGGAATGCCGGAAAATCAGGCTAAAGGCAGTGAAACAGGAGCGCGATGTCACGAACCGAGTCATCTCTGCTTCGCCTCAAGCTCATCTGGCTGAGTCCCAGACTCAAGCCAGAAAGCGAAAGAAGAGGCAGAGCGGTTCACCATCGGGAAGCCCTGAGCTCGGGGAGTTGAACTTGGCGCCGAGGCCGGTTTTTGTTACTGCATCATCGCAGACATCTCCTGTCCCGGCTGCTCATTCCATCCCGGGCGCTGTCGTTGTTCCAGCGGCTACTCCTGCAGAGGTTCCTGCTCCGGCGGCTAATCCTGCCTTGGCAGCAAACTCTGCCTCGACACCTTTGGGGGGCTGGAAGACGCGCCTGTCTAAGAAAGAAAGGAGGAGGCAGAAGCAAGCGGAGGCAGCTTCGAAAAGTGCGTCGAGGGTGGAGCGGACGCAAGTCTCAAACCCGGTTGGGGAGGCCTCTGGCAAGTCTGTCAGAAAGCCTAAACAACCCAGGCCTAAGAAACCCAGGACGGAGGCAATCTTGATCAAGCCCTTAGGGGGGCGATCTTTTGCCGATGTTCTGGGTCAGATTAGATCGCAGGCCAAACCGGAAGAGACCGACACCGTTATCAAGTCTATTCGGCGAACCCAGAACGGGGATGTCCTCCTCGAACTGGGGAAGTCGAGTGACAAGATCGGTTTTGCCGCTTCCCTCAAGACTGCACTTGGGGACAAAGGCTCCATCAAGGCCCTAGAACCGAAGTATAGTATATAGTATTGGAGAGTATAGTATTTTTAACTTGGATCAATTGTATAGGTTTTCAACTATCATTTTTTGCATTCGAAATATGGAGCTGTTTGAAATAAAAAGGTTTCCTCGTAACACAAGATTGTCTAAAAGGTTTGAATTGGTAGTCCCTAATTATAGTAAACAAATGAGTAGAAATCAATTTTGTTTTGCAGGGCCATCATTATTCAATAGGTATTCTATTAGTTTGGTAGGAATAATGGAAGACTGTCTTTCTTTTATCTCAGTTAGGAATAAGATAAGAGCACTGATAACAAATGCAGGATAGTGTGCAGATTGAAAGCATATTGTTAAGTTTTGGTGTGTTTGATATTTATTTGCATGTTGATTTGAATATATTATATTATTGTTATTAACTCTAAAATATTTATTTGTTCATTGTTAAAACTTTTGTTGTTAATTTTAAATTGTATGTCACATTTTTTTAATAATGAGTTGTGATTTTTGCTATAGTTAGAGTACTTCAAGAAAAATAAATAAATAAATAAATATAAATAAAATGAATAAAAGAAGAAGAAGATAATAGACTGCTACTGATTTAACAATTTGTGAAATGTAATTATGTATAAAAACTTTTTTACACCCCACGCGTGCGTTTTGCACTTGGGGATTTGTAATATTGTAACAAAAAATATTTGAGAATAAAGGATTTTGAATTGAATTGAAAATTGAATTGAATTGAAGTGTACGGTCGAGATTCGGGACCTTGATGCCCTCTCCACCGAAGAGGAGGTGACCCGTGCGATCCAGGTGGCACTCCCGGAGATACCGGCTGATGGAGTGAGGGTATGGCTGACAAAGCCTAACCGAAGTCAACTCCGGATGGCTGTTGCTGAGATGGGCGAAAAGCACGCCAATAAGGTGCTTAGCCTTCAGCACCTCAGAGTCGGTTGGGTCAGTTGCAGGCTCAAACGGAGGGTGGTAGTTTCGAGATGCTTCCGCTGTCTCGGTTTCGGCCACTCCTCCCGAAACTGTAACGGGCCCGACAGGAGTGCCAACTGCTTCCAGTGTGGAGGCCAGGGCCACAAACGCAAGGAATGTTCCTCGAGCCCCTCCTGCTTCCTCTGCAAGGATTCAGGCTCCAGTGCCCTCGGTCACTTACCCGGGTCTGGTCAGTGCGGTGCCTTCAGAGCCGCACTTGAACAGGCAAAAGGCAGCGGCCGGTAATTCGCATCCTCCAGGCCAACCTTCACAGATCCTGGGGAGCTGATAACCTTCTAGATCAGCTCGCCCGAGAACTTGGTGCTGACGCGCTCCTTATCAGCGAACAGTATCGGGACAGAGACCCAAACATTTGGATCTCCGACAGCCTCGGTACTGCTGCATTTTGGGCACGTAATACACAGGATGTCTTGGTGCGGAGTCACGGGCGCGGCCGAGGATTCGTCTGGGTTCGGTGTAGGGACGTGACTATTTTCAGTTGCTACCTAACACCCAACGAGGCCGTCCAGGACTTCCGCGACAAGATAGATAGTCTAGAGGAGTGCATTCTCGGCACCACCGGGCATGTCGTCGTTGGTGGCGATTTCAACGCCAGGGCCGTCGAGTGGGGAATGCCCTCTACCAGCTCCCGGGGGAAATACATCCTGGATTTCATCGCCAGGGCCGGTCTTGTCGTCCTCAACCAGGGCGACACACCTACTTTTCGGCGCCCCGGGCAGAGAGGCACGATCCCCGACGTCACCTTTGCGTCTGAGTCGCTCCTTCCGAGGATCTCTGGCTGGAGGGTTGTGGAGGACTACACGGGTAGCGACCACCAATACGTCGTGTTTGACCTGCATGATCAGGCAAATCGTCGAGTCTCCGCATCTCGGGAAGGGCCACGCCGGTGGAACACCAACAAACTGGACGTGGTCAAGTTCACTGAAGTCATCTAAATGTGTCATCTAATCTAATACTATATGCAGACGATACTACAGCTGTGGTTCAGGCAAAAGATTTTGAAAATTTAAAATTGGTGATCAACCAGTCACTTGAAGAACTATCTGATTGGTTTACAGCAAATGGATTAAAACTTAATAGCTCTAAAACACAACTTATAAAATTTCAAACACTTCAGAACAAGAAGAACTTAAATTGTGATTTTGACCATGATAACAATGTTTTGTCATTTGGGGAATATACCAAGTTTCTTGGCTTACAAATTGATAAAAATTTAACATGGAAACCTCATATTGACATGATGATTAAAAGATTGAACACTTCCTGTTTTCAAATGTATGTTTTAAGAAATATAATTGATTCAAAAACTAAGCTTATGGTGTACTACGCAATGTTTTACTCTATTTTGCAATATGGCATTGAGCTATGGGGGTCAAGTTCACATGCAATAGCAATTTTCAAAATTCAAAAGAAATATTTAAGGATAATGGCTTTTGCTTCTAAAAGAGCATCATGTAAGTCTCTTTTTGATAGATATGAAGTATTAACAATGCCCAGTGTCTACATTTTCAAAATTTTAATGTTTGTAAAAAATAATCACCAATCTTTTAGAACAAATCAATTTGTTCACCATTACCCTACCCGCTATAGGAACCAATTCCAGTACCCAAGGCACCATCTAACTCTTTTTGAAAGATCTCCTTACTATATGGGTCTAAGACTTTACAACAATCTACCTGTCACTCTGAGAGAAATAGAAAATACATCTACATTTAAAAGCAAATTGAAATTGTATCTTCTAAATAAGAAATACTATTCCATAAATGAATATTTGGACGATGTTTCCCACTGAGCTTTAAGTAGTTTTAAGACAATTTTGACAATGTCACCTGTTTTCACCAGCTGAGCTGGATGTATCATGTAAAACGTAATGTGACAATAAAGGACTTTTCATTTCATTTCATTTCATTTCATCTCTCGGGGAGCGCAGGGGAATCCTGGTGAGGCTGGGGCCGAGGCACTAGTAACATCCACGATGGAAGTGATCGTCTCGGCCTGCGACCAGTCTATGCCGCGAAGGAAACCCCGACGCGACAAACAACCCGTTTACTGGTGGACTGAAGAGATTGCGGAACTCAGAAGAACATGTTTAAGAACTAGACGAGCCGCCACTAGAGCGAGAATTCCCGCAGACAGAGTTCGTAAGTCGGAGGCCTATAAAGCTGCGAGAAAATCTCTCCGCCAGGCGATCAACAGGAGCAAGGCGAATAGCTGGAGGAGACTTCGTGACGACGTTGACTCCGACCCGTGGGGCCTGGGTTACAAACTTGTAACACAGAAACTCGGCGCCCGCTCTCCACCTTCCATCATGGAGGGCGCCACCATGGGGAGGATCGTTGCTGCGTTGTTTCCTGAACATCCACAGCGACCGCCGGTTGACTTCGGACGGGTAGAGGACGTTCCACCATTGACTATGAATACACAAACAGACGTTTCATCCTTATGGCAGAACTGTAGCGAGTGGGACTGTCACCCGGTGCGTTGTTTGTGTCACCTGCGAGAGGGCAGCGCTAGTGTCTAACAGTTACAACCGAAACTGGTGCCCGAAACTGATACGCGGCCGTAACTCTTGCAGTTGCAACTGCTGCGAAGAAAAATCAACTAAGCCAATTCCTAGCTAGCGGTTTCGTTTCCGGTCTTTCTCTCGCTCTCTCGCCCTCCCCCTTAAATACCACGGCTCTCTCGCAACCTCTCCTCACTTTCCGCGCGCACACTGCTCGCTCCCTCTCGCTCTATCCTTCTGCGTCCCTCTCATAACAGACCCCACCGGACCGACTACTGCTGACACTGGTGTACATTGTTCACGGCGCACGGCCCGGTCATCACTCGCGGGGCGATGCGACACCTCAACGAGTAGAGTTGATGCTGATACACTTGATCACTTATAAATTTAAGGGTTCTTTTTGTATTCTGTTCTTTCAATTATGTTTAAATAAAAAATAGTTTGTCTTTTTGTCACACATATTTTGACATGTACAGGGTATCACAAAAAAGTGTGACTGACTATTCTTATTCCTATTAAACACATTATAAGAAATCGAAAATATTCAGCAAAATTTATCGATTTCTGCTTTGTTTAGCCGATATACGACATTTTGTTTTTTACACTAAATAATTTTTCCCCATAACGGATCATTGTATTAAGTTTATATTTGGTTTCAAATCACTATTTTAAAAATGGCGGCCATTTTAGTTTTTTTTTTTTTTTTTAACTCAGATATCTCATAACCGGTAAATTTTATAAAACTTTTACGGGCAAAAAAATTGATGCATAAATTTATCTAACCAACGATACCAAGTTTGTGCATATCAAACAACAAATAACGGAGTTTTTGCGATTATTCTATTAAAATAACCCTAATTTGCCTTAACTAAAATCCAAATTCAAGGTTTTCATAAAGAAAAATCTCAATTACTCCGTTATATTTGGTCAGTTTCTTGCGAACTCTGTATCATTGGTTGGATAAATAAATTTGTCAACTTATTGTCTCTAGTATACAATTTTTACAAAATTTACCAGTTTTGAGATATAGGGCTTATGAGTTAAAAAACTTAAAATGGCTGCCATTTTCAAAGTACACATTGGAAAAAACTTTAATTGGTAAGCCTATACAGTATGTGTTATAGGCTTATTTATTTTTTGAAATATAGTTCACAAACGGCAATGAATTTTCTGTAGCATGTTAATTACACTAAATAAAATTTCAATTGTTATAAATTTCACTTAAAGTAGATTGGTTGACGTTCAGTAAATAGAGAGGTCTATTAAAATGTATTTAAAAATATAAATTAACTGAGTCATTTATAACTGATCAAGTAAATTGATGAAATTAATGTTAAGGGTAATAAGGTAATTAATAATTTCATAACTCTTCAAGTAAACTTAAAAACTTGCAACTTTTATTGTATATGAAAGTTCTGTAATGAAGAACAACCTTTTTGTACAGAATTTACTTTTAAATGTTAATTCTACGTTTTAAGGAATAAGTAGGTTGTTTGTAATTTAAATTGTATGTTGTTAACATGAGGAAACCAATGACAAGTGTAAAAAAGACTTACTTAGAACTAGGCTTTTTCAATTTTTGGTTATTTAGTTGGAAATGGGAAAAGCATTTTTCTCATTTACCGTCTATAAACGAGTTTAAATACACAATAATAATACAACATGAGTTAAACAAGATTACAATTATTAAATTTAATAAGAACATAACAGTTTCGAAAATTAATAAAAACAACTAAAAAATTCAACAATTGTGATAAATGTTAGTTTACACTGATTAAAAGTTTACATTTTAATCCAGGAACATTTTACTGAGACTCAATAAATTAAAAATATAAAAAATTAACTAAGTAACAAAAAAGACAACTAGAATCCATAAGTACCCGTAGCGAATAAAATAAATGCATTAAAAATAAATATTTGATTAAATGTATTGTACAAGTTTTTTTTTATTTGCACCTTAATGTATTAAGGTGATACATTAATTACATTAAAAGATACATCGATTAATGTAATTAAAAGATTATTCTTTCATCGCCACAATTCACAAGCCATTGCTCCAATATGGTTGGTCTGTTTACAGGGAATTTGAAGAAATGTAGATTTGGATTTTTACTTTGTGTTAAATCACATCCAAGGAAACTGCATTTAATACGGGACTTTTTTACGTTTGATTTACTGACATCTTTGGAAGTACCAATAGAGGTTGAAGCCATGGCAGCCAGAACTTAAACCTAAATGGGAGAAAAATAAAAATAATTTTATATTAACGGATTAAAAAAAGTTTTCTTTTGCATATATAACGTTTCCCTAATAATATATAATTTCAAGAAAATTAAACTGCACCCATATCATGCCAATAATTGAAAATAGCTACTGGAAAAATGCTGTTGATTGTTAATAGCAGTGCCCCCAAGAGACTTTTGTGGCCTAGGGCAGGGTTTGTGAGGCCCCCATTTAGGCTCACCTTTTTTAAAGGGGGGGGGGGGTCGTTGAGATGGATGCAGACAATAACAATTTTAAAATTAATAAATTATAAATATGACTTGAGAACGGAAAACTGACATAGCCTGTACTTACTAATTGAAACACATTTTAAGGGTGGAATGATTTTCAATTAAAGTGGTATCATTAAGCCATACAAAATATTTCTTTTAAATATAAACGCTGAAATTAAGCAATTGATTTCGACTCGTCACACCAGTCTTCATGAAGCTGAAATTCCCTTTAAAAATTAGCAAAGTCCTTCGACTAACTCCAATTCTGAATTTGTACACAATTCATATTATACAGGGTGTCCCGGAACTCTCTGGAACCCTTTTGTATATTTGTTCCTTGCATCGAGACAAGAAAAAAAACATCATACAAACAGGGGTCTAAAATGCTTCGTTTAGCCGCTAGCCGCCATTTTGTTTTTTACACATAATAAATTTTATTTCCGTAACGGATGGTTGCATTAACTTCATATTTGGTATGAACCTTTATCATACCAATGCCCATTTTCAGGAAAAAAATTAATTTTTTTAACTGTATATTTCCAAAATGGCGGCCATTTATATTTTTCAAACTCAAATATCTGAAATTCGGTAAATTTAATAAAAGATTTACGAGACACAAAAAAGTTGACAAATTAAATTATCTAACCAATGAAACCAAGTTTGTTACGATTTGACAACAAATAACGGAGTTATTGCGATTTTTCTGTTAAAATGGCCTTAATCTTATCCTATACTCTTATACGAGCAATGTTTGCTTGTTTGCTTGTTTGCTTGCTTGCACAATTATCTCAAAAACGGCTCCGACGATTTCCTTCAAATTTTGGAATATGGGGGTTTTGGCCACCAGAAATCGATTGGAGCTGGTCCCATAGCTGGGAAAAATCCGGTTTTCGCGCTAGAGCCCTTCAAAGATCCCATGTTATCCTTATGGAAATTTTTTAACTGAACAAAAATCAGCTGATAACTGTAGATAAAATAAACCAATGTGTTACATCTTTAACCTGTGGTTTTAGGAAAATCATACCAATGTGCAGCAAACCTTCCGCCTGGCGAGTGAGCGGAGCGAACGAGCTTTGTGTGAGAAACGAAAGTAATAATTTTACCGAGCTTAAGCTCGGACCCCTGGTACTATTCTCTAAAACAAGCTCCGTTTGTCCGGGCAAAGTTTTTTTCGCTCCAAGGATTTTTGATTTTTTTAATGAATATGGGGGTTTTGGCCACCAGAAATCGATTTGAGCTGGTCTCATAGCTGGGAAAAATCGGGTTTTCGCGCTAGAGCCCTTCAAAGTTTCCATGTTATCCAATTTTTTACATCTTTTGCAGTGGCACTTTTGACATGCCATTCTCAGCTGCAACCCTTGCAGTTGCAAGTGAGAATTGCGTTTTAAAGGATTAAGATAAAAATAATTAAGATAAAAGCTGTAAAGCAGCGTCCGCACTGGCCGAACATTCGTCGAACTTCTTCGGCGAACAAAATAATAGCCGAACAAAAAAACAATAAACATTTGTAACAAAAAATTAATAGCCATATGATTTACATTTAAAAGGTTATCAACGAACAAACAAAAGTTCGGAAGAACTTTGTTCGGCGAACATGTTCGGCCAGTGCAGACGCGGCTAATACAGGTAATTTTTGAACCAAGCGGCACGATGTAGTTACTGCACAGTCGCACAAACAGCCGTAGGCCCGGCCGAGGTTGCGAAGGGAGGTGGATTGCGGTCGGTATAGCCTGTTCACTGCTTCCCTTCAAATCACTATGGCTTAAAAGTTATCGATTATTGTTACAAGGTTTGGTAACTACTCAAAAATTTTTTCATGGGTGTGTTATATTTTATGTAGTTCCTAACAATTTCTAGGAACAATACTAGTGAATTCGTTTTAAGTAATTATTAAAAACTATTCAAGATGTGAACTTCTTTCGTATGTGGCCTGGGGCAGTGTGCCCCATCTGCCCCCCCCCCCCTTCCCAAAGGCCCTGGTTAATTGTTACTAATTACTGTATCATACCGTATTAAAATACATATATAAATAAAGTATACAAATACATAATTAAGAAACAAAGTACAAATACATAATTACAAAGAAATTCCTTCATGATATACCTACAAATATAAAGCCCATAAAATTAATAAGTTTAGGCTACTGAACTGCTAGCATTGATAAAGCAGCACAGAGATTGCATATACTGGTATTTAATGTTTTTGTTCAATAAGTTATAGCTCCCACAACTTGTGACAAAAATAACAGTTTTTAAAAAGTTTAAAGTTCTTTATTACTTGGAATCTATGAGAATTGTGGTATGAGGCATATGCATTGAATCTATGGCAACCCACTCAAATTTAGTCCGAAATATTTTCTTCTAAATATTTTATTACGGTATATAAACATGTTGTAATTCGACTTATATTTGGATTGCTTCAGTTTTTGTAACCTAATTACCTAATGTACCTAATTAGTTTGAAAAATAATTAGCAAATTTTATATTTGTGTGTAGTTTGTTGTAGTATAAACCTATTACAATTAACAGTGGCCCCAGGACTATACCCTACAGTCTTTCAAAGTTTTAATGGTAATGTTATAGTAAAAGTTTCATTGTTCGAATCATTATAAAGCTGTTTAAAATAACAAATGCTTGATAGGAAGAACTGATGTTTAAGTGGTTAAATATATTGTTACTGATTGAGTCCAAATCAATTTAATATATGGTCGAATTTTTTTTAAGTAGCGAACTCTAATCTATAACCTATTTGGATCTATAACCTAATTTTGTTGACCATTTTAAACATTATGTACAGCTGTTAATTATTAAGTATAGTTTTGGTTATTTCGTGATTTTTTATAATCACAATGTTGGAATGATTTAGAATAAACGTAACATTGTTAGTAATATGCACAGAAAGTATTTTTACACAATACATGCATGAAGTTTTACTTTTTTATTAATATTAAAACTAAATTACTCAGTTGCGAAGAGAGTGTACAGTAGTACTTACCTAAATCTTAAAAACTAATCCATATTATGATGAAATAATGATGAGCATACACAACGAATAACTGGTAGTAACTAAAAGTAGGCCTATTGGCAATCGTAAACTCGATCCGTCAACGCCGCAGACACATAGACGACTGAAGTGTTTGTTTTGACAACCCCCTCCCACTTTTTAGGGAAGACAGGTGGCCGGTCTCGATGTCAAAACACAAAAGGGTCTAGTCGTGGTGATCTTGGTCCGAGGGTGACTCATCGTCTCGGGTCTGCTACCTGCCACCCCTTATTGAAACCTTGCCAAACCTTGAGTGGGTGTTTGTGAACAATAAATTAAAGTAGAATATGAGCAATCAAAGTATTTTAAATATCAGCGTAGTTACATTGCTGCTTAAAGTAAGTTAAAGTATATAGCCAACATGAATAAGAATATTAGGCTATACCGAAACTAATAAAATTTCGCCGGGTAGGCCTATGAAGAATTGAAATCCAGGTTTATTTATTCATGTTAGAAAACATAAAACAAAGTTAAAGTAAAATTGTATTTGTTATTGTCAGTCATAATTATAGGTTGTCCAAAATATTCATTTTGTTACACAGTAACAATACACATGTTTACAATTAAATTGAGCTTTCCAATACTTCATTGACGAATCCCTTCAACAGCCACAGTGAGCTCTCGGGCCCAATGGAATTTCAAGAGACTACTTTAAAAAAGTAAAGTTTTATTGTTTTCCCCCATGACAATAAAATTCAAAAAACTTCCAATTATTATCGTTTAATTTATTTATATTTAACTGTTTTAATTTGATGTGAATTATCATAAGAGAACATTAAATATTTAAATGAAAAATTTAAACTAAGCAAACGTTGTTAATTCTGCATGTGTAATTATTATATTCATCCGCACGTAAAATTAAAAGTTCTTCATACTTAGTTTTGCAAAGTTAAAACTTATCTAAACAGTGTTTTGAAATTGATTATTGTAATATCCAATAACAGCATAGACTTGGATAACAGTCAATAAACGTCATCTCAAACAAAGCTATATTACAGTTTAATCTGAAAGACAGCTCAGCAATGACACCGCCGCGAAGCGGCTCGAAACGGTTTGATGGCAGTGGAGGTTGCCAGAGACGCAATCTAGGCATCGGCCGGCGCGGTGACGCGACGGCGAGGCACGGAGACGGCGCAGGAGCAGACAGTTGTCGCCGTTACCAGCAGTTGAAACCACAGTATCTAGAATATATATAGGCAAACGGTAGGTGACACCAACAGCTGATTGAAGAGGTCCTGCCGTACTGCCTGCTCCGTTGACGTCATAATGTTTACATTCACGTAAAAGTTCAAACAGCTCAACTAACCTCAACTGAGTTATGAATGAACATTAAGTTGGTTTATAGTAGTAGTTATAATTTCAATTAAACTGCTTCTTTTAGCAATTTAACACCTTAAATGTGGTATAGTTTTCAAATCATTGAAAACAATAAAATATAAGATATTTAAATCTTTAGGGGCAAAACATTATTCCTTGGATTAGAGCCACAATATAGGCTATTGGTATCTTGCTATATTCATGGGGAGAAATTTAGTTCCGTTCTTTATTAATTTACACCTTATTCTCCTAACTTTAATTTATAAAGGTAAAGGTACCTCTAGCATTTTTTCAGTTCTGAGGTTTAGACCGGCAGAGTTAGGCATAGCTAGACCAACCAAAATGAATGCTAGTTTGAAAAAAATGCAAAAACTCACCAAGGTTTTTGTTTATGTTAATATTCAAAATAGATTTTACTAATAAGAGTGGTTAGCATTAGATTTGTATGAGTCTACTTTATAGACAAGTAAGATATACTCTTAGGAGATCATTTACATAAGATCTTAGAAGCACCTTAGAAGGGTGCTTAGCCTTCCCTGTAGGCCTATTTTGTTGTTTTTGGAAGTCATATTATAATTCATGTCTTTTCTTAAAATTAGCTTATAAGACTAGCCTTTTATTTAAACATTTCCCTAGCCTGACGGTTAGGGACAAGGACCTCGGCTCAAGAGGTCACAAGTTCGGTTCCCGGGATGTCCATTTTATGGGTTTGCACCGCTTTAATTTAAAAGCATTAAATTCGCAATGCACATTCCTCATTCAGTTAAAAAATTGAAAATTGCAATCATTGAAATAAAGGGTTAATATAAACTTAGGCTACCGTACCGAGATTCTATTTAAAAATATTAATAAAAATTAACTTAGGCTTTCTTAATTTAGCATGGGATCAAACTTTTTTTAAATTAGTTCAATGCAGTTCTATGGACTGTACACCTAAGTCTAGGCATACTTTCTAGCTACTTTGGTAAGCCATAGACTATATAATAGGGTAGTATGGTAAGAAACTGGTTAAAAGCAGACCCAGTACAGTATAAGCTTTTTAAAAACACTTTTTATCCTAAACACTTTTTATCCTTTTTAGCTAACCCCAATAAATATCACTTAATGTCATACAAATACCTATAGGCCTAATAGTAACAAATGTATACCGGTATATCAAATAAATTGATTGACCTTTTCATTAGATAGGCCCTATTATGGTTGGCTTTAAACCTAACTTACATCTAGGCCTAGTCCAAACTTATTTTGTTTAATTTTATATAATTGAGTCACAATATAGTACTTAATGCAAAAGCCTTGTTTAAAAATTGTAGGATTATAGGCCTAACCATTGTAAATTTAAACATATCCCATAAAATATTGTTGTATTGTGTTGGATTTTTATATCCTAATGTCGTATGTAACTTAATTTATAATTGCAATACATTTTTAAAGTCAACACAATAATTAGTGGTTTTGTGTTTTTCAATTGCTGTAATTTCTGTTAGAGTTGGCCTATAACAAATTTAACAAGCCTATCAACACAGGAGAATACAGCAATTAAACCAAGTTAGTCGTTACTCCTTGATATTGTATACCCATCCGTACATGTTCCATGAAGAATAGGCCTACAACTGCTCCTTGGCATGCTGCATAATTGGACTAATTCTACAGCAGAACCGAACCATTTCAAGTTTTCGGATCACACGGTAACTTCAAAGAAGAAAATTTGTAAGAGGTGAACCTCAAAACATTTTTAAATCTCGAGGCCTGGTAAGATATTTATTTGCAACAAAAAACCTTACAACTTTCAAGAAAATTTACTAAATTTGGCTTCTAAAGTAGCCCAATATCAATGATTCTTTCACTGTCTTCAACTTAAGACCACAAACGTTTGAAAGGGTGTCTACTGGTCACTAAAGTCACCAAGAGCCACTGAAAGTCACGGAATTTAGTCAGTGGTCACGGAAGTCTCAGAAAAGTTACTGATCTATTCTTAAGGCGAGATAGTTTTGTAAAAATTGAGATAACGTGTTTGTGAGAAAAATTTTTGCGATGTTTGCAATTTTCCCTTACAGTTTCTGAATATAGGCTACCACACTAAAGTCACAAACTTCTTTTCACTTTTCATCCCCTAAAGTCATAGAGAATTCACTGATTTTTATAGCTATCATGCAGTTGGAGTCATAGGCGTCATTTGGGGGGGGCAAGGGGGGGCAGTTGCCCCCCCAATAATTTCGGTGATTTTTTTTTCATTGGAAATTAAAATGTTAGGTTATGTAACATGGTGAAATATTTGTACATAACAATTATAAACTTCTGAATCAGACTTAAACAAAATGTGTACTTTGTATTATTTACACAAAACTCTTAAATTGACTCATTCTGCAATCGTCATCTGTAGCAGGAAGTCCCATCTCACGTCTGTTGAGTTGTTAAGGCTCCGGTCTACCTGCACGAACGTTACCGAATGCCGCCTCTCGGCCGTAGCGCTAGGCGAGTTCCGCGAGTTTGATGGCTGCAGAGATTTACGGGAATCGTGTTTTAAAATTAACAAATTATGATAGAGATTGACTATTAACTTTTTGTAAAAGTAGAAAGACGGATCTCGTTTTATCTGGTTTTAGAATTTTTTTATAAAATTTATAATTTCAGTTATAGCTAACTGTCTAAAATCGTCTGTGTTTTCTAGGGGCAAGTTTTAAAGATGCAGAGGTTAACGGGGATCGTGTTTTAAAACTAACCAATTAATATAGAGATTGGCTCTTAACTTTTCCTAAAAGTAAAAAGACGGATCTCGTCGGCTCTGTTTTTAGAATTTTTAAATGTAATTTCTAATTTTAACCATAACTGTCAAAAATTATCTGTTTTTCTCGATTTTTAACTCAAGTTTTTCATTAGTTTTGATAACATTACCAAAGTGTAAGAAAGGAAATTTAGCACCGTTATTTTTCTTTAATATGACACATTAGTTGTAGCTCGAGGCTGCATTTAGCAAAAGATAACAGGGTTCTAAAAACCCTTCATTTGCTTCGAGAATAACAGATGATTTTAGACAGTTATAGGCCTATAGCTGAAATTAAAAATTTTATTTAAAAATTCTAAAATAGAGCCGAAGAGACCCGTTTCTTTAATTTTAGAAAATTTAAGTTCCAATCTCTATCTTAATAGATTAGTTTTTAAACACGATCCCCGTAAACCTCTGCATCTATAAAACTTTTTGCCACTAAAAATAGATGATTTTAGACAGTTATAACTGAAACTAGAAATTGTATTTAAAAATTCTAAAACCAGAGAAGACGAGATCCGTCTCTCTCTAATTTTAGAAAAAGTTAAGCGTCAATCTCGATCTTAATTCGTTAACTTTAAAATACGATTCCCATAAACCTCTGCACTGTCTGCAGCCATCAAACTCGCCTAGCGCTACGGCCGCGAGAGACGGCATTCGGTAACGTCGTTCGGGCTCAGGTAGACCGGAGCCTTGCCTTGGTTAAACATAACCTCTTTCGTGTGAAAAGGTAGATATAGTACCTTCGCTTATGTCCGATGTTTACACTGGGTAATCAAATGGGAAAATTACAAACTCTAAGGACTTGTAGGTCTCCTCTTTTTAATGGACTATTTACCAATTCACTTTAGAAACAACTTCACGCCGAGCTCTATCCATTGGCACTAAAATCATTAAAATATATTGCAAATTGTAGGAGGAGTTTCTTGTACAAAAACCCCAATCAAAGTATTAAATATGTATAGATGATTTTGTAATAGATGTTTTTCATTATTTATCTTTTTTGATTAATTTATTATCTATCTTTTTTATCTTTTTTTAATCACTTAGTAATTTTTTACCTCTCTTGTCCTCAATAACAATTTAATTTTTTAGGTAATGTAATGGGCAATATACCGTAGCTGTACTGACCATAACCAACAGTAGTTAAATGTTAAATGATTTTTTGTCCCTTATACGGCAGACTGCAAAGGTGCTTTGTAAAAAACTAATTTTTGATAAAGATAAAGCAACGTGTTTTTTTTTTTTTTTTTTGTTAAATAATAGACAATAAAAATAACTAAATAGTTATAAAATGATGTTTTTTTATTTTAACGATTTAGTATCCATTAACCAATTAAATCCATTAAATTTCTTAAGGTGTTTTACATCACAGTAACCACTGGCAGTTCCAGAAGAATAATGACTTTCTACAAATAGAAACATGTTATATAATCAAATTTTACATGCATTAGGGTATTGTTTTCATGGGTTTGTGAGATAATAAATAAGTTCACATTTTATGGACAGCTTAGTGTCACAATGTAAACTTAATTAGCTTTCATTGACAGTTTTTAGCGAAATTTAAGATGTTTGGCATATTTGTGGGAAGGGGGGAGGGGGTATGACCTTATGAAAATCTTGCCCCCCCAATCAGAATGCTGAAATGACGCCTATGGTTGGAGTAGACAAACGTTTGGAATAATTAAAAAATATGCCCCACAACTTGTTTTGTGTTCTTATAGTTAAAGTTTAGGTTTTTCTAAAATTTCCCTTGAGAAAATCTTTACAACAAAAACATATCAAAGTACACAATTTTTCCACTGGATTTTATAGTTTCCCATTATTTATGATGTGTGGTTTTACTCCAACAAAGTCATTAGACATTTTGTTTTAAATATTTTATTATATTAACATCGTAGGAAAAAGATTTTCATGTTTACGTCGTAATGAAAACATAACCTGTTTGACTGACAGGGCCCGTGATTTGACAGATGCAATCAGCCGCTGCTCCGTTGACGTAGTTTTTTGTTACTTGTTACTTACTTACTTAGTTACTTGTTACTTGTAGATTCCATCCGTAGGCAAAGATGCGTTGGACTGGTCAATATGCCAACTCAAAGTTGGACCTATCTGAGACCTATCTGATCATTTACATAAGATCTTAGAAGCACCTATAACAACAACAATAACAACATACAGCAATAACAGCAATAACAATAACAATAACAGCAACAATAACAACATATTTTGTTATTGTTTTTGTTGTTGGCACCTACCTTATACATTCTAGATTTCTTGGTTGAAACCGATTGCTTCACGTTCCTGCCGTAGTTCAAGGCGCGGCCACACGGGAGCAGCACTGCATTGATCGTTATTTTGAGGTTAGGTTGGCGACAAATTAAAGCATTGGATGGAACGTCTTCTTGTGTATTCATAGTCAATGGTTCCACTCTTCACTTTCGAGGAGCTGGAAACCTCCGTTCTCTCCCTGAAGAGCAACAAGGCTCCTGGCCCGGACGGGATTCCCAGTGAGGCTTTAAAGAAAGTATTTTCAATCAACGCTGACTTGTTGTTGAGAATGTACAATGCCTGTTTGGTAGAAGGGGTGTTTCCGGCTCCCTGGAAAACAGCCAGGCTTGTACTGATCAGCAAGGGCAAAGGTGATCCCGAGCTGCCGTCGTCCCACAGGCCTCTCTGCATGTTGGACACGGCTGGGAAGCTGTTCGAGAAGCTGATCCGTTCCCGCCTGACTTCTGCCGTGGAAGCTGCCGGGGACTTATGCCCCCGTCAGTACGGCTTCAGAAAGGGACGGTCAACGATCGACGCTGTCACCGAAGTCCAGAGAGCTGTGGAGAGAGCCGAGAGCCGCAACCATTTCTCTCGCCGAGTAGTGCTTCTTGTTACGCTTGATGTCAAGAATGCCTTCAACTCGGCGAGGTGGGTCGATATGTTGGATGCGCTTCGCAACACCTTTCGCGTTCCTGCATATCTGTTGCGGCTCATCGAGGACTATCAACGCTCTCGAAGCCTGATTTATGACACGAGGGACGGAACGCGGACGATGGAAGTCACTTCTGGTGCCGCACAAGGTTCAATACTCGGCCCGGATCTCTGGAACGTTGCCTATGACAGCCTCCTGAGGTCCGAGATGCCTGAGGAAACCACTTTGGTTGGGTACGCCGATGACGTAGCAGCTCTCATTGCCGCACGCAACGTTGAGCTGGCCCAACTGAAGTTGAACCGAGTTATGCGGGTGGTCAACAACTGGATGTCCGATCACGGTCTCTCACTTGCTCTTAGTAAGACGGAGATCGTGATTCTCACGAAGAAGAGGATCGACACCGTCGTCCCGTTTCGAGTGGGAAGGGAGGTGGTCACATCAACTCGTGCCGCCAAATACCTCGGGGTTATGGTGGACACCAAGTTAAGCTGGAGGGATCAGATCTTCCGTACGGCGGACAAGGCCGCTAAGGTAGTGACTTACCTTAGTAGGCTGATGGCCAATGTCGGGGGTCCCCGATCCAGCAGAAGACGTCTGTTGATGTCCGCGGTCCAGTCTTTGCTTCTTTACGGGGCAGAGGTGTGGGCAGGCGCTCTAGATAAGGAGTGCTACAGGTTGCGACTCGCCCGGGTTCAGCGTCAAGCTGCGCTCCGGGTGTGTTCCGCCTACCGGACAGTGTCCGAGCCTGCCGTCCTGGTGGTCGCCGGAGTCATCCCTGTCAAGCTCTTGGCAGGTTAGAGGAAAGCGATTTATCAGAGACAAGGCGAGATCGGCAAGGACACGGCAAGAACAGAAGAGCGCTCCCGAACCTTCCAGCAGTGGCAACACAGCTGGGAGCACGACACCCGAGGACGATGGACTGCGCGACTTATCAAGCAGGTCCAACCATGGGTGGAACGGCGGCATGGGGAGGTGGACTACTACCTGACCCAATTTTTGACAGGTCACGGCTATTTTCGGTCGTACCTGAACCGGATGGGAAAGACCGGTTCACCGGACTGCATTTATTGCCCGGGTGTTCCCGACGATGCGGAACACACTTTCTTCCGCTGTCCCCGTTGGGAAGGGCCCCGCCTGGAGGCCACACAAATCTTTGGTGCATTTTCGGTGGACTCGGTCTGCCAAAAGATTTTGGAGGATGAGGGCAACTGGGATTGTTTGTCACAGTTCGTCCGGGGCATCCTCCTGGAAAAGAAAACCGATCTGGACCGCGAAGTGGCCCAGATCCCTTGATCGAGCGGCTGGATAAGGAGTGAGCCCCATGGGCGTAAGCCAAATTTAGGCCTAGCCTGACGTAATGTGACAAACAATTCCAGGTTAGATTCCTAAAGAGTAGAGGAGGTTTTTTAGTGGGTAAACCCGTTTTTTAGGGGAGCCCCACACTACAGGCTGGCCACCTGTGTGCGTAATGCATTTTTCCGCCTCTCCCTCAAAAAAAAAAAAAAAAAAAAAAAAAAAATGTTACGGGGGTATAATTTTTTCCTCAAAATATTATATTTTGCTTTATTGAAATCCTGTAAATAATTAGTGGCTTACTTTTACTGCCTAATAATATTTTAAGACTACCTAATAATGGCATTAAAATAGTACCGACTGTAATTTAATAATTTTCCGAGGATAGGCTTAACCTTAAAAAAAAAAACTTTAAACTTACTGTTGATTTAACTGATAAATATTTGGAGTTCAAGTGAGTTTTATTACAGCCCAAATATCAAATCCATTTAAATCTACTCTACAGGGTTAGGCAAAAGTCTGGACACCCCTAGTTAACTTTTTAACGCGTTGCAGTAGGAAAACCAAACTTGGCACATGTTATCAACATAAAAAACTGCACTTTTTCATCAAAGTCACAACTTTGCCCCTGCCCCCAAAATGGGGTATTTTGGGGGCAGCCCCAAATTTTCAAATGTAAACCCCTATTGAGTGACCCCTCATTTTAAACGGTTTATCAAGAGAAATTAAATGGCGCAAACCGGAGGTCGATATCTCACCTCTATCCAAAATGGCAGCCATTTTAAAATTTGAGATGGGCAAGCAAGATAAAGTCTGGACACCCCCAGTTAACTTTTTAACGCGTTGCAGTAGGAAAACTAAACTCTGCACATGTTAACAACACAAAAAACTGCACTTTTTCATCAAAGTCACAACTTTGCCCCTGCCCCCAAAATGGGGTATTTTGGGGTTAGCCCCAAATTTTCAAACATAAACCCCTATTGAGTGACCCCTCATTTTAAACGGTTTATCAAGAGAAATTAAATGGCGCAAACCGGAGGTCGATATCTCACCTCTATCCAAAATGGCAGCCATTTTAAAATTTGAGATGGGCAAGCAAGATAAAGTCTGGACACCCCCAGTTAACTTTTTAACGCGTTGCAGTAGGAAAACTAAACTCTGCACATGTTAACAACACAAAAAACTGCACTTTTTCATCAAAGTCACAACTTTGCCCCTGCCCCCAAAATGGGGTATTTTGGGGTTAGCCCCAAATTTTCAAACATAAACCCCTATTGAGTGACCCCTCATTTTAAACGGTTTATCAAGAGAAATTAAATGGCGCAAACCGGAGGTCGATATCTCACCTCTATCCAAAATGGCAGCCATTTTAAAATTTGAGATGGGCAAGCAAGATAAAGTCTGGACACCCCCAGTTAACTTTTTAACGCGTTGCAGTAGGAAACCTAAACTCGGCACATGTTAACAACACAAAAAACTGCACTTTTTCATCAAAGTCACAACTTTGCCCCTGCCCCCAAAATGGGGTATTTTGGGGTCAGCCCCAAATTTTCAAACGTAAACCCCTATTGAGTGACCCCTCATTTTAAACGGTTTATCAAGAGAAATTAAATGGCGCAAACCGGAGGTCGATCTCACCTCTATCCAAAATGGCAGAAATTTTAAAATTTGAGATGGGCAAGCAAGATAAAGTCTGGACACCCCCAGTTAACTTTTTAATGCGTTGCAGTAGGAAACCTAAACTCGGCACATGTTAACAACACAAAAAACTGCACTTTTTCATCAAAGTCACAACTTTGCCCCTGCCCCCAAAATGGGGTCAGCCCCAAATTTTCAAATGTAAACCCCTATCGTGTGACCCCTCATTTTAAACGGTTTATCAAGAGAAATTAAATGGCGCAAACCGGAGGTCGATATCTCACCCCTATCCAAAATGGCAGCCATTTTAAAGTTCGGGATAAGTTGATCGACATTCGTTTAAATTAAATCTGAAAATAGCTATTTAAGAATTAAGAATTATTAACATTTAAAAATTATTTTAGAATAGAACCTACCTTGTTTACAGTAGGTGCTCAAAGTGTTCTCCCTGGACAGTCTGGACAAGTCCCATTCTTGTATAAAAATGTGCAGTGGCTGATTTAATGTACTTTCTTGGAATTCTTTCGATTTCAACAAGTATTCGATTTCTCATCTCAACAATAGACTCTAGCTCGTTTGAGTACAAAACAGATGATTTTCATGTTTCAGGTACTCACCACACGGTAATACCATATGGCATTATTTACATAATATCAGCTGTTTTCATTGTTGGCGTTCAAAACACTGAATCATTATTGTGGTTGCGGTCAAGCTAATATTCCTTGGATATTACTTTAAATATTTTCGTTATTAATTGAGTTTGTGTTTTTTAATTAATTTAGTTTGTTTTGTCAAAGTGTAGTATTATGTCTCTCTAGTAAAAACAGCGAATTAAAATATTTTACCCTCAAAGTATCATGTTGTTTCTTAAAACAATATGTGCATAGCCTCAATATTTTTGTTGCGACTTTTTCAAATGTTACGCTTTTAATTTTGGTGTTAGACATTTTAGTAAGTTTTACCAGTGTTTATGGTGTTTTCTTGCACATAGATATTTGATTGATTAGCTTTTTTAATTTTTTGTAAAATGGGGCTAAGTGAACGGGAGCGAATTACTATTTTAATGATGCGAGGGTATGGGGATCTAACAAGATCCTATGAACAGGTTGTGCAGTTGTTCAACGAATCGTTTCCAAACCCATAGGCGTGCCCAGGACTTCAGTAGTGGTGGTGCCAACTGGGAAGAATTGAATCTTTACTAATGCTATAGATGTACGTATGTATGGTATGGTATTGAATTGATACTAAATCAATGGATTGGTTGTTTTGAATAATAAATCAATAAAGTATACAACCTTATATTAGTAACTTTTATTTAAATCTAAGTACACAGAACTTGAATAATATTAATAGACAAACAAAGCAAGTTGTTTTATTTTAAAAAAATCAAGTTAAAAAGGTTTGAGTTGTTTTGTTATTTGAATTTAAAAGACAAGACTTTGGTTAAACTGGTGGCCGAGCAGCCGAACTATCACTAATAATAATCGATTTTTGCTACATTCCAAAAATAGAGTCTGACTTAAAAAATATCGCAAACTGAAAATATTACAAAATGAGATAAAAACTAGGCCTGTAGCAAAATGAGACAAAAATTATCGTTAAATGAGATAAAATCTATCATCAATAAATAAGAAAAGCTATATCTAAAGTGAAGACAAATTATCGTTTAATATAGGCCTAAATAAATTGATAAATGCCTTACCGAGCTAAAACATAAAAAGGAGTCTAAAAGCTTAGGCTAGGCTACGTATCTCACAAAATGTCAAATAGTAGGCATACACGTTTCACATTTTTTATAGCGTCATCCGACGGTCAAAAGGGGTCGTCCATAAATTACGTCATCTGAAAATAGGGGGGGAGGGTCCAGATTGAAAATGACGGTAAGGTGATGTGCAAGGGGGGGGGGTCAGCTTTGATATGACGTCATTTTAAATATGGTGTTTTATATCAAATTTTAACTGTAAAATAATAAAAAAATTCTAACACAACACAACTGTTATAAAATAATTTTCTATAAAATACATTAGACTATTTTATGGCGTTGTTTTATAGTTTATTTTTCAATTGAAAAAGTCATTTTGGCTTTATTTCTGAAAGTAAATTCAGATTTGATTGGTCAATTTTTTTAGTTTATCATGTAGCGTTTATAAAGAATTATTTTTACTTAAAACGGAGTTTTGTAAAAAATGAAGTCATTTTTCTGAGGGGGGGGGGTCAGACAAATTATGATGGTAGGATGATTTTAGGGAGGGGGGGGTCCAAAAAATGGCGAAAAAGCGATGACATAATTTATGGACGGCCCCAAAGCAACTTTGTTTTTCCATTTTCCCAACTATCATAATTTATTTGAATCAAATCATAAAATTAGTTCATATTTCAAGAAAGCCTAAAATAAATTGATAATATCATTGTTGCACGCTCCAATTTATCTGCGCAAATCTGGTTTGCACAAACCAAATTTTACAGACCATCGTAACGTGTAAACGGCAGATTTGCGCAAACGATTGGATTGGAGCGAGATAAATTGGATGTTGGAAGGTTTGTATATTGGTATATATCGATATATTGGTACGATCTCCCGTCTAAACGCTCCGATTATCGCTACGATATGGTTGGTACCGATCAGATTGCACCGATATATTGGAGCGTGTAAACGGGGCTTAAATTTTCATTAACCATGCGATCAAATTGGAAGGTTGGAGCGACAGTTTGGAACGTGTAAACGGTCGTTCATGCCATTTTGCTCAAAGCTAACCTAAAATTAGTGTTCCCACGAATCAGTTCAGTGTGCGCTGTTATACCCTCCCAAGCGTCATGGCCGAGTCTCGTGAATTTTTAAGAGTTTATTAAGTTCTAACTAAGCTTAAAAGTTCTACATAGCATCATAGTTCTACATAGTCATCCTCAAGTAATTTCTCCAAACATTCGGTACATCGTGCAATTCTCTTAAGAACCTCAATTATTCCTATTAGCAAAATTTGCTTCGTTTCAGAAGCCAAGACAAATATACACCATTTACTCCTAGGTTTTCGTATTTTCCGGGTTACTATTCTTGCTAAACAAATTGCATACACAGACCACAACATCACCTCCTCCATGATAACAAATACCGATCACAAAAGGTCTACTGGCGTTTGTAAATCAGAAGGTAGGTTTGAGTATAAATATCGTAGAGTCTAAACTGTCGCGCCTGTGGAAACCTGATTTGCGCAGATATTGGAGCGTGTAAACGTAGCTTTAGCTCCCGGAACCTGTCGGGTTTATGAATGCGGATGCGGCCGATGGTGCGAGCAAATTCAAACTTTTGGAATAAATTTACATCTGGCCTCGCTTTATCACGGACTTGGGTATTTTCTTCTCTACCAGTAGTTTAACAATATATCATATTACTTGGCCTTTCAACATCGTTTTGTTTACGGTATTTTTTTACTTTCGCAAATATGGATATTAGAAAATTATCTCACCTTCTTGTTGTTGTGCCCCTTCAGTTTTCAAATTCTCGACATTCTTTGCTTTCTTTAGCAACCATTTTTAAATAGTAAAGCTCTTCCCAAAATTAAATTAATAAACCTATGTCTTTACACACTGAACACCAAAGCCAGACTGAGTCTACCTAAGTGGCAATCCGGCCGCTGGTCTACGCCCTACACCCGCTAGTAGCGGTGAACTGATAGTTCATTTACGTATTTGTCGCATTTTTTATTTGAAAGTTAGTTTAATACATTATATTTGATTAATTACTAAATGAAAGCTAAATTTTAATTATCATATAAGAATTTGTTTTGAAATAGAGTCGCTAATTATTTTCTGTTGTTCTACTAAGTGAAAATCGCAATTTACACAAACCAAATCTGGATCTAGTGGTGGTGCCGCGGCACCAGTGGCACCACCCGTGGGCACGCCTATGTCCAAACCGCAATCCTATAACAAAATCAGGGGTACGAAAAACTATTCAACGTTTTGAAGAGACTGGTAGTGTAAAAGACCGACCGAGATCGGGAAGGCCTAAAACAGCTACTAACGAAATTAAATCGTTTGATGTTTTGCAGTCAGTAATTGAAAATCCGCATGTTTCCTCAAACAGAGTCTCCCAAAATGTAGAAATTTCTCAAAGATCTGTACTTCGGATCTTACATAGTAGTGGTTTTAAACCCTTTAAAATTCATTTGGTCCAGGAACTTTCAGAGGATGACTTTGATCGGAGAATTGAATTCGGAGAAATTATGATGCGAAACCTTGACGACCACTCAATCAGACTGAATAACAAAGTGTTTTCTGACAAAGCAACTTTTATGTTAAACGGGAATGTCAACCGGCATAACTGCAGATTTTGGACTGATGCTAACCCTCAATGGATGAGGGAGCATCACACGCAAACCCCAGAAAAATTGAATATTTGGCTTGGTGTCGTCGGTGATAAATTTGTTGGTCCCTTCTTTATAAATGGCAATTTAAATTCTGAAATGTATTTGAGAATGCTGCAAGAACAGATTATTCCCGCTATTCAGGAAGCTGTAAATAACTTTGATGAAGTTTGGTTGCAGCAAGATGGTGCTCCTCCGCATTTTGGGCTTGATGTTCGAGCATACTTAGACAATATATTCCATAATCGCTGGATTGGCAGACGAGGGACAATTGAATGGCCTCCGAGGTCACCAGACCTTACACCACTCGATTATTTTGTGTGGGGTTACCTGAAAGACAAAGTGTACTCAACCAAGCCAGAATCGGTGGGTGAGTTAAGAAATCATATAATTGCTGAACTTGAAAGAATTCCAAGAGAGTACATTAGATCAGCCACTTCACATTTTTATGCAAGAATGGGACTTGTCCAGACTGTCCGGGGAAAACACTTTGAGCACCTACTGTAAACAAGGTAGGTTCCATTCTAAAATAATTTTTAAATGTTAATAATTCTTAATTCTTAAATAGCTATTTTCAGATTTAATTTAAACGAATGTCGATCAACCAATCCCGAACTTTAAAATGGCTGCCATTTTAGATAGGGGTGAGATATTGACCTCCGGTTTGCGCCATTTAATTTCTCTTGATAAACCGTTTAAAATGAGGGGTCACACAATATTGGTTTACATTTGAAAATTTGGAGCTGACCCCAAAATACCCCATTTTGGGGGCGGGGGCAAAGTTGTGACTTTGATGAAAAAGTGCAGTTTTTTGTGTTGTTAACATGTGCCGAGTTTAGTTTTCCTACTGCAACGCGTTAAAAAGTTAACTGGGGGTGTCCAGACTTTATCTTGCTTGCTCATCTCAAATTTTAAAATGGCTGCCATTTTGGATAGAGGTGAGATATTGACCTCCAGTTTGCGCCATTTAATTTCTCTTGATAAACCGTTTAAAATGAGGGGTCACTCAATAGGGGTTTACATTTGAAAATTTGGGGCTGACCCCAAAATACCCCATTTTGGGGGCAGGGGCAAAGTTGTGACTTTGATGAAAAAGTGCAGTTTTTTATGTTGATAACATGTGCCAAGTTTGGTTTTCCTACTGCAACGCGTTAAAAAGTTAACTGGGGGTGTCCAGACTTTTGCCTAACCCTGTATACAGACTTCATTGCCTGAAAAAGTTCAATGATCGACTAGCTTTTTAGCGAATTTCCCTATAGGGAATACGCTATTACGGTAGTAGCCATGGTAAGACCTAAGCCAGAGGCCAAAAATACCGTTCGTTCATTTTCATATATATGTATATATGTATATATACATATATATGAAAATATATATATATATAAGATCGATTGACATATAAAGAAAGATCAATCCATCATCTTCAGGTCCGCACAAAACTTTAAAAAACAAACACAATATATATATATATACATATATATATAAACCTATATATATATCTATAGATGTGTCCGTGGTACTGACAACTTTTGAAGGGGACCTCCGATTTTGATGAAATTTGGTATGAAGGTGTAAGACCAGGTCTATTTTCATGAGTTCGCAAACCAGCATGATCGATCGGGTTATGGGAACAGGGTTTTATGGGGTTTCAAAGGGGTAAAAAATGGGTTTTTGGCATTTTTGGACCTTAGTTTTTAAAATTCAACAATTTTAACTGAAAACATTTAAAAGAGCATAAAAAACAAACACTTTAGTATTTTGAATTTTTAACCTGGCTTAACTGGTTGCGGAGAAAATCCAAAAATATGTTTTCCATGTTATTCTTATAAAGAATTAACAAAACCCTGTATCTCACTTATTTATTGGAATAACTTGATAAAATTTGGTATGTACATTCACTAGGTTGGGTTTAACTAATATTTGCTTACAACACCTATATGGCGTTCATACTCACCCCCATGGGGTTTATGGGAAAAATTTTAAAGTGTCGAATATTGATACAATTTGATATTTACCTTACCTAACTATTACATTTTATAACAAAACTAACATTTTCTAACAACATCCTATGGCAGCAAACCTACATACTCATTCCTATGGGGTTTATGGTGAAAATACAAAATCTGAATATCCTTTGGAAATTTGCTGAGTACGCAGGTCTGCTGCGACGGGGGGTAATATAATATTGAGACATTTTTCTATTTATTTCACCTTATTACATTAGGTGTTTAACGTGTGAAACATAAAAAATTAAATTTTAAATAGTTAAATGTAATTTGTTTATATATAGAATTGTAAATTATGATAGAAAAGGCAAGATCGAAGGCACAACCTATAAAATCGTTAATTTATTTTAAAAGTCCTTAAATAATATTAGTCTTGGCAAAAAATTGACGAATCTGTCATTTGTTGTAGCCTACGTACAATGTAAGAGGTTTATCTAATTTATTTTCTTTACTTTTCTTTTATAACTTGCCGCTTTAATTTATACAATAATAAAAGATATTTAAAAATTATTTGATATTTATATACTCAACAAATAATTTAAAAACTAAAAGAATCTACTAGAGGTTTTAAAAACAAACAGCAACAAAAAACACGTTAAGTAAGAGTAAAGCAGTCTTAAAATTATGTGTAGCGTAAAAAAATTCACAAAAAGTGGGTGTTCGTATTTAAAATTAATGACTTCCGGTCTGGGTAGATTACTTCTGGTACATCTTGTACATTGAAATTATTATCAATGGATAGAGTGCAACCGGTTTACCTATAATGGCACAATTTGTTTTCGTGAAAAATAAATTGTGTAGATTTTAAAAGGGGTGTGCTGGTGGTCTGGGACACCCGGTGGGATATATAATATAAAAGGTTAGATACCTGCAGTCTGCCGAGTGATTCTGTGGTAATCTTGAAGACTACGCGTTTCGACGGATCAATCCATCATCTTCAGGTCCGCACAAAACTTTAAAAATTCAACACATTCTTGATGGTCACATCAAAGTTTTAAAAAAACAAACACAAAACGAACAAAGACGACATTTAACAAAAGTTCACATATAGACCTACTTTAAAACATTTATAACTTGATGCGCGCAAGTCATGTGCCAAGTCTCGACTCAGTATATATATATACTAGCTGTTGCCCGTCATGGCTTCGTCCGTGATTGAATTTATTTTATAGGTAGTAAAATCTTTTTAACAAGCAACAAAATCTTCTCCTTAAGGCTTCTTTCAGATCAGTGCGGTCCGGCGCCGCACCGGACCGGACGAAAATGTTTTGACTGTTGATCCTAATGGGAGCGTTCATACGCACTAGTATGAACGCTCCCATTTAGGACCAACAGTCAAAACATTTTCGTCCGGTCGGGTGCGGCGCCAGACTGCACTGATCTGAAAGAAGCCTAAGAATGACATTGAAACAATGAAGTAGTGTCACTGGAGCTCTGAAGAAATTTTTCAAAACCTTTTCTTAATGAGAACCTATGAGCAAATAGGAACGACCATGTCAAATTTCAACCCCGTAGGCCCTACAGTCATTTTGAAGTCATGTGGGGCGGAGCCCTAAAGCATCACTTCAAAGCCCTAAACATCAAAAACTATTTTTGAAAAACGCCTTTTAGCAAAAACAAAGAGTGAACCTTAAATTTCAACCCCGTAGGATCTATGGTAATTTTGAGGATTTGTGGGGAGGTGCCCCAAAGAAAATATGAAAAATCATTTCTTATTGAACACTTATAAGCAAAGAGGAAGTCCATATCAAATTTCAACCTCGTAGGCTCTAGATTAATTTTGGAGTCATGTAAGGTGGAGCCCTAAAGAACTTCAAAAACTATATTCACAAATTCTTAGTGAGCACCTATGAGCAAACCAGAATATCCATGTTAAATTTAAACCCCTTTGGATCTATGGCAATTTTGTGGTTCTGTGGGGCGGAGCCTAAAGGAAATTTGCCAAATTTTTCTTAGTGAGCACCTATGAGGCAAGAGGAACGTTTATGTCAAATTTCAACCCCATGGGCCCTAGATTAATTTTAAAGACCTGTGGGGCAGAGCCATAAAGAATTAAAAAAATCATATTTGCAAAACCGTTTCTTAGTGAGCACCTATGAGCCAAGAGGAACGTTTATGTCAAATTTCAACTCCATGGGCCCTGTATTAATTTTTAAGACCTGTGGGGCGGAGCCATAAATAATTTGAAAAATCATATTTGCAAAACCGTTTCTTAGTGAGTACCTATGAGCAAAGAGAATCGTCAATATCAAATTTCAACACATAGGCTATATATTAATTGTGAGCTTCTGTGGGGCGGAGTCTAACCTTTGAGTACATAATGTGGCACTGATTTTAAGAAGTACTGTTCTTAAATGTTAAGTACTATCGACCCTCTTGGAAACCACAGGACCAGATCTTTGTGTGGATTACACAACCTCTGTTTTTACCGTTTTTTAGCGAATTTCCTTATAGGGAATACGCTATTACGGATGTAGTCATGTTAAGACATAAGCCTGGGAACATGTTACTTTTTTTCATTTTGAGGTCCCAAAACACCGTTCATTTAAATATAACTTTTGAACGGAACCTCCAATTTTGATGAAATTTGGTACAGGTGTGTTAGGCAGCATTTACTTGAGTTTTCAAACCAGAATGATTGCACAATGTTAACATAGTTTTATGGGGTTGCAAAAGGGCCAAAATTGGGTTTTTGCCTTTTTTTGATGATAATTTGTAAAATTCAACAATCTATCTAAATAAAGTAGAACCTCGATAGTTCGATTCTTTAGAGCGTGACGAACTATCGAAAAGTCAACCTATAGGGAGCTTATATGGGAAATTTTTCTACAGGGAGCAAAAAGATCATGAGTTGACTTTGGTAAACACTAAATTTTAAAAAATATATCTTGATTTAACTATAACATAACCAAAATTAAAATATTTCACCATTCATTTTCATTTTAACTTTTGTCACTCCCCAACATTGACATTATCAGTCATTACTGACATGCTAGTAGTCACGGACCGTGTCGAACTATAAGGAGTGTCAAACTACCGACAGTCTAACTATCAAGGTTCTACTGTATATATAATTCTGTAAGCAATTTTTTTAAGATTGTGAGCATTTTACTAACTGTTGGAAGATGGGAGGGGTCTCAATGGCATCAGTCCAACACACAGTGGCAGATCCTGGCTAGGTAAAGATTTATATTTATATACATTTATAAATATATGAATTTGAACGAACAGGGTTTTTGGCTTCTTGACCTCAAAACAAAAAAGTAATACGGTCCCGGTCTTACGTCTAAACCATGAGTAGTACCATAATAGCTTATTCCTTATAGGGAAATTCACTAAAAAAAGGGTAAAACCTAAAATTTGCATTTAGTAGTTTTAGCACTTAAAGAAATTATTAATTTTTCCGTCGTCAGACTTAAATTAAATTACACAATATTTATAATAAATCAAATTAAAGACTGATACTCTGAAGTCATATTGGATGTGTTAAAATAAATCAAAAACATTCGGTTATATTGGTATTTATTTCTGTTAGTATTATATGTACAAATAATATCTCTACAAAAGTCACATGATACATATTATCCAACTATTTTTTTGTTGTTATCCTAAAACAACACTAAATATATGACAATAACTTGTTCAGACTATTGTAGGAATTTGCTTGCTCCATCTTAAACATTTACTCTAATATTAAAAATACTAAGCTCATTTCTATAAGAATAACATATTCCATGTCATTTACTTTATGGGTGAAATCAACAGAGACAGGGATAACAGAAATTCTAATATATATAATAGTTTCTAAAACATTTAATAACTTTGGCCAATTGTGGAAAAGTATTGCTTTTTAGATGACATTGCACTATTTTCAATAAGTTGAACAACAGACAAAATACTTCAAAATAATTTTTAAGATGTACCAAATCGTGTTTCCAAACCAAATAAGACCTTATTTCATATATGGAGCAAACAACCCCGTTACATGTTTCAGGTAAACAACTAATTTAAGTACAAAAGAAGTTCACTAATGTTGGAGAGATATTATTTCCGAGTGTGGACGGCCTATATCCGAGTGCGGGCTAACTATCGCGGCGCTCTATCCTCTACAGACAACAAGCTGCCTGCCAGATCAACCTGAGTTTGATTCTCTGAAATTATACTAAGTTAACATTACAATAATTAGTAATAGTATAATTAAACATCCAATAAACGATACACTATCAAACGTAAATAAAAACAATAAACATTAATCAACGTGTTTGAATTTCGCATAATCGTTACCCTTACTCTAACAACATCGACTTACATGTTTCAACTATCGACGTAAAGTTAGACACTGTTCGCGCCAGCTAAATCGGCACGCTACGGAGCAATATAGGAACTGTGAACAGAAACGCAGGCGTTTCTTAACTATTTGACGAGTGCTCGACCAAAGGCACCGGTCCCCGACGGAAGCGCAGGGCGAGGGGCGACGCGACGGCGACATCTAGGAACAACAACGAAACATGCCGGGGAAGAACAAAACATATGGCACTACAACGGTACACGTTCCTGTTTGATTTTTAATAAGCTCGCCGACGTTATCCCTATTTGACGATAAAACTATAATTACAAAAGCAACAAATCAACATGACTAACATTAGGATAAATCCGACTAAACGATATTAATAAAAGCATGCACTAACATTAAAGAAACATTCGATGCCGTGGCCGTACCAGGGACGCTTAGAAAACTAACAACGTTTATTATAAATGGACGTTCGAACAACAACTCTAACACACGACTAACACTATCAACAAAAATTTCAAAAATATTTTTCTCTAACGAAACTTTAAATTACAAAAATTGTTCTCTAAAATTCAGTATGTAGACGAGAAATGTCAAAACGGAGAGTATTATTATGAGATACTTAACGCTAACCGAAACCTAGCTATAACTAAAGTACGAGCTAGCACACCTAGGCGAAGCACCATATCATATGTACAACGTTCACTCGAGACAAGCACCACTGATATCTATCTACACCGGAAACCTAACCGAACCGACAATCGCGATAACAACTATTTATTTGTGTTATATTGCTATAAAAATTATACAGTACTCTAGTGCACCGACTCGACTGTACAAGTTTGACGTTATCTTTCCAAAAAGCTATGAAACAATGTAGAAACAATTTATGTCGTGTGTACCAAACGGAAAACATAAATATAAAATCTTACACGTATACCGATACTTCTGTAGCGATATCTATTTTTGTTCGAGACGAAATGACACCTCATATTTGTAAATGGTTAAAACAAAAACTATAAAAAATATATCTCTCACACGTTTTAATATTGAGTATGAATACTATGTTCAGCGGGTTTCCACCCTAAAACTACACTATTGAGTTATGCGATTATGCGATTGTAAAAACATAATATCGACTACATTCACTGTTAACATGCTTATATGAACTGAATAAACTTCCATGAGAAAACAATACAACAAATAACCAGCTTTAACCTGCAAAAAACTTAAACAACAAACAAGAATGGTTAGTAACAGAATGATAAACTATTGACCCGCAATTAAATAAACTAAACCCGCAACAAAAGACTGAGAAAATACCTGAGGCGAGAGACTGAGCACTCTCCGACTGTTTATATCTATGACTATGAGATAAAAGACGGCAAACCAACACATAGGCACACCGTTGTCGACTGAAGAGTGAAGAGGTCCAATTGTCCAGCCCCGATGTAATGAGTCACTATGTAATGTAAGGCTACTAGTCAGTCTTCTCTATACCACACCAGAACTGGACTTTATTGCTTGTAAGGTGTATACACTTTGTATGTGGTGGAAACTAATTTAAGGTTGAGCCAAGAATTTGCTAGTATTTAAAAAGATAAAAGGTTACTTAAAACCTATTAGAATAACAATCTTATTTTGGATGAAAATTAAAGATCTAGGTAAAAAATTTTGTAAGACTATATAATTTGATAAAATGAGAAGTAGAAACCTAGTAGAATATCTGATGAAAAAGTGGCACTACTATTGTTAAATGGTTTACAAAACTATATTTTGCAACAGAGTTTAACTTTTAATTCTAAGAACCGACAAAATTCAAAAACTCATTTTTGTAGATGTTCTGGAAATAAGTTTGCTAATAAGGCTGTCCTAAATACACTTTCCATCTATGTATCTTTTATAGTCTTTGATAAGTTATGTATTATTTTTCCCGCTATTCTTTATCAACCATTTGGTGATTGAATACAATATCCCCCCTTACTTAGTGATTTTTTAAATTGTCCTTAGTATGTACAATACCTTCACTTCTTTGATATCTCTTCTACAATATCTGCCCAAACCATAAACAGGTTTCCATTATGTA
Organism: Neoaliturus tenellus; assembly: GCA_030545055.2. Taxonomy (NCBI): domain Eukaryota; kingdom Metazoa; phylum Arthropoda; class Insecta; order Hemiptera; family Cicadellidae; genus Neoaliturus; species Neoaliturus tenellus. The sequence continues at coordinate 57,711,963 of CM061536.1, read as the reverse complement.
TTATATGAAAACAAACCCTTATGAACAAAGTTATTAACAAGCAACATTTTGTGAAAAATTACTGATTCCAGGTTTTTTGTTTTAAACTGCTGAGCATGAAAATTGTCCCTAGAGAAACCCTTCGGGCATTTCCTTATGATTGAATGAAATATTTTTATAAAAATGTTATGGAAAATGTGTAACTAACTAGAGTATACAAAGGTGTGCCTTGTGTTGGGTCCAGTTTGTACTTGAGGTTACACAGGAGGACGTCACTATACCTAGTACCTGTATTGAGACTATAAGCAAGCAAATGGAAGCATCAAGGAAGCTACAAGGCAGACGGGGTGACAAGTTTGTACTGTGGAGGTAGCTAATCTAGTTGTACTTGACCTTACAGTAGAGAGCGTAAATAATACCATCTATAAATATTGCTGTAAATAAATGCTCGAGTGATTTTATCTACATATAAATCTGTACAATATATCAACTCTTGAGACGATACCCTGATCTGACATAGATGAATGAGTTTCAACGATTTAGACACAATGATTCCGAACTTGTCGTAAATCAGGTACAACTGTTCTTCATGATTGTTTTGACAAATGTCACTTCGGAAATACAAAATTCACAGATTAACAAAGCATACAGACCCGAGCAGTGATGTAAATAATAAGTGCAAACATAAAAATATGAAATATAAAACAAGTAAAATAAACTCTGAAGTGGAAAAAAGTGGGGAACCCATAACAATGTGTACTGTTAAGTACAGAGAGGTAGCGCAGTATAAAATAACTGTAGAGAGCTTGTACTAGAGAGCAGTTATGAGGTAGGGAGCTGAGGTAGATTCCAAATGGAATACGACAACTAACTGAGATCGGTCAGTTGTGATGTGTCACGTAAAGGTGATGTGTCTGTGAGAAACATGCAGGGGAGAGTGGAATACGTAATATATACTCAACAGAAACCTGTCAGCTGTTATATGTAAGTAGAATCAAATTAATTAAATGATAATTTAAAATTGGTTTGGATTGTTCTAGCTACAACTTAACACACTAAAGATGAACTGCAAAATTAGTTGGTTATAAGAGGCTTAAAATTTTTCTTGGTTATAAGAGGCTTAACATTTTTCTTAACTAGTTATGTCACAGTAAATAAAAACCATTTGACTCTCATTTGTTCATAAAAAATGTATATTTTCACAAACAAATCACCTTTACGGAAACAATATCTATAAATAACTTAAAACTAATTACAACATTGTAAACTTAATATGAATATAAAATTATAACGGAATATCTTCAACAACGTAATATAAAATGTGTAAAGTTGTCCAGTAAAAGTGTAAAATGCTATTAAATGCTGATTCTACTTTGTTCTTCAGTCTTACTACCTATTTGTAAACAACTGACTTGATAAAAAACAAGTGAATCCGAATACTATGTGTCTACTATTGTAAATAATATCTCATAAATATATCGTATAAAGAACAAAATACTCTATATATATAATATTGATTTGTATAAGAACAGGAATGAGGTAGATAACAGAGTCGAGGTAGACGATATGGCGATGGGCAAAATATAAATAACCACAGATGTTACTGAGATTTGTCTTTCACTGATCCGTTTGAGATCTGTCGGAAGCGGCTGACCACTTCCGATTACACAGTAAAATTGTTCATGCGATACAAAACATTAAAAAAATGAGTATCCGATTAGAAAAGTAAAAAAAATCAGGTTTCACAACTAACACAGTCGATATAAACCAGTCGTGATTAACTAAATAAATATTTGTCAAAACTTATCTATAAAAAAAAAAAATCAGATCCTTTGAAAACTGAGACACAGTGAAAAAAATAAATAACCTCAAAAAAATAAACGTTAACCATTTGAACACAAAAAACATTTACAAACTAATATTCAGATAGAAATCCAAGTTCGTTAAAATTCAAATAGATGGTTGACGCCAGCGCCGGGGCCTGGTCACTCCGCCTTGATTGCCGGCGGTTCTGGCTCCTCGTCCTCGCTGTATTCTTCTTCCTCTCCCCCAGATGAGTCCTCCGGCCGGTCCATCATCCGATGGTTCAGGTTCGCCAGGTTCCCTAGACCCTCCAGTCCCATGCGGCGCTGTTCCTCGCTCATACGCGCTGCCATCTTGGCTGCCTGCTCCGCAGACAGTTGTAGCTGCGAGTTTTCCGCTGTTTAGAAAGGTCATGTGGTTAGTTGGATTTATAAAGTACAAAACAAATAGGGGTGGGAGAGTAGTGGGGTATTGAGTCATAGTGGGGAATCGAGTCAACTACTCAGGTATCGAGTCATGTTGAATAGTTGCATAAAGAGTTTAAAGTCAACTTTAAAAATGATACCAGTTAATAAATTATTGGTGTAAAACTGTTAATGAGCTCTTATTCAGAACTAATTTATTTTTTGAATTATTGCTAATTGATAAGTCTATTAAAGAATGAAAATACCTGGTAGATAACATTAATTTAGGTCAATACAATACAAAATAGTTAAATGAATATTGGTCAGAGTATGTACATTTACAGTGTTATTTCACACTTTTTAGTACAACTTCTGAGCATAAAGTAAAAATCATTTTTTTAAAGTAAAAAACAATATAATATAGAAGTATTGGTAAGAATAATGTAGTTCAAGGAATAGTTTTAGACAAAATGGCTTACTAGGAACTCATTATTATGAAGATTTTATTTTGATAAATGGAGCATTCTGTCTTACAAAACTTGCCAACTTAATTACATAGCATCATGTTCATGGTATGACCGAGACTACTTGGCTTGAAACTTAGGACATCTTAATGTTCAGAGCTTTTAGCTTTTTGCCTCGCCCCTGAGGTCACTTTACAGTTTTGAAAACGTTCCGATCAGCAATGATTATGTTCTATCATCTCTAGAATATGTTACTATGACCCTCTTCTGCTGGACATCAAACAATAGATTGCCGAATAAAGAATTTATCTTTGTGACTTCTCAATGACAAGACAGCCAAGTGCTGGAATTAAACATGGATGCTTGAATTCAATGAAAAAAGACTTTTGGTAATCCGACATTATTGGCAACAGTTGGTTAAGGTGTGTTTCACTTGATTATCATAAGTAAACTGTATTTATTGTTCAGACAACAAAATTTAAAAAAAACAACCGTTGGATTTATTTTGTGTTATAAATGGATGGTACTAAGAAACATTACCTTTATTGCAAATAATCTTTTTATACAAAACTGAAGTTTTCAAATGAAAACTGTGCGAGGCGCCAAACGAGTAAAACTGAGATATTTGAGGTTTTCTGTTAGAAACAGGGCGTAATTGGGGTAATACTTTTCCAAAACATAGCAGTTTATTCATTAAATTGGCATTGGTTTATATTTTATTTCACAACTTTATTCTGATATTGAGTATTTTGATATTTAGCACAGTTTTTATTACAACGCTCCAATTTTTAATATAATTTAATGTTAATCTAATCTTTGATCAGTGGCAGGTTGGCGCATTGATATTCCGCACAATGATATTGCTGCCCTGGGTTCAAATCTACATATTGCCAGGAAGTTTTTATCAGTACCATTCGAATATACTGTAACGGCCCACCACCTGCATGAATTACCTAGTATGATCCATGCACCGATCAAGAGTCTAGAAGATGGGGCTAAGTAAGGCAAAAAAGGCTGCCAACTTCTTAAGAAATCTACATCTTTAAAAAACTAGTTTGTTGTTAAAACTCGTAAGCAAATGTCATCAAATGCAAGTCAAACCAACCGATGAACTGTAGGTAGGTGTCGAGTATGGCCGAGCCGGTCGACGGCCCGCGGGGGTCCTTGCTGTGTGGTGAGGCGCCCAGCGCGGGGTGGTTGTGGCGCGGGGGTGACAGCGGCCGCATCTCCACGCTGCCGTACCGCGCGAGGGGCGTCGTCGGGTAGAGTGGCGCACTGTTGTGGATGGTCAGGTCTTCGGGGTCGTCGCCGCCGCACACGGAGCTGCCGGATGACTTGAGGTCCAGCCGGGTGTCGGAGCGGCGTGGTGGACCAGTGGGCGAGGCTCGGGCTCGCAGCTCTGCCGCCGACACCTGCGATGGCAACAGGTGGTTACAGTGTGTTTCACTTGTAATAGTCACATTGATTTATTTGCTCAAAACTCAGTATTCTCTTTTATTAGGGAGAGTGAAAAACCAAACAAAAACTTTTTAAAATCAAAACAAATTATTTAATATTGACTAAGTTAAAACAAAGTGATATACGCAAATCCATTGCTGAAATGGAAAAAGAAAGTCTGCAAGGAAGTGATTCCCAAACTTTTTTACCTAAACCAAAAAAGGCCAGGACCAAATCTAACCTTGTCTTTATGTCTTTATTGTCTGTCGAGAAAACTGAATAAAAACTTTAAGAGCTGTGTCTACAACCCCAAACCAAACAATTTTGATGAGTTGAAGAATGCAACCATTGAAGAAGCTACCATTTCTGCAGAGATGGAGATGTTAGGAGATCTGTATTCGAAAATGATGGGCATAATCTTGAGGACATTAATATTTTTCAAAATAACTGAAATGGCGCGTAATGAGCTTTGTTAATTAAAATGGCAAATAATGAGCTTGTATTTTATGTAAATGAATATGCATCATATAAAGAATTGGCTTAAAAGTATTTTATTGGAAAACCATCTATCTCCCATGTGTAACCATTGACTATGTACACTAATGTGAATAGACCTCTCATCCAATGCATTTAGTTTGAGGCAAAAATTTGGAAGTTCGGGGGATGCGGCACCAGAGTCCCTGCCATCGATCTAGTTATTATTTAGCTGATTTTACAGTGCTGCAAAAACACAATACCAAAACATAAACATAACTCTTCAGTTATAAAATGTTTCATCCTTGGTTGAGAGGAGTGGTAATACTGATTTATCTATCATATATTATGTGTACTTCCGTGTATGCCGCACGAGATCGCACCACTGTCAACAGGCATCACACACGCCTATGCTATGAGAAGTCTACTCATGTTAGTGTACATAGTCAATGGTGTAACTCAAATTTGGCTTAAATTAAGCTTCAAAACTTGGATTTACAACAGCTTTTTCACTTATACACCCACCTTGACGCCGGCCTTGGCCAGTAGCCGGCTCGCCAGCTCGGGGTCGAACGGTGATGGCATCGGCAGCACTGGCAGGTCCTTGGTGCTGATGCCGCGGTGTTGCCGACTCATGTGCGAGTGCAGGGAGTTGCGGCTCTTGGCCACGGTGCCGCAGAGGACGCAGCGGTAGCCGGGACACACGGTGTGTTTGTCCTCGAGGTGGGTGCGCAGCGTGTGTGCCGACCGGTAGATCTTGCCGCACTTGGGGCACGGTCTCGGGTCAGTGGCGCGCACTCGCATCATGTCCAGCCCCCGCCGCGCTGCAACACAACGCAACGTCAGACGTCTTGTTTCCACATAATAAGTTCAGCGGGAGGCCTTCCGGCTGGTAACTTTTTTCGTTATTGACTTTTATCAACGGTAAGACTTAAAATTTCAGTTAGGTTAAACATTGAGTAAAGATGGCATTATTTTATAACATAAATAGTGTTATAGGGAATAACATGAAATAGGGAAAAAGGAAAACGGGAAAAGGTGCTCACCTGAGGTTCTCAGCACCCTCTAAAAGCAACTATCAATTGTTGGAAAAGCTGTTTGTATTCGGGTTATCCGAATCAACTACATATTGCATAAAATAAATAGTTATTGTCATCGTTGAAAACTATTAAGAAATCTAATCAAATTGGAGTTTTCAATTGTTGAAGTATTTTAATTATATTGTATCAGTAGCGTGCCCAGCACGCATTCTTGTCATTCATCGTTTTTATGTTTTAACACTGCATCGCCACTACTCAATATGTTGAGAAATAGTTCTATCTTTAACCAATGGTTTATATGAACGATTACAGAGATACATGCAAACGGATTGCTAAGTCCTTCTCACTTGTACAGTATCAACGAGAACAGTTACCTTTCAGAAGGGATCACTCCAAAAAATCTCTCATTTTCCTAGTCTATTTGTTTATCGTTCTAAAGGGAAGTTTTGTTTTAGAGACATGTCTCCCTGAGGTTTTAGGTATTGCAGTTGAAGAAAACACAACTTTAATTCAGCCATTTTTTCTTTTTTTTCAATCATGGTAATATAGCCCCTGAACTTGTTGAATATATATTATGGTTTTAAATTACCTTATGCGTCTCCAGTTTGTGTGGTTGAGTTACACTACAACCAAGGTTTCAACGCTAACATTGCGTCATTTTCAAGTAGACTGTCACAGTTTGAAAGCAGTCACATTTTTGGTCGGGAAGAAGTTGTCATTGGTAAAATATACCAAAAAGGCACATGAAACACGCACACACCCATTTTTAATGGACACGAACTAATACAAAATACGTATAACTTTTTAGGCCTACAGTCAGAATGACTCGCTTTCCACTACTACTTCACAAATCCTAATCACGGACATCGCGGTTGGCGGCCACACAACACGCAGGCTGACGGAACGCACAGGTGTCCTGTAGTGTACTCTACCAGTCTAACTAAAGACGAATAAGGTAATTTAAAACCATAATACAATCTAGCCATGTTAGCCTCTCCTCTGGAAGGTAATTTTTCTTACTAATACAGTTACCAGCAAGACGAATGTTTCGAGGGTAACTCCTCTTTAAAAAAAAATTAAAACTTTTAACTGTTCCATGGCGAACAGTTAGCTGGTGGCTCCTTTTTTAAGAGCAAATTTTTGCTGAAATGTGTTCTATAATAGCATCCCTTGAATTTCCTTACAGCATTCCCTGAAATCTCCTCCCTCCATCAAGCCAAAAAGGGGAAGATGGCCCATGAGGAGTTATAATAAAATTTGATTTTAAGTATTCCAAATTACTTCTAATTTTTTACATTTTTTAAGGAGTTAAGATCTTTAAAAATAAAAAAATTCCACACAACAACAATGTTTTATTACTAAATTTCCATCTGGTTAAGATACAGAAAATTTAAACTCATGCATAAACTAAACTTAGCATGCAACTTATAGATATGAGTAATGCAAGCATACTCACCATTTAAGATTCACCATAAATGTTGTCATGATACAAAGCTAAGTGACAGCGGTTAGTGTACTGAGATGCTCAGCTTTGGGATTTGAGGGAATTGGAATTTAGTATATATAACTGAAGCAGTCATAAATATTTTTACAATAAAATTGAGAAATTACCTCACTACAATGAGAGTGGATAGTTTTCCACTTAAGGATTTCAATTTGTATCTTTACTGATATATTTAGATTGATTTACTATTGAATTAAAACTTGACCTTAATCTATACGATATTCTTGTGTTTAAAATACACTATGTTACAGAACATAAGGAATCTCTTTCAATTTCTTTCTATGGACAAATATTATTTAAAGACTATAAAAAGGGTCCAATAATCCATATAACATGATTAGTTTTAAGTGTTAAAAATTAACTAAGCATAAACTAAAAAATATATAAGAATTGAATGTAAAAAGTAGTGTGGTTATTTGTAATTACTTTGCCTAATTTATAGCAATTAAATTCAGGTTTTATTCTTAATCATCCCAAACCATGTTTATCCAATCATTATCTCAACATAACAAAACTGAATAGTAAATAAGGAAAACAAACATGAATATGTTAAAACTTAATCCGATATTAAATCCATATTTTATTTCCAGCTATTTTCTAAATATGATTTGTTATTTTTTTTTTTCATTTAAGTTCATCTTAGATTTTCTTTAAGCAAAAATTCAATTGATTTATTCTATTTGGTGACATTGTAAATGTTTTAACTTTGATTAAACTCTTTTTAGACTTTTTTAACATAACAGAATATTCAAAATTTAATAAATAAATACCTAAACCTATTTTTATTTTTACCACAACTTCAATTACTTATGCTACTTAATAATTAATTATTACAACTTTCACCACAAAACATTGGATAGTTACTAAAAACTAATTTTTAGGAAAGAAACTAGATTATTTCATTTATATCTAAGCTTCAAAATATTAAAAACTAAAATTTTACAACATATTTCAGGTAAAAAACAACTCGGCTGGCAAACAATCACAGCTTTATTTCCATCGCTAACACTACAATACTGTCCATGAGATCGGGCTTCACCGGCCAGGAAATTCCGGAAATTTATAGTTTCACATATACGTCCACTTAAGGTTCTTCATCTTAACCCACGTGAGGGAGTGCTTGGTTCGCATGTGATTGCGGACGGAATTCGGGTGCGCGAAGAGACGTCCGCACTCCGGAACGGGACAGAGGGGGGAATCGCGCGGGTAATGGTCGTCGATGTGCGCTCGGATCGTCAACAGATCGGGCAGCAGGGCGGCGCAGAGTGGGCACTCGTAACCGGCCGCGGCATCTGTAACCACGCCAGACGACGGTTAGTGCCAGAGCCGGGCCCCCCTCAAACACAGAACATCGCGGACACAGACAGCCGGTGGGGCAAAGATAAACCGTGAGGGAGAAGAAAATGGACCTTAATTGGTAGAGATTCGGTAAAAATACGTCGATCGATGAGAACAATTTTAAAAACAAAGGACAAATACAAATATTCTTGATGAAATTATTTTTGCTACATTAAGCATCAGTTTGTTTTATCAAATCAATCTTAAAAAAGGCATCATAGAATTTTTTTAGAATTCGAGGAGCAGCAGATCTAAAATTCTACTTTTTTACCCCCGTTTTCAAGCTTTCAAAGTTTAAAACCCTATTTAGTTGTTATGTATGTTTCGACATTGTATTTATTTTTGTAAAAACTTTCTAATATGCCTAAAAAAGTTAATTAATACTAATTTTACAAAAAAATTACAAATTTTAATATAACAATTTAATAATAAATAGTATTAAAAAGTGAATGGATCAGCCTTAAAAAACTTAGAGATTTTTGTTATTTCAGCAAATGCAGCAATACAGCGAAGAAGCATTTCAATCATCAAGACTTCTTTGGGATAACAATAATCAAACCAAAAGCCTATTGAGGCAAAATTAAAAAAAGCCAAACTTTGTATACAACATACCTCTAAATTAATTAAAAGTTAAGATAGTTGATTAATACCTCAAATTAGAACCTTAATAATTTACCTTCATTATTTATTACACTGTTTAAAATACCCCCCGTCGCAGCAGATCTGCGTACTCAGCGAATTTCCAAATTAGTAATATTTGACCAGCTAAACTTGTAAACAAAATTTCATCACGTGCTCATAAATAGGGAAATAAATGTCTATTCTCCTTAAGATATAGGGAAAGAGTATGCAGGTATGCTGCCATAGCCATGGGGACACTAAAAGTAGGTTTTTAGCATAGAAAAAATGTATTTCGACCATATAAAGCCATCCTAGTAAGTTTCATCAATATCTGTCCATAAATAAAAGAGTTTGCCTATTCTCCATATGATTAACATGGGAAAAGAGTATGCAGGTTTGCTGCCATGATAAGTACAAAAACCAAGATTTTTTACCTTAAATGGATGAATCTCAACCAAATGAAGCTAAATACTAAGTTTCATCCAAAAATATTGGTTAATAAGTGAAATATTAACACATCCTTATTCTCCATAAGATTAACATTGAAGCCCCAAAAGACAATGTACTGTCTTTAGACTTTGTAATATCTCGGTAACCAATGGAGATAGAGCAAAGCTTCAAAATACTAAATTGTGTGTTTTTTTTAGCTAAATCCAATGGTCAAAATAAAAATTTAAAATTTTTAAAATTTACATATGAAAAATGCAAAAAACCCATTTTTGGGGTACAAAACCCCCCAAAACTACCCCTTCCGGTAGGTCGATATGTCTGGTTTACGAACTCATCCGAATAAATGTAGGATTACACATCTCTACCAAATTTGGTGTTGATCGGACCATTTTTACGAGAGTTATCGTGTCTAGGGACACATACATACATACATACATACATATATATATATATATATATATATATATATATATATATATATATATATATATATATATATATATATATATATATATATATAAATTTTAATGACTATTATTTTTCGTCTCTGGGCACCTCAAAACGAAAAAGTAACATGGTCCCGGGCTTAGGTCTTTCCATGAGACCTACGGTAATAGCTTATTCCCTATGGGAAATTCGCTAAAAACATTTAGAAGCAAAATCACAAGAAACCGTGTGGCGCATTGTTAATGAAAACCAAGCAAGTTTTAGTACTAAAGACGTTAAGTGTTACATATCTTATTTGTTACAATTGGGTTTGTGGTATAGTATTGTTGATAAATAGACAGAATCTATTACAACAGATTTAGAACTTTTGCTAGAAATAAAAAATGCTATCTTTTTAGAGGAACTGTCTTGTTTCTTTTTTTATATTAACCTTTATTTAGAAATTTTAATTAGTTAATCAAAAGGTTTCTTTCAGTTGAGGAATGAAGAGGAAAAGAAAAGCTAATACTGATATTACTTTTTGAATCACTTTAAGTATGTAATTAGTTAAAAATGTTCAAGTGACCGATGACTCATTAAAGATGAAGTACCCCATCCCAGCATATTACCATATGACAACAAATAAATACTCAAGAAAAAGATTCTATGATTATCAAAATGTACAACTCTAAGTTCAAAACTAATAATGTTATAGAAAAATCTATTTACAAAAATTATTGTTAAAAACCTTTTCTTGTGATAATGCTTTCAAAATATTATTGTTTGCTCGTGAGCAGAACTCGATCAAACCAAACGAAAGGTATAAATTTTATTACAATGAAGAGAGTTTACAGATAGGATCTCTAAATCTCTAACCTAAATCGAAAGTGGTTTAGGAAATAAAATAGAACTGTTCTTCCACTTTATATAGCATATTTAATGCATCATACGACAACATAGATACAAAGTGTAGCATGGACGCGACACCGATTGTGCTCGTAACGATAGTATAATATTGTATGGCACTACAGTACAATGGGTACTGTCTATAAATAATGTACAACATGTGGTTAGCAATCTGTGCGAGTATGTAAACAGTAGCAACTCATATAAACTCGTGGAAAAATAACCATTCGCTATGGCATAAACATGTATCAACAAGGTAAATGGAAAATAAATGTTTTTAAATGTCCGATATGTCTCTTATCCTATTGCTTAAACTATAACATAGTGTGAAATCTTTACTTGCAAGCAGATGGATTGGAAATAAAAAATAAAATATTAAATATGAGGGGATTTATTTTTTTATTAGAAAATAAAAATTGCAAGTAATTTAAACCATGTGTTAACATATACTGGAAATAAATAATAATGTAAAAAACATCAATACAGTCCTCGGTAGTTTAGTTAGTTATAATTTTACAAACCCCTTTTAAATGATCAAGTGTCTGTCATCACACTAGGTACCGGTACAACATTTAGTGTTTGATAACACTATCATGGTGGCAAATGGAACTTTAATATTAAATTGTTCAATAATTGCAAGACCCAACTATGTTATCAAACAATAAAATGTGATAAACAATCAATAGAGAATTTCTGAGAGTAGATTATGAATGCCTACGATCAAATCACACATATTGCTGACTATATAGCAATGGAACGATACCAATGACCCAATGGTCTGGGTATGGCTAGATTAGTTCGAGTGAGAAAAAAATTTCAGTTACTTAAATTGACCAACTTTTATTAAAAAGTTTTACATTACCATTGCATATGCTTCAAAAATTCTATTAGAATATAAGGGTTCATAAAAACATTCTAATGTTGACTTTTTCCTCAAAAAAATTTCAATTAGCAAACAATTAATTCCGAATTCCAATCCGATGTGCAATAATAAGTAAGTAGTCGGATATTAACAGAATCACGCTGTACTAATATACGGCCCCTACCCGAGTTATGTAAGTATCGCTGACCTTGTATGACCCAACGGCCCAAACTGGTTTCCAAATTAAACCCGCCCGATCAGTGAGCACAGAGCAAAGAGTCGGGATCGTATTCCAATTGGCTGCACGCACGCTGGCCTCGATACAAACTAGACCAAGGATTTGAAGTTTGGAAGTAGTTTCAATAGTTGACACGTTGAAATCGATATTATTTGGCCACTATGTGACAATGTCGTTTTGACTAATTTAAAAAATGTGCTAATATAGAAATTTTAGCCGTGTTATTTTCTTTTAGGAATTCCTTTCATAGGGGAACTTTTATGAAAATAAATTTGAAATAATAGAAATTTTACTAGATTACATATTTTTTTCTCCAAACAGTTTAAAATTCATCAATAGTGTGTCGTCAAAGATTTAAAAAATTTTAAAACACAGACACAGTTCAACATACAACATTTAGAATTTTAAACGTCGTAAATTTTTTTGTGGTCTATCGCCGGCTGGCATGTACATGTGTTAAGTTATTGTGAAAATTCTAAATGTCGTATGTTGAACTGTGTGTGTGGTTTTTAATTATTTTAAATCTTTGATGACTCACTATTGAAAATTTTTTAACATTTTCCGTATTAACCTGATGATGGGATTTTAATCCCAAAATTAGTCAAAAGACTAAACAAGAAATGTCTGGACGGAAAAGTATGTAACCTAGTAAAACTTTTAAAAAGAACAGTTCAGGAGGCATCACAAAATGAATAAATTGAAATAATACTTTTATGACCTATATATTTCAAACAAAAAATTTAACACACATCGTAGTTTTTCATGATTTTTTAATAGTTCTCAGATTTTTAGGCTATTTTTTTTTTTTACAAAACATAGAAAATCAGGCAAAAATTTTGCTAACAGTAAAAATTTCTCGAAAAATCTTTAAAATTGAATCAAATGAAGCATTTTACTAACTAAAGGCTATGTGCTTAGAAAACTACATTAATAATTTTATTAATTATGCGTGATTTTTGTACACAAACAATTAAAATGTAATTTAATGAAAAACTGGTAATTAAATTTTAGTATAGATGTCCCTGGCTTGAACGGAAATTAATAATACCCATGATAATAAATAATACTTTTTAGTTTCCTTCAATTTGATTTATTTATTCATAAATTTTAACACCAGGCCTAGTCATTTTTCTTGAACAGAAGAATTAATCGGAATTGAATAAATTGAATTGAAAGAAATAAGCCTCATTTTTATTTTAATTCTTTATTAACAATTTTTTTAATTATTACTTACTATCACTTGTTTTTATTTAAGTCTTCAATCTTTAAAAATTTAAAGATTTTTACAATGTTTTTTTCATCAATTTTTTTCAATCTTTAATCTTATTGAAGCTGAAGACGGAGGTACGTAACCTATTTATAATTGTTAAAAATTTAATCATTATACCCCTACACAATAAACTAACGAGACAATTTTTATCCAATCCATTTGCCTGCAGCTCCCCCCCAATAGGCCTAAATGGTTGTTTTGTTACCCATTCTAGTTTGAATACACATCCTTACTCTAGTAAATATATAATAGTAAATATAAATAATAAATATAAGTTTTCACAAAAAAATCAATTAATAATAAATAAAAATATCTTTGAGATTCAGATGAAGTAACTATATTGTTACAAATCACTAAAGCACCATATCACAAATAAAAACGCTTGTAATTATCTACACAGCAAATATCTTTTAATCACAAAGTAAAGCTTTGCTAACTATATAATATCTGAGAGAGTATGTAAGACTATTACATAACAGCTTCCTATGATATGGTAATACATTCATTCACTATGCTAATATTCTGCTATTTTAAAGATAATACTTAACTCCATTATTAGTAGGAGCTGTTATATTTAATTATAACTACGCTATATCATCTTCAGCCAAGGGATTGTTTAAAATATTGAAAAATCAAACTACCAAGATGATTTGAAAAATTCACACTTACAATTTTTTACTGAGAAATAAAAACAATAACTTACATGGAAGGTGAAAATATCTCTCTCGAAACCTTTTACACATTACTATAACACGTTATTCAAGCTTTGTCTTAAAATTTGAGTTTTTTACTAAAATTTGCAACATGTAACTAAGCATGAAACTGAGAACACACTATAAAAGCTTGAATTGTAAGTCAGGTGCTAAAGAATGAAATGGTTTATTTTACATTAACTTTGAATGGCTGAAGAAAATATTATGGCGAGGAACATTTTAAGCTTACATTAGTTTATTTATATACAATACTATGAGAAATTAACATTTGATGTATACAAAGTAAAATATTTTATAATAAAATAGGCTCTTTACTAAATTTTTACATCTTAAAGTAGTTATATACAGGGTAGAAAAAGTCTGGAAACGATGTAATATCTTTAAAATCATTTAAGTAATAAAACTAAAACGTTGCAGATTGGTTTTGAATGACAAAGCCTACTTCCTAAACTACTTATTGTCCTTGGATCTCCAAGGGGGGACGGTCTACAAAGAGTCAGAAGAAAATCTTAAAAGTAAGCATAGGTCAATATGCACATCAAATTAAAGGTCTCCAAGAATAGAAAACAATGTTACAAACCTGGCCTCAAAAGGATGATCAAGTCTAAAATGGCAGGTGATCATAGTTTGCATTAAAATTATATTGTTGAAAACAAAAAATGTGATAACTTCCAATCCATTCGACCGTTTGAGGTCGGGTTTGTGGCAAATAGCTCAGAATGCAAAGTCCTTTAAAATGATGATCATATGATGTAGCCCAATGCAGATTCCCTGACGACCTCCACTAGAGACGTCCCTAAGAAAAATCTTGGGAAAAACTTCTTTGGCCTACGTCATATGATACATCATTTTAAAGGACTTTGCATTCTGAGCAATTTGCCACAAATCCGACCTCTAAAGGTAGAGTGGATCGTGAGTTATTGCATTTGTTGTTTTCAGCCATATGATTTTAATATAAAGTATGATTGCCTGCCATTTTTTACTCAGTCATTCTTTTGAGGTCGGTTTTGGGGCATTATTTTCTATTCTTTAAGACCTTTAATTTGATTTACATATTGACCTATGCTTACATTTAAAATTTTCTTCCGACTCCTTTTGGACTGCCCCCCTTGGAGGTCCATGGACAATAAGTACTTTAAGAAGTAGTCTTAGTCACTCAAAATCAATTTGCAAAGTTTTAGTTTTGTTACTTAAATACTTTTGAAAATATTAAATTTCGAGACTTTTTTCCACCTTGTATAAAAAAAGTAAAAACAAATGGCAAATGAATAATACAATTTCAAATATCACAAAATTGAAAGGAGTGTTTTTAACACAAAAGGAATAATTTAGCATATCATAGTATATATAACATGGCAGATAGGCAGTCATTACTTAATATTTACAACAATTCACAAGTGTCAGACGAGAAGACAGTAAAATGTAGAGGCAATTTAAACTAATAATACTCGTTTTGAGAATTTCACAGCAAATAAATCTCACTTAAAGCGAAACAAATAATTCTAACAATATAGCATAAACATTTTGAATACTGTACTTGATGTAAAATTTAAAGAATTAAATTCCAAATGCATATAACATAGTCATTAATGATTATTAAAAAATTCTAGAGATTTTGAGAAATACTTTGGATTGAGTTGAAAATTAAGGCAAAGTTGAGTTTTAGGAGAAAATTATTTCTCAACCGACCAGTTAACATTTTTATTCACAAATCAAACATATGCTACACATGTAAAAAAGTTATTAAAACTAAATCTCAGCTAATTATTGCAACATATAGTTTGAGGTATTGTTAACACACAAATACATTTAAAGGCACATGTAAAAGGAAGAACAGACCGCTCAAAATTACTATAATCACTGTAAATACTATGCAGCTAATTGTAATCTTTGTATGATTTAATTTTGAAATGAAATGTAAGAAAAACACTGTCTTATGCTGTACTATAAACTTAATTGATCTTTTTACAAAAACGATTCTGACTTGTAAATTCAAGAAAATAAAAAATGACTAAGGGGACTGCGAATTGATATTAGCAAGAGTAATATAAATCTTAATATTTTATTTTAGTAGATATTTTTTCCTTGACTCAATCCAATGATGGTTTTTAGATGATGAAAAATATCCACCAAAATGCATATTGCAGTAATGTTTTCTTCAAGTTAATAGTTCTTCACTTTCTTTATTTAACTTTAAATAAATAGTTTTATAGTTAATTTAAATTACAATTTGAGTGTGATGTATGTATAGCTAGTCCAAAACAATTCAACATTTTTTTCTTGTGGAACATAACAGAAACATAACAATATATAACTTTAAAAAGCACAAAACTTGAACTAGAACTAAAACATATTTTTCGTCATACTACTCTTTTCAACACAACTGTTATGGGGTTTTAAGCTTTTAGAACTTAATAAGCTCGTGTGGAGGTCATCACATGTTCGTATTAACAACACAGTAAAGCTGCAGTGTTAGCAGAAAATCAGCCGATTGCTTTTAATAGCAACAAGATGGATGGCCATCATAAAGTAAAACATTAAAGAAGATTAGTAAAACATTTGTGCTGGGAACGATGAATATTTATGAGCAATGTAAACAAGTTGTAATATCCCTATTTTTAAATTTACTTGATTAAGTAAACAGAACAGTATAATGAAAAATGCATAAAATGGGCCTAAGGTTGCTTTTCAAACTCCGTTGATGAAATCTTGGCCTTGTACAAAGATTAACACTTCAGATCCCTAGTGATGGGAAATACTTTCTATAAAAATATAGGCCTATAACCAGTTGTGCAGTGGGGCCGGAGCAGTCTGGGTCGGCACTCCGGTAAAGCTCTTGGAGCCGCAGCGACACCCCACGAAAGCGTCTGGTGCCGTGTTGCTGTGTCCAGTTTCAACACAGACTTTTAAGCGATTACTACTTGTCGTTTCCCCGACCCGACTGTTCTCCCGTTTTTGCCACGTGATGCAGCGTCTCAATGACGGCCATAAAGAGTAAAAGCGGACCCTAACGATGGAAGGCAAGGTTGTCGTAATCAAATTCCGATCCAACATTTTAATACTGTAGTCAATCAACAAAAATTGAACAGTGAAAAAACAATATTGTTGCTACCTAAAGTTTGTGCTATTATTGTAATTATTGCTCTGCAATATAGAATACCAAGCTGTGAAAACATCGTCTACCGCAATTAACAAAGAAAAGTGCGAGAATACTGGAGGGCTGATTGATTGATGATATACAACGTTATAGAGAGTTTACTGTGTTAATTAACAACATCCTTATTTCCTCCCAAATTCACTGCTCTTGGAACAAGGTTAATTAATTAAAAATGATATACTATCATTGCTCACCGCTCCGGCACAGCTAATTTTAGCCCCACTGCCTAAAACTAAATCCCGATTGTAAGTGTGTTTACTCAGCATTGCTACCGCTCTTGGCCAACACGGCCGCGAGGAAGTCTCAGAGAACGTTGCTCTGCCGCTGCCGCACCCCGTGTGCCTGCAGCTGGTGGTTGATGAGGTAGTGTTTGGTCTTGCACTTCTTGCCGCAGATGCCGCAGTCCAGCCACTGGTCCTGCGTCGTCTGCAGGTGCACGTTGATCACGTGCTGGCGGAGGTTGGATGCCGAGCTGTACGGCCGCGAACAGTAGGGACAGACGGGCCGCGCATCTGTTGAGGGGGCGGGGCGCAACCCTGCAACACCCAACCCCCTCATCAGACAACCGTCAAAACCGGCAACGCATGCGACATCACCACAACCCAGGAGGATCACCGTTTAGTTGTTGATGGTGAATACCAGTGCCAGTGAATCAATTGGGTTGGCAACACTGAAGTAGTGTTTCGTCGTTCTTTGAATGGAAGTGACAAGCTGCTCTAATCTTCTCTAAGATCGATAAATAAGTACATCAATTTTGTTGGTTCGTTATCTAACACAATAAAGGGAATTTTATTTGACGCCACATATTTTACGTTCTGACATTTTATTTGTTACAACTTCTATGAAATCCATGATAATTAATTTACACCTCTGCAGTGAAAAGTAAACTCTAATTCTTTGTTCTGTTATTATCTGAAAATGACCTTTAAAAGCAGCATTCTGATATTAGACTCGCAAGTAAATTTTGTTAGTGATAAAGTAAAATAAAGGATTTGATTCACTATTCGTTGGACTCCCTTGGTTGACTCGTTCATTTCAGCAAGTAGTTCAACTTGGTACTTCAGTGCAACCGACCTAAGAAAATCAATGGCAGCGGTGTGTGTAGTCTCCAGTATTAGAAATAACCGCCTTTACAGCAACTGTAGGCCTAAACTTCCTAACCCTTAATATAGGCCTAAAGAACTCATGATGCCTAACCACAACTATTATTGGCATAAAGTAACCTAACTTAAAGTAACCTAACCCTTATATAGACCTAAGAAACTTTTCTAACATATTAGGTATTTAGTCCTATGAAACTCATATAGGCTAACCTAACATTTAGTATATTAGGCTAAGATATCTTCATCAGTAGATATAGGCCTAACTTGATATCACTGAAAGTTATTTGAATTGCCGTCATACACGATTATTTTGGTGATACGTATATTGTGGCTTTAAGTAATCGTTATAGAGAAATCAACATCTTATTATTTGTGTTTAATAACTTTAGGCACATTTAATATGTTTCGATTCTCCATATCTTACGCAAAATTGGGAATTTTTGATTTCTTGGAACAGTGATGATTTTTAAAGAATAGTTTGCAATATTTTAAAACATTTACTCTGCATCTGCAATTCTGAAAGATTCTCAAAATCTCTAGATACACATATTTTTACAATCGTAAAACCATGCTTATAACTAATACGAAATAGTTATATATTAACCATATAATTACTCAAAAAAACTATTTAAACGATACAATATATAAGGAACAATTCACAGTTTATTTACTACTCTTAATACAATACAGGGGTCATTATCAAAGTTTACTATAGATAAGCAGTCGAGTTACAAATCATAAGTCATATCATACGATAAATCACTAATTCAATATGACACAGAATCAGACACTAATTTTGTGTCTATCAGCTTGCTGTTTATTAAATTCTTGATCTTCGCTTGGCAGCTAACCCTGGAATGATGGGCGTTGGTTACTTCCAGATATGTTCTCAATGTTTATTTTCCAAGTAGGCTAATGATTTTAGTTATCAAACAAGACCAAACAATAAGGCCAAAATAAAATTTTATTATAGTTAATACAAGCTGGCTTGGATGTGGACCTTTATGGTTCATGTACTAGCACAAAGGGAATCTGCCTTCACTTAGGTAATTTGAATTAAAACCCGCCTGCCACTTAGGTAAAAGTCTCTTACTTACATAAAAATCTATCTTTTACATAAAAGTCTGTCACACATACACTGAAAAAAATTCGTCTATGACCATTCCTTATTTCTCAAATCTTCCTTAAAACTGTTCATTACAAAGCTGCGCTCCCAAGAGTCTCTGATTACACATGGTTACACAAAATAGGCCAACATCCTCACATTGTTCTTTTTTTCAAAATTTGGTTCTTAACAGTTCAACCATGAGGCTACTAAACTTGGGTTAGTAGTCTTTATGAGATTTTGATAGTGAATTTCGGTTTAGTCTTTACACTGCATTCTTCAAGGGATGCAAACACATGAGAAAGTTTTCACTAACACTGATCGTTCTCCACGTTCGTTACTTCTCGGCCAAACGGAATCCGTCCCACGATCACTCGTTTGCGCCCATACAACTCGACTAATTCTGCGACACCTCTCCCTGGTAGAACGGGTTGTAGCTTTTCCGCTGGCGTATGCCGTGCGTGGCCAACATGTGGACCTGCAGGTATTGCTTGGTCTTGAACCGCTTGCCGCACACCTGGCAGAGCTCCCACGCCTGTGTGCTGGCGTGGACGTTGGCGATGTGCTGGCGCAAGTTGCTGTTGTTGCTGTACACCTTGCCGCACTCGGGACACACGGGCTTGTTGGAGGGTGGTTCCGCGGCCGTGCCGGTCACGGCGTGCTCGCCCCACAGCCACCCAGCGGCCGCCACCTGCGCCGCGCCTGGAACCACCCGGCACGTCAATCCGCCACCGCACACCGCACACCACAACACACACACAACACGACACTGCCAACCAACACTGGCGCCCACCACTTGTTGTACACCTTGCTTAAAACACAGACAATTTTCTATCTCAGTATGACTTTCACAAACTGCCTAAAGTAACTCATAACCTATAAACCTTTCCAGACTTTCCAAAGTCACCATAGGTTAACACGTTGACTACCAATCATCATTTATACGTGACGTAATGTTAAAAAAAAACTTTAAAATACACCAGCGTCACGTATACGTGTCCCTCAACCTGATTCCAGTGGACTGACAACACAGATACCAACATTAAGGTACACAGAATCGGTTGCTCAGGTCAAATCCATTTTCAGATTTTAAAAGTATCCTATAAGGCTATCCTGTCTGCTCACATGTTGTCTGTATACAGTAGACTCCCTCTTAACCGGCCTACCCGGGCACAAAACAACCTCTTTTTATCCAGCAATTATTTATCTTAACATCGCTTTAACCAGCTGTGTTTTGCTGCAAAATGTTGTTTTCTTATCTACTGTTTCATTCAATTCAACGTTAGCCTATATCATACTGTTTTGACCTTCTCAAACCAATTAAAATGAACTGTCCTGTACAAAAGTGTATGCCAGCGGAAGTGAAAGCGTTGGACCTGCTATGCAGTAGACAAAATAAGAAAACAAATCATTATTAGTTTAGTTTAGTTGTAGATATCATGGGTGTCGGATGTAAGCTATAAATTACGAGGGCCATTCAGAAAGTAAAGAACGTTCCCGCCTTGCGCCGCTAGGCGCGCGCGTATCGCCTCTATTAGGATATAAGAGCACTCGGGGCTTTAGTGGCTATCCAGCCGTGACACTAGGAGCATCGTCGCGCTGCTAGTTTTCCTTATTTTTAAATTCAAAATGGCCGCTCCCGTAAAAAATGCCGCCAGTTGCGAAGTGCGATCGATAACACGGTTTTTTGTTGGTAAAAAATTTAAAACCGATAGAGATTTATCGATTTTTATTCTTTCAATTTCAACACAGCAAAGTCCGTGCAACTTGAAGGGAAGATAACGAAAGCTCCGTTATGGAGAAGCAGCGGGTTTCACGGATCTTCTCGTCAACTATAGTGACCAGTTCATCAGTCACAATGCTCGGTCGTCCACTCTACTGCTCATCAAGTACTGGTTCGGTCATTTGTAAACTGAATACACAACTTACGCACAAAACTTTCATTCAAGACATTGTTCCCATACACCTCGCACACTTTTCAATAAATCTTTATCGGTTTTAAGGTTTTAGCCAACAAAAACGGCGTTACCGATCGCATTTCGCAACTGGCGGCATTTTTTACGGGTGCGGCCATTTTGAATTTGAAAATTAAAGAAAACTAGCAGCGCGACGATGCTCCTAGTGTCACGGCTGGATAGCCACTGAGGCCCCGAGTGCTCTCATACCTTAATACATTCAATACGTGCGCGCCTTGCGGCGTAAGACGGAAACGTTCCTTACTTTCTGAATAGCCCTCGTACATAGAGTAACAAAAGAGTCGTTTCTTCAAGTCATAATTGCATTTAGGCTATATATGCTAAATTTTAGGTTGCCGTTTTTAAAGGTACATCGGTTTAAACGGCCACATTGTTATCCGGCCGAGGTCTGGTCCCGAGGTGTCCGGTTAAGAGGAAGTCTACTGTATTTTGTTTACTTCTTATTCCAAGTGGTGTTTTTTATTGTGTGACACATTGACCTGTTTATTTAAATATTTTTTACTGTAATAAAACTATTTTTCATTTATATTCCAGTCATCTATTCCATGTCAGGTATGTGAGACAGTCGGTCTATCGCAAACAAACATACCTAGTATAAAATATTATTATAGACCAACTTCACACATATGTGACGCAATAAAAATACTAAAACAGCACTGAAATAATGTTTTCTTGCAACTTTTATGACTAAATAAATATATTAAATATCAGATTATGTTAAAATACCGAAAAAAGCTTCCGGTCTATGGGTTACTGTTGGTCACAATGACTTGGTCTGTGGTGAGTTTCGCACACTAGGCTCGGTCTGCTGAGGACTCCTAGCGACTCGAATTCCCGTAGCCAACATGTTAAAATTCTATGATAAAAGACCATCATATGGCAGAGCAAAATTTTTCAAAATGATACCTCAGCAAATCTTAAAGGAAAATAATTCCATTAAATTAAATGAACATTTCAAGGAGTACCTTATGAATGCTAATCTGTATTCATTGGAGGAATTTTTTCACCTCACCTAGATGGTGATAAAAAGATGGAAACCCCATTGTTAGTATTAACTAACTACTCTCAAATAATAGTCTGTCACACTCAAGGAAGGCATGTGAGGTTTATATGTATTTCTACTGACACCATTCAAATGTTGTACTCTGTACTTCTTAACGAATAAAGAAACTTGAATAATAATATATTACAAGAGTATATTGTTATTTCAGATATAAATTTCATGTTTAAAGGCTTATTTGATTTCTTTATAACTTTGGTTAAAAGGTAATCATGGAAAGTTAATAATGCCTAACAACAAAATTGAATAATGATTAGCAACAAAATTTGATGGGTTTGGATCGCTTTCCCCAATGCGTTTGTGTGTACTTAGTAACAATCTCCTTAAAAAAAATGGCTCTGGCGTAGATATGTAAAAAAGAAGGTAAATTGTAAGCAATATGAAAAAATAAATCGGTAATAGGTGTTCAAAAAATTATGATATGATAAATACAAGCTTGCTTAGGCAATGATAAATCTGATATTATAAAACAATTCCACCTTAGTTGTTAATTACCTTAAGGGTGTCAAAGAATAATTGATAGTCTGTGGGATTTTTTACTATAACAGTCCATCACAAAGTTGAACTAGAGTAAAAACTGCCAGTGTGTAAATTATACCGTGTTCTACCCAATCTGCGGTTTTGCTTATTTAACCACACTTATGTGTATTTGAATGGTAAATGTTTTAATAGAGTTTAAACCACTCACATCTTATACCAATAATAATATGCTTATCATCCTGAATTTAGTTGGTCAAAGTAAATCGATCTTTACATTGTAATCCATATATTATTTACTATGCACCATAAATTTTAAATTATGCTAAAGTCTAAATAATTATTTGTTAGTCTGATGAGTTATTTGTTACTAAATAATTTTTGAGGCATGTTTGAAAAGTTAGTACAATCGTGATCTATGGTTGAGGCCAGAAACAATAAAATTGGATTCACTACCTTTTAATTGGCAATATTCAAATTTATTTACAGTCATATTTCTTAGATTTTCATTTCAAGACATTCTACAATTAATATACATCAATATTCAGATATGTCTGTATTTTTTTACCAACTTACATACTCAAAAGAAATTTCAAAATTTGTCAACTCTCTTTTCTAGCATACCAACATGTCATACAGATTGTCAGGATGTTCAAATGGACTAAATTTTTTAAATAAAGATTAATTAACTGTAATTTTGCTGGAAAGCTATAAATTGTTATTATACTCCCAACTTTATTAGCTGAGCACACTACAATGTAATATATACAATAAATCAAATATAAAGCATTTAAAACAAAATATAAATGAACAATAAAAAATTAATTTTGAGACTGAATAGATGTAACATATTTAACCATTGACATAATCTAATTCTGGGGCAGGAATGTAATTTTTATTGCTCACACAATATCATAAATTAGCTCAATTTGATTTTATAAACAACAATGCAAAAAAATGTAACAAATTGTAACAAAATACAATAAGTATATTGATTTAAAGTATATTATGAAGTGGAACTTTAAAGCAAGTAACTAAGTTTTCCTATTAGTGTTCGGTTAAATCTTATTGATAAAATTAGTAGACCCATTGACAAAGAAGAGATTTAATAGGTTATTTACATAAGCAAACAAAACACTAAGGTATAGTGTATAGTTGAAATATTTAATCTAAGAAGTATATCCAACTAATAACCTTACATTTGTGGCAATAAAATATTTATTCAAAATGAAAAAGTTAAATAACCAAAAAATTACACATAGGCATGAGTTTAACAGTGATTTTGTTCACATGGCAAAGTTAACCCTAAAATGTATGGGGTGTTTCAAATGTAATAAAGAGTTCTTAAAGTAAGGCCTACCAATAATAGAATTAAATAAATCTAAAACTAATATAATGTTAACATAAAAATGGATAACACATAAATAACAAAAGTCAACTAAAGTTCTAAATAATTTTGAAATAAATTTAACTGGGTTTACAAAATAAAACTATAAAAAAATCCTACATAACATTTATGTTTCTAAAATAATGAGGTGTTTTAATATATATAAGTAAAAACATAAAAAACACAAACACCGTAAAAACTTACTTTCTAATCTGACGTGTGATGTTGCCGGAGGGGGAGAAATGGGGGAGGGATGTGGGTAGGGGATGGGGGGGGGGGGGGTAGGGAGAGGGTGTAAAGATGAGCATCTGCAGTTGTAACGACCAAGAACACCGGATCAACAACCAACAAATCAATCAATACCCGGCCGACACCAACCGCTACCGACTGTCTGGCCACCAACGTCTTTGTCTCAGCAGCTCTCACGCTCGCGGCGCGTGAAATGTCCACGAAATGTTCTAAAATTTTTGTTTTCCTTTTGTAATTATTGGGGGAGGGAATGGCTAGGTTTATCAAATCTTGAGATTTTGCTTCAATTGGCTACCGGTATATAATATTCTTAAGTTTTGGTAATTAAATACATCTAGGAATTTAAAATGTAATAAATAATAGCATTGTTCATTAATCAAAATAATTACATTTTAATTGGTAATTATAATTCATTAATAGTATTATATTTTTGCATATTATAATAAATAATGCTGTAAACACTAGGCCTATGCGTTATTTTTATTTAAACTATCTAAAATAAAGAATACCATGTTATAAATTGTTATTGATAATGTATAATGTTCATTATTGATCACTTTTTAAGAAATTTTAGAATTTCAAACAAAAAAAAATAATTAAGTTTAATGTTAATCATGTTAATTAACTGAATGTGCAAACATTATCCCTAATTTTGATTAAAAAAACAAGTAGAGAATGGCAAAACACATTCCAAGTTTCAACCTCACTAAATAGCCTAATAGAATACAGTAAACCTTTATGAATGCTAGTATTGAAAGAAACGAAAAGACATGAATAACACTTTTTTGTCGATTAAAAGTAGTCATTGGTGACCAGACAGAAATGTTGTTAATGTTAGTAGTTCTGATATCAAAATGTGAACTCACCGAAATTACTATCCTGGCCGTTATTATGCATTCCCGATGGTCCGGGTAGGAGTCCTGCAGTCCCTAGAACAATACATTAGATTCACCGTCCTCGTAGTTACAAAACAAGTCATGCATTGCCTACGAAGTTGAAGCTGATACACAATAGAACAAAGCAGTCCTCAATTAGGTATCAGGTTTAGGCAAATAGGTCAGAAATTTAGTGGGCGGACTCCTTTTTATTACTTAAAAAGGAATCTATTTACTGCATATATTTAAAAGTTAACTTGTGCATATTCGATCCAACCAACAATTAATTAAATGTGAATTGAAAAAAAGTGAGCATTAAAGTGACAAAATCAGAAAAACAATTTTGACAAAGAAACTCTACTACAAATGAAATAAATATACAATCTATTGCTGTGAATAGCGTTGTAAATTTGAATGCCTCTGGGACTAAGCTCTAAGAGACTTCTACAACAGGACTTCTATGGTGGACATTTTCATGGTAAAAGGGTTCAGTTGTAAAAACATATTTGACATCACCATTTTTCCTAAAAGTTCTATAGCCTAATATTTCAAACATTTCCGTAACTATCCTTACTAATAAACATGGTTGAAAGACAATATTTTCAGTAACTACTGATTAATCCTCATGATTTATATGTAAAACTAAAGGGAACAATAAACTTTTCATTTTCATAAATCCTTAAAAATCATATTTTTCTTCAGGTTCACGTCCTATAGCCATTTTAAAGTAAGAGCCAATGTGATTCTAATGGAAGACTTAAATAAGAATTAAATGAATTCAGAATTACAGTACATTGTTAGGTGCTTTCATAAAAGTATCAAAAATGAAGGGATTCAATAAATTAATTTTTAAGTTAATTGCAAATTTTCTTAAATTGGCAGAAGAAGTTTGCTCCCTCTTTCTTAAAACTCCCTAATGTTTTTTTTAAGTGAAAGTTATCACAGTATAAAACATAAAATCTGATTGACCTTGCAGTCCGAGCAGTGCGGCGGGGAAGTTTGGCGTGCGCGAGGGGTCGAGCACAGAGAGCGAGTTGTTATGGTGGGGCGTCGTCTGCTGCTCGCTGTAGTCCTGCGGCTCCGTCTTGGGGTGAACCAGGTCCAAGCCGGGGGGCAACGAGGGGTTGTTGCCCCCACCGCCGCCCCCGCCACTCATCCCCGTGTCCCCTGACGAGTTGCTCTCCTCCCCCGTCGACTGGGCATGCACCGACGAGTCGGACCCCTTCAGCTGCGGGGCGAGAAAGAGGTTAGAAAACATTTAAAATTTTATTGTAGTAAGCGTGCTTTTTTAAAAACAAAATTCTGATTGATTACGATATTTATAAATGATCTGCGTAGAATTAAAGTTTATTACATTACTACTCTACCCTCAGAAAAATTCAAACCATTGTGACCTTTTGGTATATGTCTTTGAGGCAATGGTCACTATTGTCAAAGTACGGTCAGTTAAAGTTTTTTTTTTCAATCGGACCCGCTAAGCTATTAAATTAAAGATCTTATATTAAGCTAAATTAAAGATATTAACAATGTTTTTTGGACACAACTGTTGCATAATCTGACTAGCATCATAAGGAAACCTTTTTTTAAAGTATTGGCTGGTGTGACAGTTGCTAGTAAAAATATATTGGGTTCCCGAAAAGCGTAAATTTTGTATTGACCCTATTTTATGCTTCGGCTATTGCTTAGTATTAGAAGATAAAGGAAACTTACTTCATACCAAGTCCTTAATCAACAACAAAATTAAACCTCTGCAATGCCTTAAAAATATACAAGCAACAGCAAATAAAAATATAAAAAAATAATAATGATAAAAACTTAAGAGTAATTAAATAAAACTATATCTAACTAGAAATTACAAAAAATACAAACAAGACAAATTATATTTTACCACCTACATGTAAAAGAACAACAATAAAAACTGTTATTGTTCATGATGAATTTTTATTATAAAAAATATTAGTTGGCAATAATAAGTTTTAGGCAATCCCATGCCATTTTATTCATCTTTCATGTTAGATAATTTACCATCACAATTAATTGTTAACATTACATTAGAACAAGTCTCATTGTAATTTGAAACACTTGTTATGACGGTGTTACATAACAATAAAATGAATTTCACAACCATCTACAGTCTTACGATAATAACAATAAACACTAGATATGCTATCGGTTAAAGAAAACAATGAGTTATTTATTTCTCTGTTTGCTAACATGTTCTTACCTCATAACTACGATTATTTCTTTCTTTCAGCAATTTTTTTTAAATATCCTTGTCTATATTTAAGATTTCTATTTTTAAAGTAACAATTTTTACTCCTTGATTGCCTGAACCTTTTTTGGAACAACTATTTCTACATAATTCATCATAAAAATCATGAAAAACTTTAATGGGTTAAGAACCAACATAAGCTACATCTACAATTGGTTTCCATTTTTCTAGGTGCCCAAATCCATTTCTCAGTGAAGCCAAACATAATTTTATAATACATAACTTTAGTCCTTTTTTGTGACATTCATAAAACTAATTTAACCAGAAATTAGTAATATATTATGTAATATTTTTTTAACCTAACGTACAAAAAAAAAATATGGAGCTAAGTTTGTTTCCTCCAGTGAGAAACAACAAGCCACACACAACATAAAGAGTTTTAAAATATCAAGAAAACAACAACAACAATAAATAAATATTAAATCATAGAACAATATATATCAAACAGGTTCATTAAACAGCCGGCCTGTCAGCATTACACATGCGCTCCTCACAAGGCAATGTGCATCCAGAGCTTTGAACCAGTGGCCTTGGAATGATTGATGCACACTCCAACATTGAACGAGAAGGAACCCACTCAATTGCTTCGTCTCACATCACTTCTTCAGTTGCAAATGATAATTTTTGAACGTTTAAAATGTTTCATGCGTTGTTATCGCATTAAATTTGTATTGCACATTTCAAATTTCCAGTGAAGATTTATCCTGTCAAGTTTTGTAGTCATCAAGTTCAATCACACTTATAAAATTCACATAGGTATTTATTGACCCACTGCCTAAATATCGGATCAAATTAATGTATAGGTTTGATAACACTAGAAATGACCAGGCATTTCCCACAAAAAAAGGAAAATTTATCCAATAGTTTCTTAATTATTTGCAATATAACATAATTATAATCCAATACATAATTATAATCCATAATTATAATTACATTGATAATTGTAATGAGAGGTGAAAAAATTTAACAAATTACCAGGTAATAAATTCAAAGAAACTGTAAATGTTTCATGAAACTTCTAAAACGCAGTGTTTGCTCCAATACAGACTAAAAATCAATTATTTTCCTATGACTTTATGGGGTTGTATATTTGGAAAAAAGGACTTTTGGAGGAGTACTTTGTCCAGTATAAAAAAAATTGGACAACATTTACTGTTTTTTACTTTTGAAAAATTAGTGATTTTTGTATAGGTTACTGGTAACTTTTTATTAGTAAATCAGTAACTTTTCTGTGAATTTGAGTGGTCAATTTTTGAAAAATTGATGAGTTTTGTTACAATACATTGCTTTGGTAATATTTTGTTAAAAAAGAATTAAAGATATTTCATCAAAGTAAAATATAACATGTGACTTTCCAGTTATTCTTGTGATCTAAGCATCCGACAGACACAAAAAAGTAGCCGAAAAGAACAGAACAGTTATATTTTAACAGGTTTGGAACAGTATGGTGAATTAGCCTTTTCCAACTGCTCCGAACAACCCTGAATTTGCGGACAGTAAACCACTCTGCGCACTTCACAATGCAGTACTCTCGTACTCCCACTCTTTTTTAACAAATACAAGTGTGGAGTGACACAAGATTCTCCCAAGCTGGTTGCAAAGCATGATGGAAGTCTGGATACGCAATGCAATAACTATAGGCTGATTGAGTAAACGTCATTAAGCCAGGTTTTAGTTTGTTTTTGAAGGTTGATATTTGATTATAAATAAATTAAAACATATTAAAAGTATTTTGGCTGTTGTCATTATACTACCTGAATTAACTTTAACATCTCATTGTTAAATAAAATGGTATTTTAAAATATGTTACATGGGCATCAATTTGTGAGAAATAGTGAAACAACAAACTTTAACATGGAGAGAATCCTCTTGAACCAGAAGAAAGCAATAAGAATTCTTGCTAATCTAGAATATCTAGACAGCTGCCGGCAAGCATTTCAAGAACACAAAATACTTACAGTGCCAGCACTGTACATTAGTGAGATAATTCTATTTGCAATCTCAACAAATAAAACAAAGCTTGAAGACTACCACCAGTGCAATACAAGAAATGCTTCAAATTTCTCACTTCCGATACACCATCTCAGTCTCTCAGAGAAGAAACCAACATACAAAGGAGCACTCTACTTTAACAGCCTGCCTGATCACCTTAAACAAGATACTGGGAGAACTTTTGAGAAAAAACTACTGAAATGGCTTGAAGACCACCCTTTTTACACTGAATAAGAATTCATAGAATGGGGACTACATTAAGGGACTACAATTACAACTTGTAGTCGATTATTTTCTTGCTAGCTTCCATTTTTGTATTTTGATTAGTTTTTTTTTCATTATATTGTAATTTTTGACGCCAATACCATTCTCAATGATTGTGTAAATGAAGAACTTTGTCTATTGTTTATATTGTCTAGATTGCAGTACCTGGCTGGTGTTGTTGTTGTTGGCGTGCGCCTGCGCATTCTCCAAAGCCTGTCCCAGCAGTGAATCCCTTGGCTCCGGCTGCGGTGTTGGCTGTGGCGTCGGCGTCGGGTGGTGCCCGTGGCTGTTGACCATGCCCCCGCCATGGCTGTTGGTGAGGGAGGCAGGGGAGGGGGAGAACCGCGTCATGGCGGGGCCGAGTGGTGTCTGCTCCGAGCTACGGCTGCGCTTGAGCGGTGGCGACAGGGGGTGGTCGAGCGACGGCGTGTCGCCCGCCGGCCACGGCAGCGAGTTGGCATTCTGCGAAGGGAAGGGCTTTCATTAGTTATGATGAAGAAGCGTTAAATTTACAAGTTGCTCCAAATCAAGCAATTTTGTTTGGATATTCATTAAAAAATAAACTTCACACTTATTTTTTTATTTACACTCACTTTATAACGTGCAGTTTGTTAACCAGTGTATCCTCCATGAATTTAACCTCTTTGCTTTGATTAAATATATATGATCGCGCTGGAGTGATGTGTTTACTCTTAATAGCTGTTTAACTCGAAAATCTATACTTATTTAATACGCTATGGGTTTTTTTTTTGTGTAGGGAACTCCTCCTCAACCGATTTTCAATCTTATTGTGTTGTTTTGTCTGTAGTTGTTTCCGCCAAAAATTGATGAGAATCGGACTTAAAATAAGGGCACCATTAAAAATTACATTTGAAATTGTCCCATTATAGTAACATTGAAATTGGTTTGAGGATTTTAAATATCTGTTAATGTACAGCTGTAGTTTTTGGTTCCGATCACTGTTACTCACAATATTGGATTGGTCGGATTTCATTGATTTAGAACTAAATTTATCTTTTGTATTGCATAAAAATAAATTGCTCGATGTCGAGCAACTTGTGCCTAAGTTAATTTAAATTCACACTTTTCACACAATTGGGTAAATAACAAACTTTTAAAGGGCTTGCAGGTCCTTTCTGTTTGGATGGATGTATTACCAATTTACTTAAAAACAACTTTGCACCAAGCACTATCAAATGATAGCATAATCATTCAAATACAGGACAATACCTTTATAACGTTATACCCTTATTTCTCCTATGATACACACAAGCTGAGAAAAAAGGAGGAAAAGAAACATGCTTGCTTATTAATATATAGATTGGCAGAAAATTATGGGATAAGTTCCTTGTACAAAAAACCATGTCGCATACTGATCAATACACCAGCCCAATCCAATATTAATATTATCACTATTATCAGTAGCCAATCACATAAAACTACACTTATTTACAGCTGTACACTAGCAGCTGTTTGAAATGCTCAACCCAATCCCAATGCTATTGTAAAGGGACTGTTCAAATTCCAATGATGGATCAATTTATCTTTTTTAGTTTGACTCATCAATTTTTGGCAAAAAAACTACAGGCAAGTCCTATCCGATGACAACAAAAACTTTTTAATCTGTTAAAAATTGCAAGAGAAGTTCCATTCTAAAAAAAAATCCCTTGGCATACTAAATAAATGTCTTGGAAAGATAAAGATAAATGTTTTGAAAGTCAAGTACTTTAAAAGTAATTTAAAAGGTTAAAAATTATCAGACTGCAATTTAATGGGTACTTTACCTATAGTTAGACAGTTTAGAAAACTCTGAGATGAGCTTTCACAAAATAAGTAAAAAATATCATCTATGATTTAATTGATAAATTAAACACACTCGTTGGAATGTCAATCTATCTTTAAGAAAAATTGAATTGTATTGTTTTAGCAGGTTTAGACAGTAAAAAATTAAGAATTAGGTCAAATATGTAAATCTATGTTTATTGCACCTGTATGAAAAAAAACTGTGATAAAGCTGTCATGCTTTTTCAGCCAGTCATCAAATTTTAGCAAAAGCATTATTAGCATCATAAATTTATATAGGCAAACCTTATTACCATTTTAACGTTAGTAGGCTTAAATGGAAAACTTCAATCAGAAAATATTGAGGGAACCCCCTCGTTGACACATACAGGAATTTCATTTTATCTTCTAATTGTACAATATTATTTGCACAGTGAATGAATTATCACAGTAATAAAAAACAATAGTTAATTTCGGTGATAATTTATATTGATGAGAGTAGCACAAACATTAGGTAGCTTCTAATGAAATACAAAACACATCTGGAACACTACAAAAAACAAGACTTTCAGTGGAAACCAGTTCTTTAAAAAACCCAAATTAACACTGTTCAATCTACAACCATATCTAGGCCTAAATCAAACTGTAATGAAAAAATTTTAGAAAGGTTATCTACAAACTTATAATCCTATTAAAAGATTGAGTTACCAAAATGTAAACAAAATCCCTTATAACGAACCTATTATAAATATTCAAACACCAAACTTTTTGGTATCCTAAAAAATTGTAAAACAATATAAAAAACACGGTATATCAAAGTATTCAAGATAACCGAGTGAGAACGAATGTCACCCATGGTGGGCGTGTGCTGCCGAGGCAAGTAGGCCGCACATGTCAGATGTTGCAAGACGCTCCTCTCTGCTCGGCTCAGAGGAAGCATTTATTATCCACCACAATGCTGTCTGTAATTGAATCACTCCTCCTCTTATTGGCCCGGTTGTTGTTCATTACGCAATTACCGACAACGTCTGCAACGTTCTCATACTTCGTTAGCCGGTCATCCGCATTGCAGTTAAAAGTGAGGACCGGCGTGGAGTTTAAATTTGGCTGTGGGATTTAAATTCAACTGTTACATAACTTAGAGGCATTTGATACAATATTTAACCTGTATATTTAAATGTTCATGAATTGGTATCAATACAAATTTAGCTTAAGGTGAAACAAGTAGAAGTGTTGTGCTGTCAAACGGTTTGGTCAAAATGGAAGGCAAAATTAACCCTATATATCAAGGAACCACTAAGTTCACAGTTAATGTAATAAACTAAATGTACCGGTAATAAAAATTGTTTAGATGTTCACTTCAATTAAGTTTTTACACCAAAATTTTAATTAACCGCATTATTAAATAGTTTAGATGTATAAATGTGAAGTTTTTTACCACTAACTTCAATCGGTTTTCTTTATTGCAGGAACTATTCAAATCATAATTAACTTAGGTCTGGTCCTATATGAATAAAAATGTTAGTAGATATTCATTGGGACCCTGGATTGGAATATTTAAATAATGAAATAAAATTAAAATTAACACTAGTGATTGGACAAGGTAATTTTATTAAATCTAACACCAGTGATTGGACAAGGTAATTTTATTTCATTATAAAAATTATAGCTTATACCACAGTAAATATTTTTTTACACTGTAAAAAACAAAATATATTTGCATATAAAAATGAATATTTTATGAATAAATTTTAACTCATGAGAATGATTTATCGACACTTGCATTAAGCACTAGCAAAAAAAAAAAAAAATGTACCTAATCATTTTGTCTTTCCGTTTGTAAAGTTTCTCTTATTGGCTGAACAATTGAAAACTGGCGGGTTACCTATTATTTATTCAAGGACACTTGAAATTCCTCTGCTGGCATTAAATATTCGGTCTGCCGGGACTGTGAAAAGGTCAAATCCGAACAAATATCACTTTTGATTGATGGGGTTTTTAGGTTAGGAGGTAAACTACAACCACTATTGACATTGTACATTAGACAACTGTTAAATTATTGAGTGTTGTAGGCCTAGCAATTTTATTGATGAAAATCTAAGATTTAAGACTAGGGAGAATATTTAAGACATGTTACAATAACTTGGTGTCATAGTCAACAAGATTTAAATGCTATTTTAAAGCCAAAATGAATACCTTTATCAAATTTCAACAAAGTATGTAAATTATGTATGCATTTAGGAGCAAATGGGCTAACACGTAAAACAATTGACTTAAAATAAAATACTTTTGCCTTTTGAAGAAAATCTAATAGACCTAACCGAACTTAAAACAACTTTATTCGCTTTATTTTTTACCCATCTAACTCACAACGCAATTGTTAGGGTTATTCATCTTTAATTGTCCCATTGTATTATTTAATTGCTATCAAACATTGTAAAGGAAGCTGATGCTGATGTTTCATTAGTTCTATTTGTTAATTAATTAATCCGCATTTATTGATGACAGGCAACTGTGTACACAGATTTATATGAAGTCTGAAGTCAGTTGATGAGCCTTTACTGGACTGCAAAATTTGTGATTGACCTACAGTTCATATTAACCTATTGCCTGCATATCAATAAAGAAGCACTAAAATTTCCAAATATTATTTTTGTATGATTATAGTCCAGCAACAAAATGAACCTTTGATTCACGTTTTTTTAACAATAAATATTATTGTAAACCCTTCTTCAAAGGCCCTAATTCTGGGAAGAATTATCTCATTGCAGTACCCACTACAAACTTCTCCTTTTAGCGAATTTCCCATAGGGAATAAGCTATTACCGTAGGTCTCATGGTAAGACCTAAGCCCGGGACCATGTTACTTTTTCGTTTTAAGGTGCCCAGAGACCAAAAATAACAGTCATTAAAATTTATATATATATATATATATATATATATATATAATATTATATATATATATATATATATATATATATATATATATATATTAATTCAATAAACATTTTGAAACAAAGTACCCTTTTTCATTTTAAAGCATTTTATTTTATCGACAACTAGTTTCGGTCTTAGACCATTTTCAAGTCGATTTTAAACAAATACAGTAACCTTAAAAACTATAGATAACAAATTTATATCTTATCATCTGATAATATTCATGACATCTGTTTTCTTGATTTTCTTCTTTACTTGTAAGTATTATTATATAAAGTACATATATTTAATCCTTATGTTTCATTTGATATAATTTCTTTAAAATTGCATTTTCATAGTTAATGTTCATGGTGTTAAGCAGTTTTTCCGGGCATTCATTACTTTTTGTGTAAATCCAAAAGTCTTCTTTTACAATAAGTTTGTCTTTATTATTTTCGTATTCTAGTACTTTCAGATTATCATCAATGCTTTTGTAGCCGTGTTTCGATTTCAGGAGATGTTCTGCGTAGTTTGATTTCATGGATGTTATGTTTTTTGAGTTGTACGCTTGAATATGCTCTTTAAATCTTATGTTAAAACTTCTTTTAGTCTGTCCTATATATATTTTATCACAGTCATTACATTGAATTTCATATATTCCAGCTTTGTCATAACCGTCTGCATTATTGTTCATCCTCTCATTCTTTGTTAAATTATTTTGAATCATTTTGAAGGCATTGTTTTTGGTTTTAAAGCTGACTTTTGTTTTAGAGTTCTTGAACGTTTGCCTTATTGCTTTGTTAAAGGTAGTATTATGAGGCATACAAATGTAATCTGTTTCTTCGTCTTTGTTTGATCTTGACTCATTTTTGTTTTCAATTTTTCTTAGTTTGTTTTTTATCATTTTGTCTATTATTTGTGGTTTGTAGCCATTTTTTATTGCTATATATTTAATGATTTCTTTTTCTTTCTTGTAATTGGTTTCATTCATTGGGACGTTTAAAAGTCTATAAACCATAGCGTGAAAACTGGCCATTTTATGATACCATGGGTGGTTTGAATCTGATGGTATAACTATATCAGTGGTCGTCGGTTTTCGATATATTTTAAATGAATGTTGCCCTTTTTCATTTGATATAGTTATATCTAGGAAGTTGATTTCTTTTGTCTGGACTTCAGATGTGAATTTGATGGTTTTTGACAGTGAGTTGAGGTACAATAGGAGTTCATTTGATTCTTCTATGTTTCCATCAAATAGGCAAATCACGTCATCTACATATCTGAACCAGTAAGTTATTTTGTTGCGTAAAGGGTTAATTTCATTCATAATTTTTCTTACTTCAAGGTTATGGAGGAACACTTCGGCTAATATCCCTGAAAGAGGGGATCCCATTGGCAGTCCTTCTTTTTGTAAATAGAAGGAGGTGTTATATCTAAAGTAGTTTTGAGTCAATGATGTTCTTGTCAAATTAATAAGATCTTCAATTTCGTTTTTCTTTAAAGATTTACTCTCAGTTAGGTCAGTTTTCAGTATATTTAAAGTTTCATGTATCGGGATATTAGTATACATGTTTTTGATATCAAATGATATTAATAGAGAGTTATGTGGTATTTTGACGTCTTTAACTTTATCAATAAGGTCATAAGTGTTTGTTATATCAAACCTATTTTCCCAAGTAATGTTTTCCTTTATTTTAACTTGTATGTATTTACAAAGTTTATAAGTGGGTGCTGTTTGAAAATTCACAACAGGTCTAATTGGGATACCTTGTTTGTGTGTCTTTGGCTGGCCTCTCAGCAATGGTGCTTTTGGTTTATCCATTTTTAGCTCTGCTTTTTCTCTTCTTGATAATGTTTTACATTTCAGGATAGTAGCATTCAATGCTTTGGTATAACTTTCAGTTGGGTTAATAACTTAACCCATATTATCAGATGATAAGATATAAATTTGTTATCTATAGTTTTTAAGGTTACTGTATTTGTTTAAAATCGATTTGAAAATGGTCTAAGACCGAAACTAGTTGTCGATAAAATAAAATGCTTTAAAATGAAAAAGGGTACTTTGTTTCAAAATGTTTATTGAATTAATAATATTAGTAGCCCTACAAACAAAAGTCTTAAATTTTCAAATTGAAATGGCTAACAACCACAAGATTGTTCATACTTACAAATACCTATGGCTAAAAGAACAAAAACTAAGAGAAGATATCAAATTTAACAGAACATGTCTATCAAAAGGTTTGATT
Organism: Neoaliturus tenellus; assembly: GCA_030545055.2. NCBI lineage: Eukaryota > Metazoa > Arthropoda > Insecta > Hemiptera > Cicadellidae > Neoaliturus > Neoaliturus tenellus. The sequence goes on along the minus strand of CM061536.1, from coordinate 57,675,173 downwards.
CCAAATTATGTACAACTACATACTAAATCGACATCCCAAGCTGCTATGAGAACATTGGAGACTGCTAGAAAAATCTGGGTAAAAGAAGAAGTAAATTATTTATATGCAAAGTTAAAAAGAACTACTGATTCAATGAAAAAGACTTTTGAAGATATGACAATGCAATATCATAACGAAAGCATAGAAGAAATTCTGCTTAATATTTCAAACTGGATAAATCCAATAATTACGAAAAAAAAGATCAACTCATGAAAAGAAAATAAATAATTTGCTCACATTACAAAAAGAAAGAGAATTTAAATCCTATGAGAAGTATCAAATTCAGTTCTCCCCAGCATTACAAAACTTCACAAAAATTGATTTTACAGAAGATGAGACATCCTTACTGAACAAAATGATAAAATATAACATAAACCTTGATGACTCAAAGAGAATAATCAAAGAAGACCTTATAGATATTGAAGTCGCTATTAGGAAGAAAAACGTAAACATCCAGGACCCTATTAGATACAACTTAATTCATGAAATGGAAAAAGACAAAGTATCGACACTGAAGCCAAACTTAAAGAAAAAAGCTAAAGAAGAAATAAAGTTGGTGAGTTCCATATCAACAAAATTAAAAGAAAACAAATCGATAATTACCAAAGCTGACAAAGGTAACGCAATTGTAATCATAGATAAAGAAGAATATAATTATAAAGTAGAAGATTTTCTGAAAGATGACAGCTTTGAAATACTGACCTCAGACCCAACTGAAAGTTATACCAAAGCATTGAATGCTACTATCCTGAAATGTAAAACATTATCAAGAAGAGAAAAAGCAGAGCTAAAAATGGATAAACCAAAAGCACCATTGCTGAGAGGCCAGCCAAAGACACACAAACAAGGTATCCCAATTAGACCTGTTGTGAATTTTCAAACAGCACCCACTTATAAACTTTGTAAATACATACAAGTTAAAATAAAGGAAAACATTACTTGGGAAAATAGGTTTGATATAACAAACACTTATGACCTTATTGATAACCCTCGAGAGGACGCTAAGCGGAGGAATCCTCCGGATCAATTTTTTTTGTTGTGGGAAATATTTATCTTTTGGTTGACAGCACTGTCCTTTTGTGTAGCTGTCGCCCCCTTCCTCACCATGTATTTGACGTACCCTTATCCCGCTTTCAGCGTCCAGGGTCAGTTTGGCAAGCGCTGTCCTGAGGTGCTGGACGATTCCTCCGTGAGCGTCCTTGTGTGTTTTGTGAACCCGGAGGAAGAGTCCGTGTGCGATCGTTTTTTATTTGGTTACCCGGAGGAAGAGTCCGTGTGCGATCGTTTTTTATTTGGTTATTTGTAATTGTTTAGGCTACAGTTGCCATTTTAGATTTGTTTTTAATTGAAGTAACTTTTTATTTTTCCATGTATAACTATTAGAATTGATTGTAGTATCTTTGTTATACCATTTAATTTATGGTTTATGCAGGAACACGTAATAGTATTTTATATATAATCTGATAGTTCAGTTTTATACAAAATCTTTTTTATTTGTACCCCAAAACGTTATTTTTACTATTTTACAAAACTGTTATTGAAAAATATTAAGTTTTAATTAAAAAAAGTGAAATATGTTTTGTATAATCCATAATAGTTATAATTATTTTATTAGTTAAATTAACTTTACCATTCTTGCTCTGTCTTGCAAGGATATTGCGTGAAATCTATTTTACAATCATTTTCTGCTTTTATTTCAAACAATAAAAGTATTTATAATACATTTTGTGCATTTATTTAAAACCCGGAGGAAACCTCCTTGAGCGAGAGACGGCGTTTTAAATTTTAAGCGACCTCTGGAGGGATAAAGTTAAAGACGTCAAAATACCACATAACTCTCTATTAATATCATTTGATATCAAAAACATGTATACTAATATCCCGATACATGAAACTTTAAATATACTGAAAACTGACCTAACTGAGAGTAAATCTTTAAAGAAAAACGAAATTGAAGATCTTATTAATTTGACAAGAACATCATTGACTCAAAACTACTTTAGATATAACACCTCCTTCTATTTACAAAAAGAAGGACTGCCAATGGGATCCCCTCTTTCAGGGATATTAGCCGAAGTGTTCCTCCATAACCTTGAAGTAAGAAAAATTATGAATGAAATTAACCCTTTACGCAACAAAATAACTTACTGGTTCAGATATGTAGATGACGTGATTTGCCTATTTGATGGAAACATAGAAGAATCAAATGAACTCCTATTGTACCTCAACTCACTGTCAAAAACCATCAAATTCACATCTGAAGTCCAGACAAAAGAAATCAACTTCCTAGATATAACTATATCAAATGAAAAAGGGCAACATTCATTTAAAATATATCGAAAACCGACGACCACTGATATAGTTATACCATCAGATTCAAACCACCCATGGTATCATAAAATGGCCAGTTTTCACGCTATGGTTTATAGACTTTTGAACGTCCCAATGAATGAAACCAATTACAAGAAAGAAAAAGAAATCATTAAATATATAGCAATAAAAAATGGCTACAAACCACAAATAATAGACAAAATGATAAAAAACAAACTAAGAAAAATTGAAAACAAAAATGAGTCAAGATCAAACAAAGACGAAGAAACAGATTACATTTGTATGCCTCATAATACTACCTTTAACAAAGCAATAAGGCAAACGTTCAAGAACTCTAAAACAAAAGTCAGCTTTAAAACCAAAAACAATGCCTTCAAAATGATTCAAAATAATTTAACAAAGAATGAGAGGATGAACAATAATGCAGACGATTACGACAAAGCTGGAATATATGAAATTCAATGTAATGACTGTGATAAAATATATATAGGACAGACTAAAAGAAGTTTTAACATAAGATTTAAAGAGCATATTCAAGCGTACAACTCAAAAAACAAAACATCCATGAAATCAAACTACGCAGAACATCTCCTGAAATCGAAACACGGCTACAAAAGCATTGATGATAATCTGAAAGTACTAGAATACGAAAATAATAAAGACAAACTTATTGTAAAAGAAGACTTTTGGATTTACACAAAAAGTAATGAATGCCCGGAAAAACTGCTTAACACCATGAACATTAACTATGAAAATGCAATTTTAAAGAAATTATATCAAATGAAACATAAGGATTAAATATATGTACTTTATATAATAATACTTACAAGTAAAGAAGAAAATCAAGAAAACAGATGTCATGAATATTATCAGATGATAAGATATAAATTTGTTATCTATAGTTTTTAAGGTTACTGTATTTGTTTAAAATCGACTTGAAAATGGTCTAAGACCGAAACTAGTTGTCGATAAAATAAAATGCTTTAAAATGAAAAAGGGTACTTTGTTTCAAAATGTTTATTGAATTAATAATATTAGTAGCCCTACAAACAAAAGTCTTCAATTTTCAAATATATATATATATATATATATATATATATATTTATATATGTATGTGTCCCTAGGCACGATAACTCTTGTAAAAAAGGTCCGATCGACACCAAATTTGGTAGAGATATGTAATCCTACGTTTATTCGGATGAGTTCGTAAACCAGACATATCGACCTACCGGAAGGGGTAGTTTTGTACCCTAAAAATGGGTTTTTTGCATTTTTCATAGGTAATTTTAAAATTTTTTTAAATTTTTGTTTTGACCATTGGATTTAGCTCAAAAAAACACACAATTTAGTATTTTGAAGCTTTGCTCTATCTCCATTGGTTACCGAGATATTAAAAAGTCTAAAGAAAGTACATTGTATTTTGAAGCTCCAATGTTAATCTTATGGAGAATAAGGATGTGATAATATCTCACTTATTAACCAATATTTTTGGATGAAACTTGGTATTTAGCATCATTTGGTTGAGATTCATCCATTTATGGTAGAAAAATCTTGGTTTTTATGCTTATCATGGCAGCAAACCTGCATACTCTTCCCATGTTAATCATATGGAGAATAGGCAAAATCCTTTAGCAATGGACAGATATTGATGAAACTTAGTACATGGCTTTATATGGTTAAAATAAATAGTTTTATGCTAAAAACCTACTTTTGGTGTTCCCCATGGCAGCATACCTGCATACTCTTTTCTATTTATCATAAGGAGACTAGAAATTTATTTCCCTATTTATGAGCATGTGATGACATTTGGTTTACAGGTTTATCTGGTCTTAATTAATATTACTAATTAGGAAATTCGCTGAGTACGCAGGTCTGCTGCGACGGGGTGTATTTCCTAAAGTGAGGCTTGAAATGTAAAAAACCAACTCATATAAGTTATTTTATGGAATAAAAGGCTTTTTCTGTTCAGCCACAGTGTAAAACTTAATTTGTATTTTGATTTTGTTTTTAATTTTGATTTCTTGTTGTTTATTGTTTGTTTAGCCTATATGCTTGAGAATAAAAGGCCTTTCTATTTATTTATTTATTTATATAGTTGAGTTTAGTCCTTTGACACATCACTAATTATGCTCCTTATAAGTTAGTGTTTTAAGATGTCAACAGTTTGAACAATGCTCTTTAAAAGGCCACTTTAATCTAAAACCCTAAATGAACCAATTTAACAAATTTTCCCCATCCGTTATGTTTCTAATATTTATATTATTTTTCATTCAGACAATGTGACATTTAAAATTAAATGCTAACTACAGTAGGCCTTTCAACTTTTTAGTTAATAAAAACTATTAATGATTTCCTCCCCCATCCCAATAACATATCCAACATGAATCAGCTGACTATCGCCCGTCGAGACCCAGCCATTGAGAGATATGACACGGGCGAGTGATGAAAGCATGATGTCATGAGCGTAGAATGCAAATGACAACTCATGCTGAAAGTTAATTAGCGAGTGAATACCAGCCTGTAGCCACGGCCTTCGTCCTCACATGCGTAACACACCGATTATGTCTCGACCGCACTCGTTATGTTGATATAGGGCATGTTCCCCATTAATTAATTACATACAATTCTTTACTTGTACCAGCTAATCATTCACAATTATCGTAGGTAACAACAATGTAAAGCAATAATTATACATTAAATTTAATTAAAAATTAATGAAAAATAATGGGCATTGTTTAGTATGAACATATAACTCATTAAGTAGGGAATCTCTTAATTTGGTAAAAACCGAATTTCCTTCAAGTGAAAAGATCTACTTCCTTGTAAGGAAAAAAAACTATAAATAACAATAAAATATAACATTGAGTATAAATCATTACTACTCTGGTTACACTAATTCACGCCAGTATACTACTGGTTTATTATAATTGTTCTTTGTGAGACTACCTATCTTTTAATGAAAGTAACACACAAAATTTATTTTTGCTAGGGTTCATTTACAATTAATATTAATATTTTTAATTTTAATATTTCATACAAGGTATTTTGTTTCTCCATGCGGGATATGAACCGTGATATTTTTATGAATGTTAATAAAAAAACATCAAATCTTAGCTGATTTGCAATAAATCATCAACTCACAGGTAGTAGTTTCTGGTGATCCTTGGTTGGCACGTCCGCCAACCCTCGGACCTGTAGCGTCTGCGCAGTCTTGAGGAAGTCCGTCAGCTGTTCCTGGCCTATGTGTACTTCACCGTTGTACATGAACCTCAGCAGAGCCTCCATGTCCTGCTCCCGGACGTCTCTCAGTATCACTATGGGGTGTTGGCATGGGTTAGCCTGCAACATTGTGAGGGATGACATTAACAAAAAGAATTAACTTTGGATTGTAAAAAAATAAATTAGATTTTACCACTTAAAATTAGGCTAGGTATAATATGATTTGTAATCCGTCAGGCCTAGATTAAATATCTGGGGAAAATTTAATTGTATGACATAAACTAAGAACTACAATGTGCTGCAAAATACCCTATATAGGTTATTTTGTTGAAGTCAGATGTAGTAATACCATTGCAAATGGTCTCCAATTTTTATTAGGTACTACTTTAATTTCAACTAAACTTGGATTTTAAAATTTCATTCATCGAATTTTGGTGCTTCATACTGTAACTGCCATTAAGAATAAATAGATAAGTAATTTTGAAATTTATCTAACCATTGATTATTATTTTTAATAACATCCATGATGCTTACAATAAATACCTAATGCAGTGGAATCAATGAATACGAAATCTTTTGTGCTTAAATATGAGGTGTACGAAGAAGTCACTGCAATCGAAACGGGAGGATCAATAAGAAGAAGCGATATAATTGCCATTGATAAAGAAAAACATAAAGGTTTAATCATAGATCCCTCAGTACGTTTTGAAATAAGCGCTAACCAGCCAGAAGAAGTGAATAAGGAAAAGATTAACATATACAAAAATACAATTCCATATTATAAAGAAAAACAAACTTAATGAAATTGAAATTTATGGAATTCTTATAGGGGCAAGAGGCACAATACCCTACTCTGTCCAAGAAATGTGGAAAAAATTCAATCTTGAATGTAAATCACTACATAACGTGGCGCTGACAGCAGTTAAATATTCAGTCAAGATACTGAAAAATCACTTATATAATGTTAAATCATAGTATCCAAATTTTTGTTTAGTATTCTTTGTCAATTGGCAGTTTACAATGTGTAAAAAGATGTAAATTTTGAATAAAAATTTTCTTTATATATATATGAAAACATTAATGCAAAAATTTACTATTAAACCATTTTTCATCATTATGCAGCCTATTTAAAAAAAATTGCCTTTAGAAAAAGTAATACAAAATTTCTAAAAATTATTTACAGTAGTAGGTTAACTTCAGAAGATCGAATCCTCTCAAGAAACCGGTAAAGTTTTATTTGATATGCAAAAATAAAAATATAAAAAAGGAAAAAATATATTGTAGGCCTACAGGAAGGAGTTTATTTTAAAATGTAAATTGTACAATAGCCAAAAATAATCTAGCTACAAAAGCCTACCTACCTATACAAATTTGCAAAAACAATTTCTCAAGTGTATATATTTTTTTTTTTTTTTAAGTTTAATGAAATTTTATTGATGAGTGTTCTCAATAAGCAGTTTAAAAAAATATATAAAATAGCTTAAGGGTAATGAATCTTCTAAGCTCTTTATTTAAAGAATAATATGACTGGGATTTGATTTTATAGAATTATTATGAAATCTTGTAAAATTATAGAGTATGGTAATATATTGTATCTCAGTATTTAAAATATTAACTTAAAAGGATCTCCAGAATTGAAAACAAACCTGTGACTTTATCATTAATATGTTTAAGTTAGTTTATTGTAGCATTATATCCCAAAAGGGGAAAAAATTGTTTTAGTGATAATTTGTAATATCTAACAAGATGTAAGTTAGGCCTATTATAATTTTCAATTAATGTGGTTTTAGTATTTTAGGACTTTATGAAGCCATACAGTACCGGTACAGTGATGAGATAAAACTGACATTGCCAATGTAATTGAACGTAGAAAAAAAACATCTTTCTCTTATCATATTTTACTCAAGATTAGGAGGCAGCCTAAATATATATATTTTTATATATATTTAGGCATTACTTTATCATTATTTAGAAAACCAAAACTTTTGGTTTTCTAAATAATTTTTTCTAAATAACTTTTCCTTGTTAAAAAAACCTTATATTTTTAATAAGGTGGTAAAGGAAACATTGTTTCCAATGCAATCAAAGAAAATTATCGGCCTTATGGTTCTTTTTATGTTGCCTGATTTGTTGTAATTAGCAGTTAAGTATTTTCTATGGGTTATGGTCATAGCCTATTTGTAAGCTAATAGGCTATTAAAATATTTAATACATTTAAGTTCAAACATACTAACCACATTAGAAGGCATGTTTATTTAAACATGAGTTTAGTAGGCATTAATAACATTTGTTATTAATTCCTACTGACCTCTACCACTACAATCCATTAGCAAAGTGATTTAACGGTAATAGCCTATATACTATTTTTTATTAAGCTTACTGACTAAACTTACAGTATTTGGGTAAGTACTGAAATTGGATTATTCTTTCTGAAATTCTATCGTATTGAATTATTTAAAAAATGTGTATTCTCAAAGTGCTGCCTTTACTCGGCCATTTTTTAAGGTAATCTTGAACTTTAAAAACTTAATTTTTAAAGTCTCATAAATGTCAATCAAAACATCCCTAATAAATAAACATAATATCATTTAGTAATGTCAATGGAATAATCAATGTAAATTAGGCTATAATATAATTACAATGTAATTGTCAATGTTAATTGTTAAGTTATATGACAAATAAATATTAGTACCAGAATAACCGAGCCTTGATCGTTGAATTTAATTCACCTGGTTGTCATAGTGTCATGGATTTAAATTTCCACCAACAACCATCTAAAACTCTTCACAGTTAACATCTATTTAGACTGCTTAAAACATTAATGGTCCTTTATTTTAGTATACCTTTCGTTGTTATCTCGTTACCAAAATAGCAACCCATAAGACCAATGTTAAAAATTACTTTTTTTAAACTTAAATTTAGACCAAATTCGATTTTTCCTGAGATTGAGGCTGTATCTAAACATATTTTTGGGCCAAAACACTCTTAAATGCATATCTTAAGGAAAATCTACCCGCTAGATTTCGAGATTGTGGAACACACATCCCTTCAGATATTGCTCGTATTATAGTAAGTTGTAGTAAGTATTATAGTTTTGAACTACAGTATTATCATTTAGATGTGACATCTTCTAAACCGAAAGAAAAGTAATATTGTAAAATTATAATTATTGACAAGTAAAAATTAATTAAATTGTTCACTTTGAATAAATCTACATAGGCTATGGAATAAGACAAAATCTTTTTTTTTACATTATAAATAGTAGGCCACTTTTTGCTATATGTCATCTAATTAAATCTCAAACACTTTTTTTGTTCTTAAGTAATGTTTTGAGTGTTGTAAAGACAATTGTTTTTCACTTCTGAAAATTAAATTGTGGTAAACTTAAGAACTTAACATCAAATTAAATCTGACAAAATATTTAAGTTATTGTATCAAAAGCAACAGAGAATACCGGTACTTGATTTGAGGATATAAGTTATAATGTGGCTTCCTAAAAAAACCTTCTACTAAGTTATGTGTTTGATAAAATTAAACTTATCAAGAATTATTAATGTAAGTCTGTGAATTAAATTTCATTTAAGTTATAGGTCTATATTAATATTTTTTAGCCTTAACTAAACAAACGACGGACTGACTATTAAAAACATAACTTAGTTTAAAACTTATGACTCATGACACTTTACCATTAAGGATGCTTTAAAGTAAGATATACAAGGACCAAGGGGTGCAGAAAATATATTGACTCCTAAAATTCCCCAATCATACTGTTACAGATCAAACATTTCCCCCAAGATATGAAATGATAACGATTGATTTTTTAATTTTATTAGTTTCTTACATTAAAACACAAGTAGGCCTAATTAAAATCAAATTAAAACTCCAGTACTTATCTATCGTACCCTAACTAAATTAAACCTTAATTAGATGCTCAGTTTTAACTTTAACTATCAAGAACATTAAAGGAAAATCACAAAAAAAATTTATAAAATCCAAAAGTTTCCCAGACACCTTGGAATTTTCCCCGTTTTTAGATCACCGGATCAGACATATTCTGCACCCCTGCAAGCACCATGTTTATAAGTAGATTGTAATTTATTTTAATGAACTATCATGTCACAGCAAAGTAACAACGGTACCTATATACGAATATACCTTAGCAACAAAAACTAAGTTAACTTAGTATATCAAGCACAGTTTTTTATAAGAGTAATAACTTTTGCTCTCAACTAACTCAACTTTGTGCTGAACTGTGCCAGTTGATAAATAGATACCATATCACACCTATGTGAAAAATACAAGAAAAGGATAATTTTTTCATTGTTGTTTTAAAAGTTAAATAATGTACTGCTTGGATGGGAAGTGTCTCAGCAGTCTATGTGTCCTGAGCTAATTCCTAAAAAAATACTAAGCTAATTTCGTATTCTAACATATAGACTAAGTCTTACTCAAACTAACCACATTTAATTAAAGGAAATGAACAATAAACTTATTTATTGTTAGGTAGCCGGGACAAATTTACTACTGTAACTTAGGCCTAGTGAATGTTTCAAACCTCCATTTAATTAACTTGCCCAGTTTATAAGATTCTAAACTAAGAAACAGGTCTAACTTAATCATCCCCCACTCGATGTCAACAAAAATAAATAAGGTGGTATTTAAAGCAATGTTTTTTTTCTATTAAAATCTTAAAAGCTTAAAATTATTTGAAAGGATACGGTACCTAGAGTAATCCAGTGTACCAGTACGTACCGTAAGATTAATTACAAATAACTATATCTAACTAAAAATATAATTTCAACATCCTCCTTATACCTAGGGTAGACCGGTATACTGTTCTTAATAAGAATACAAATGAAATTTTAAAAATAGTTTCTTGAATTACTCTCTAAGTTTACTAAAATGTATATAACTCTGGTGGGTAATAGATTCACCAGTTTTTTATGCTATATTTCCAAAAAAAGTGGGGGCTGGCCTACTGAAATAGGGGTTAAAAATCATATTAACCTCTAGAACAAGGACCTAGAATGGTAGTCAGTTTTTCTATAAGTTACTGTACTTTAAAATGAGTTTTAGAAAGTTTTTAAAACTGATTTAAGTTAAGTGTGTTCATGGGTTTAGCAAACACAACATAAGTTTAGTGTGGGCTACCTATGACAGCAGCAACCCTTAACTTAGAGGCCTACTTGCACATAAGGACTTAGTGAACCTAACAATTTTTATTGATGCTGCCGATATAATTAAAGCTAGTGTATTCTAAGTTAACCTCTGAGCCAATAGGCTATTTGAGAAAAAGGTTATAAGTTTAATAGGGTAGGTAAGAATCATTATTAATTTTTTTTTTAAGTGGTACAGTAAGTTAGGTACCAAGAACTTTCTACATTGAAAAAAAAGAAATCAAAACAAAAATTCTTAACATTGCAGCCTGCACTTAATGAATACCATATTACAGTAACCTTTAATCTAACTTATAAATAATCTTACCTTGAGCAAACTTCGAAAATAGGGACTGCAGGCAGACAAAACCACCTTGTGCGCCGTAAATGAACAACCATCACAAGCCAATGTAACATCTACAAAGTCCTCTTCATCCCTCAAATGACGAAATGAGGATAAAATACTAGCATGGAAATCATTCCATCGCAGCGAGTACTGCTGCTCAGAATTATCTAAACCCCCCATCACAGCACTTCACAACAACTAATAACTATGTAACACAAACTAAACTTGGCACTCTAATTTTTAACTTCACTTTCTGTTTATTATATTAAAACAAAACTCCACTGTCTTCTTATACTCCAGAAAATCACAACAGCTTGACTCATCTTGATTGCTTGTACATGGTTAGCTTATTTATGTTCTAGTGGTAAACAAGGCTCCGGAAATTCGTAAATTGTATTGTTATGTTTTCCATTATTTCTGTAACAAACAAAAAGCCACATATTAGAGACAACATTCTTGTTAGGCCTAAATACATTCTTAAGGAGTAATTGAAACGAGACTAAATTTGAAAACTTCTTTAACTCATCGCGTTGGGTAAGGCCTAATCCAAAATTGTCAAAGTGTGCGCCCATCAGAGTTAACTTAAGATATCACCCTAAGTACAAGTAAACTTACCGTAGCCTAAACTTAACTAGGCCTGGGCTAACATAAATTTAATAGAAAATTTATTCACAAGTATGCAGATCTTTTTTCCAAGTTGGGTTTATTTTGCTAAATTGAGATCGAGACAAGCCCCACCATAGTTTTAAGGTAGGCCTAGCCTACCGTAAACTAACATGAAGGTAACCTCTGTGGACCCTAATAAGTTTGAACATTCCTTATGAAAATTTGAGGTAAAAATTAATTTTATTATTGAGGAACATGTGTCTTTTAATAAAAATGTTTTCTATGAAATAAGAACTCCATTTAACAATTTTATTGAGTAGGCCTACCCTATGTTCTGAAGTTAGGCTTACAAAAAACTCACCCCGAAATTAGTCTAACAGACCAAGAAGTTAATAAAAAATAATTGATTTGACCTATCTTGTTGAGAAAAAATCTATAAAAAACCAAGTAAGGGTGAAGTAAAACGGTTTTTTTATTTAGGCTACAGTAATAAAAAGTAAACTTATACATCCTACCGGTGTAAACACACTAATGTCAAAAACATTAGAATAACATAACCTTAAAACAGTAAATAAATTCTAACCACAATAACTTGAACCCTAAATTTTCAAACGAGTAGAGAAAACGTTTCTGATTTAAGATCCACCCTTTTGTTTCATCCCTCCCCTCCCTGCAGGGGTAGGCTATTCAGCGCTGCCAAGCCCATCACCGAGATATATTGCAACTAGCCAATGGCCATTCGTAATGTTAAATTATTGCAATTTTTGACAGTAAATAAAAATGCAATAATAAAATAGCAATCATAATTTCCAAGTAGCACATAATTGAAAATAAACAATAAAAATTAACAATTAGCAAAACAGACAATAATAACAACCGGTGCGGTACACTATTTAGCCATGATGGCTGCACAAAACAATTGAACACATAAAAATAAATCAATCGTTTCGCGATGTATGGAGTAATAACACATAGCACACACTAAATCGCACAGAGGCATCCAACACTATAACGAGGCATTGATTATAAAACACATTAACACTGATTATCCCACCTATTTAGTAATAAACTCCTAAACTTGTGACGGAAGGGGCCCGCGCGACTCTGCGCTTTTGCGCACGGATGCTAGACTGCCAGTGCCAAACCGAACCGAAGCGATTGATGCGATAGACCTTCCCACCACCGCACCGCTGCCACCACCTCCTTTGTACACACACACACTCCCTGCACCGCACTCCCGCACTCCACTCGTTCCGCTCAGATTTGACGCGGTGCTGCGTCGCCTTTACGTACGAACGTTTATAATTAATGCTCCTTTTGATAACATTGAAATTAACGCCAGGAATGGAATAGTGCTTTATTTTACAATACCGTACAAGAATTTTTGCCATTGATCATAGGAAATGTATAATTTTTCGAGGATAAACGTCAAATAAATGTTAGGAAGGGGAAAGTTTACAATTTTAAATGCTTTATAATGCAATTTATTTTTAAAACCACCGAAATCTAAAATAACGCAATGTGTAGGATTGTACAAAAGTATTAGGTACCTACTACAACTAATAGTTTACAAAAATAACATATTTATCACCTCAACAGAGCCCCCCGCGAGTCGTAGGTGAGTCTATAACGCCCAGTTGTTTTCACTCCGTTTTCAGTTCGCGACAGCACGGAGAAACCGAGAAAAACAACAGAAAGCGAATAAGAGAAACGAAATGTCAGTAAAGAGCCGGTCATTCACTCCCCGATCCCCACCCTAGATCGCCTCCCACGAGCAAGTTCATGTTATCGATTTTAGTACTTTTGTAAGTCCGTACTGTATGGCGCCGCATTCGGTGCTGTAAATCGTCATGGCGCCAAGCCCCCGACTCGACAAAACAAGCGCGCTGTATGAAGTATGACCACCGTTACGTAATGCGCCATTACACTAACTGCTGCACAGAGTAATTACAATTATCGATATGCGCTGTGAATTATTCCTTTGTTATTTTAAACTGATAATACGTCAGTAGATCGCATAAATAAATTGTAAATTTGGTATATATATAGGTTTTTGCTAATACCAATAATTGTTTGCATAATTGTTTAATTAAGAATAAGTTTACCGAAATAGTTTAATAAATTTACCGAAAGCACATTTTCGATAATTAATGATAATTTGTAAAATAAAATCAATACGGTATACCGTAATTCAATATTTGGTACGTTGTTAGCAATGCTCAACAAATAATGTCTAAGAAGTTGACTTTTTGTAAAAGCATATTTTTTATAGTAAGACATGTTTCCTTTGAAAGAAAAGCTTTGGTTAGGTCTATTTAAAAAATGAATCAACACGAGTAGAGAGTTATTTATGTAAGACATTTCGCAAACTCATATATGAGAAAATAATATTGGACCACATTTGTGCCATCACCTTCTGATCTTCATTTTTCGAATGAACTGAATGCACGAAATAGGGTACAGACCACAGATGACCACTTACACTTACTGCAAGTCCATGCTATGATTTTCATGACAATAATATATCTGTGGAGATTGAGGAATACTTCAAACTAATTTCAAAAACGTGCTCATTTTATGCATTTCAACCCTCTTTCGCTATATTCTCTATTATGGAGTTATTAGTTTCGTGTCTTTTATTATATATAGCTGGGCTAGTCGAGTGACCTCCCCTAGACTAAAAGGACAGTATGCGGATTGTAGGCTACTAGATATTCCTCATAAAAATGAACATGATGCACTACACTACAAATAGATGTAAATATATTCAGTAAATTCATAAAGGTCATCAGGCTGGACCTTTATTGTTGAATGTGCAGTCAGGAACTCCATTTATTTTGTGTATGTAGTGTGTGGAGTTACAATAACACTTTATTTACATTCTGGCGTTTGGAAAATGTAATGTCAACTCAATGTCATTTAAAAAAATTACATATCCTATATACGAGGAGTGTCTAAAGCGATGTATTTTCTACTATCTCGAAATCCAGCGGGTAGATTTTGCTTTAAAAATGTTTTGGCCCAAAAATAAGTTTTAAAATCGTCTCAACCCCACGCAGGAAAAATCTAATTTTGTATACCCAAACTCATTACCCAAACTTTGTATCTAGTTTTTGAGCCACCCAAACTGAAAAGAAAACTATAACTACCGATACCTCGAAGGCGTGAAAGGGGGGGGGGGGCGTCGTAAAGTTCCAGCGGGAGACATCGAAAAGTCAATGGAAAGAAGAGTAAAATTAAAAACGAAACAAAATAATCAAAAAAGAATAAGCCCAAAACTTAAGTGACATAAAAATGCAATCATGAAGAAAGAAGTTAAAAGAATGAAGGAAAAAGAAAGAAAGGAAGAAAGAAGCAAGAAAAAATATTTGGAAAAAATAACTTTAAAGGCCTAGTGAAATAAAATTTGGAAATGTGAACTTTTAAATTGTGAAACACAGTAAAAGACTAATTTATGTTTACAATTTAAACAACCCCCCATACAATTTAAATTCCCGTAAATGTCAAATAATATTGTCAGTAGAATAAATGTTATTATTATTATTTTTTTAAAGCAAGGCTTGAGTTTCCATCCAAAAATTTTTTGTAAGAATATGTGTAATTGGTGTTTTGAATTTGTATATCCTACACAAGTACACAAAACTTGTAACTCCTCTGCGTATATTATACGAGAGTTATAATCCAACATCTTCTTGCAACCTAAATAAATGTCGACATAAATAAATTAAGATCTCTCTCGTCTTCATACTAAGACTCTTCAGTACCAAAAACTCTTGGCTCCACTCCCCTGTAATACAGATATAATACACTTCATATTAAAGTAAGTCTTCATTTTTTACTACAAATTCGTAAGATTTTATTCTAAGTTTACAGATTTAATTTATTTAGCAGTACTGTATTGAGCATCGAAGACACAATGTTTATTTACTTTTGGGCATCGAAGGCTGTATTTTGCTATAAAAATGAAGATCTCACTCTTGATTCTCAGCTGTTCGTCGCCGAGGCCTCCGCGCGCCACGGTCGGGCAATGTTTTATTGCGATCCACTCCTAATTATCGCACATGAGCGTTAAAAGCCTAATTGGTCATAAATACATGGGGAAGGCCGCCGGTAATTTGGTAATAACTGTGTACTAAAAGTGTTTGTGTTTACTAAGCAAACATACTGTTGCGTCTTTCTCATGCGTTGTGCCGCGTGACATATTGGAAGAGGGAAGTTTTTTTTTAGTTTCTAAAAATTCAATCCCAGTACACATTTTCCGATAGTAAAATGTCTAAAATTACTCTTTACCTAACGATAATTTGATATTAATAAACCTTTAGAGCACCTACAAGCCCATTTTAATACTATAACTTTATTGTGATTTACTGTATTTCTTACCAATTGGACACTGATTGATGGTTTCAAGTAGTACAATATAGGCTATTAAAAATTAAAGCTGTTACATGTAAGTCTACACTATTTTAAACTTCACGAAGGTATCTTTTTCCAAGCGATATATCTAGGAAGAATGTCATGAAAAGTGTTTAACTTGAAAAGACACGAACTACTTTTTGGTGAGGCCCCAAGAGCCTACTTCTCGGTCATCCCTCCCTGGTAGGGGGACAGCCAATCATTTCTCCCACCGCCGTTATTTCCCTGTCTAACGGCGCTCCTCGAAGTCCCGCGCTCCCCCACTGGCAGCCGGTAGCTCCGTTATCTCTTATCACAAGGCCGTGTAAGGGCGAGGCTCCAAGGTCACGCCGCCCTAACCCCGGGTGCAAGTTCAGGTGATGTGACCTCCTTCGCGCCACGCCGGGATCGATATCCCTCCCGAGCGTCGCCGAGCTCACCCGACAACCCCCGAACCTCTGCAGGTGTTAGTGCTCGTCGACGATTTTCACGCTGTTAAATCCCTTCGTATTGTTTTCCCCCGGTTTCCCACGATGATGCGAGTGCCGGTAGATTATTCGGTGGTGTGATCCCCACAGGAGTCGGTAAAGTGAGGGGTCCAGGAAAACCGCGAACACGAAGGGCTGGGTCCGATCCGGGGCATGTGTCGATAAACCCTAGTCGAAACACCTGTATGTAGCTCAAGCTGAAACCTACAATCGAATTCGGCCTAAAGTGTTATCTAATGTTTGTGTGTGGAGGGGCGTGTGCGAGGAGTGGCGTGGTCGGACAGTGCGGCTACCGGAGGTGCCCGAGGGACCACTGATGTGATCTCTCCTCAGACCATGGTGGACCCTGGGTCCCCGGCCTAGGGTGTGATGACGTCGGATATCAGACATGTCATCCACCCGACACAACACTCTTGACTGTCTAGAAGAGCCGTCCAACGTTTCTGGAAACCAGGTTAGACCATATGATAAGCCCGACATAGCATGCATCTCACTGTAGTACATTGCTAAAGTTAAGGTAGAGGGCTAGTTGAAGCAGGGTTAATTAAAGCTTATTTGTTACCCATTAAAATGAGGAGTTTTAAAGGGGGATGAGTAGCCAGCTTGTTTGACAGTTACCTTGATGGCCTGGACAACTATTCCTTCCAGCTGTCTTCGGACAACCAGGCCAAACTAGGACGAATAAGTCAGCCTAAGAATATAAGTCTTAAATTACGGGCGAGCTGGATTGAAGTTGATCTTATAGGTCCTGTATTGCAAGGATAGAATTCAGCTGAGAACGTTGCCCGATGGATGAGTTCGTTAAGTAGGCCTATCCTATCGTCTCAAGATAGAAGTTTCTGTGAACAACGCAGAAGTAGTAATAATGTTTCTATCGCTTAAGTGGGTACAAAAACGAATACGTTCTGTTTCATTATAAATCAAGCAATAATATCGGAGGATGAGACAGGTCACAGCCAAATTCACCAACTTAAGTACCGGTATCTATGTCTTTGTGTCGTGTGAAAAGGTTATATGACGAAACGATAATGAGAGGATGCCCGGTGATGTCAGAGTGCATGATGACGAAACGCGTCGCTGCATAAAAAAAGATAATGAATGACAGAAGGTGCAATTAGTTATAACTTTAGTTTGTCAGTGATAAGGGGGGTGATAAGGGTTTCTTGCACACATATCAACTGTTCACAATGAACACTGTAAAGTGAATGTAGGCTACATTACTAGCATTAGGGCAAGGGCAGTCAATAATACGATTGACGTGTCATTACATATAGTTTTTCATAAACTACTAGGTCTTCACCACTTGTAGGAAATTTTGTTTGTTGATATCTTAATAGTCAGATTTAGAGCTGTCAAACATTATACGATACCGTAAAGTAATGAAATAATTAAATCACAACCTAAGTCACTAGGTACCGTAAGGGATTTAAAGTTAGGTATAGGGCCACTGCACTGCAGACAAGGGGTCTTACAGGTCTTTGTCCGTATCCTGGTAACGCAGGATCTTGGCTTTAGGTCACAATTGGACTTTTAGGAGCTTTGTGTCAAATTAATAAGGACCTCACTTGTAAAAAAGCCATGGAAATGGGAAAACAATATTTTACAAATCCTATATAAATCTAGCCTTTTGGTTTAAAAATCGCCTTTTTCTGCCAAGGAACATAAAGAGTGAATTATGTTCTTACAACATTTTGTTCCTGTTGTGCATATTGTGGTTCAAAAGATCGTGCACCGAGTCCAAAAGATTTTAAAAGCAAAATGAATCATAGGAAAAACTACAGTAAATGTGGCTCTGAATCTGAAAAAACTAAATTGACAAGAGATTATGTCCAGGTGGCAATGAAGGAAAAGCAATTCAACAATAAATTATTGTATTAGTATTTAAAATTGAAGATGAGAAGAGAAAATCCGACATGGCATTTTAACTTTGGATCTAAGGCCTATTCTATTCCCAATTAGGCTATATGTTATTTGGAGAAGATCCCATATCATGGTTAGCTCAGAAATGGACTCAATGCTTGTTTACTTTATTCTTCCATGTCAGTCATTGGAACTTAATCGTCAGCCAAATTAGTGCAACTTCAAATACTCATTTGGAAAATACATTAAGATTTGCTTTCTGGCGGCTGTTAATGTCCTTGTTAGGTCCAACCGGAAAGACTGAATTGTTTTTAAAAACTCATCAAAGTCAATTTGGCTATTCAAGTTTAAAGTCACGTTGAAGATTTGATAACGCCAACAGATAACGAAGAAGACGAAAACATGTTATAAGAACATAATATGAAACTAAGGGAACGATAATCTTGCTGGTTCAAACCCCCCCCCCCCCCTTTAAAATGATGTCTTATTTTACTCATTATTTTAAGTTATAACTGACATACTCATTCGTAACGAAAGACACACTACAGAATTATTTGAAATGTAATGTAATGTTATCATATCCCAAGCCGTCAAAAGGGGCTAGTTTCTTCTTCAACAAATCGCAATGAAAAATATTATGTTCCGAACAACTAATCTCGATCCTGCCCAAGAATTGTGAACAGTGGTAACTAATAACCGCCTATCAGCCATTCATCAATAACCTTTAACCTCCTTGGGGCCGGTTTCTCTTAGCACGTTTTAACTTAAACTTAGTTTCATCCAATGTTAAACACATGGACAATTTTGGTTTAAACTTGAGTTTAGGTTTAAACTTGCTTCGAGAAACCGGCCCTTGAGGTAACAAAAGTGCAACGATTAGCTTGGTTTTAACCAACACTTGATTATTGTAAGAGCTCATAACATATAGCCGCCAAGAATTTCAAGGCACACCAACTATACTGAAGTAGAAAACTACTCACAACTTTAATAAAGAACCCTTATCTGCCGGTGTAATCAACTGTGATCAACGCTAATTCACTTTTACTGTCCCACCCTTCTCCCGGCCTGTACGCAGATAGTCAGCTGGTCGGCGGGCTCGCGCCGGCATCGCCACGCGCGCCGATAGATAAACAGCTGATCTTTAATTACAGCTGTGCGGCGTCATGATTATCGGCCCTTCCCTCCTCTCTGATATACGTCCTTCCCGCTGCAGATGCGAAGAGGCGACCTCCCCTGAGTGGAAATGTCTGATTAAGTCTTCCAGTCGGTTTTATAGGGGTTGAAGAGGAAACAAGGCTGTTCCAGGCGACTGGCTGGTTTATTTGACTAAACTAAATTAGGTGCTTAAGTCCTATCACAAATTTATCGTCATTATTTGTCTAAGGAGTTGGTAGTTTTAACGTTATTGCCAAAAGCCTCCCTTAAATAGACAGGGCTGTTGTTTTTAAGACTCGCTGATGGGCGATGTTTGCAATAGGCCTAACTTGGCCTATTTAATAAAAACTAGTAAAATGTAACTTAATGACATGCTCTAAGTAGAATAATGGAGGAAAGAAATAGCAACCAATTCCATGGTCAAAGACGTGGGCAATCTGCGAATGAATTCAATCAGCTACATCAAATGTATTCACATTTGTGTAGCAAATTTAGGCAATATCCACATCAAATGCAGATATCTTTGAGATCATATTGAGTAAGAGATAATCAATTGTAACAAATGCATGGATTTTTTGCTATTATCTTATTACCGTCATTAATCTTTCCTCAAAATCCCTATAAAACTATTTATAGTTTTAAATAAAACTATAAAAATGTAAAATTAAAAATTGTATCCACACAATCTTGTTAAAATGTAGGCCTAAATTACAAAATTATATTTGATAGAAAACTGTTAAATGTAAAATATTAAATGTAGGCCTACTAATTTAACTTTTGGACAGTTTTATACGCCCTAAAGGATATTCTAGAGGAACTGGCTATACCGAGCCAAATGAGATTGAGTAAAAAAATTATATGGTAAAAATGGCCATAAAAGTAAAGGAAAACAATACTGTATAATAGAAGTCAACACATCTAGATACCTATTTGAGTAGCCTAAGTAATCGATCAACATGTTTTTACCTCAATTTGGACTCAATTCAGTATTGTGTGGTAATTTCAGTAATCTTACCTTGCCAATCTTAAAATGATGTCTGAATGAATCATTGGACAAAGGTAAG